>JAEHOD010000086.1:67500-422732 GCA_016834595.1 Chlamydomonas schloesseri
CCCCTTCATCGCCACCGCCTCGCCCTTCTACCAGCCGCCGCCGCCCCACGGGGCCGGGCTGGCCGGCAACAGCTTCACAGCTGGCGGCGGCGGCGGCGGCGGCGGCGGTGGCGGCGGCATGGGCATGCTACTGCCACCGCAGCAGCTACAGCAGCAGCAGCGCAGCGGCAGCGCCGCGCGGCCGTTTAACATGGGTCCTTCGCTGCTGGGTCCCTCGCCGCTGCCGCGCGGCAGCGGCGGCAGCGGCGTGGGCGGAGGGGGCGGCGGCTTGGGGATGGGGTTCGGCGGCGGCAGTGGGTTGGGGCAGGGGAGCCCGCTCATGTCGGGGACGACTGGCGGCGGCGGCGGCGGCAGCGGCATGGCGGACCTGCTGCAGCACCTTCAGGGGCAGGTGGGTGGTTGCTGGGTGGCGGCTGGGGCGCAGGCGGGTGGGCGGGCGGGTGGGGAACTGGGGGCGGGATGGGTGGCATGGGTTAGGATGGGGAGGAGGCAGAGCGACGGCCTTACACTTAGAGGGCCGGCCTGCGGGAGAACCGGGCGCGGGCGTGGGCGTGGGCGTGGGCGTGGGCGTGGGCGTGGGCGTGGGCGTGTGCACGGGCACGGGCACGGGCGCAAGGCCCCATGTCGCCTTCTGTAAACAACTGCCTACGCCCCCTCCCGGCCGCCCTGCCCTCATTCGGCCACCCTGCCCTGCCCCCCGGCTCCCCCTCCTGTCTCTCCTCTCTTCCCACGCATCCTCTCACACATCCTCCCACGCATCCTCCCACACGTGCCTCGCCCCCAGGCCCGCTCCACGCCCGCCTCCCACGGCTCCGACTACGTCGCCGCCGCCTACAGCAGCGGCGGCGGCAGCGGCCTGGGCGGCGGCGGCGGCGGCGGCGGCCTGGTCAACGAGCGCTCGCTGCCGCACCTGTCCGACCTGGCCCTGGGCGGCAGCAGCACCAGCGGCGGCCTGTCGCCCGTGTCCGTTACCGCAAGAGGAGGAGGCGGGGGCCCCAACAGCGCGGGCCCCGGATGGCTTGGTGGCGGCGGCGGCGGCGGCAGCGGCGGCGGGCCGCCGCAATTTCAGTCGCAGCTTCAGGGCATGCACGGGAGGCAGCAGCAGCAGCAGCAGCCAGGCATGCAGCAGCCGCCGCACCAGTACGGGCCGGGGCCGGGGCCGGGGTCGGGGGCGGGGCGCGGGGCGCACCAACACAACCCGCCCAGCACCAGCGTGTCGCAGCCCAACCTCATGGCGGGCGTGTCGGGCCTGGGGAGCATGGGGCTGGGCGGCGGCGGCGGCGGCGGCGGCGGCGGCTTGCGAGGCGGCGGCGGCGGCGGCGCAATGCGCGGCATCGGCGCCAGCGGCACCATTGAGCTGGACCCCGGGGCTGGCATGGGCATGGGCTTGGGCTTGGGCTCCGCGGGGCTAGCGGGCATGGGCGGCGGCGGCGGCGCGGGGCCGAGCTTTGCACGCCACTCGTTCCATGGGGTCGGCGGTAGCCTGGAGCCTGGGGACCAGCAGACGTCTTGGGCAGGCGCCGGCGGCGGCGCCAGTACGCTCCAGACCCAGCTGCTGTACGGCGGCGGCGGCGGCGGGCAAGAGCCAGTCATGGACTCCGGTGATTGGGAGAACCACCGCGCGCGGCGGAGACAGCGGCTGTCGTTCCCTGGCGAGGCCGACCGCGACGGCGGTGGCGGTGGTGCTGGAGGTGATGGTGGAGGCGGCGGCGGCGGCGGATGGAGTGTGGCGCTGCAACGGCAGGGGCAGCAGCAGCAGCAGATGCAGCAGCAGCAGCATCTGGCGCAGCAGCGGCGGTCCTTTGACGGTGCCGGCATCGGTGTGGTTGGCACCATGGCGGCGGCAGGGATCGCTGGCGGCGGCGGCGGCGGCGGCGGCGGCACGGCCGCCATGGACACCGCTTCCGCCGACATTGGCCTCATCACGGCTGCCGACATCTGGGAGATCCGAGGTGCCGGCGGCGGCGTGGGCAGCCGTGGCCGCAGCGGCAGCGGCCTCGGGCATCTGCCTGACCACCAAGGGGAGCAGGGCGCTCGCGGCGGCGGCGGCGGCGACGCCGACGGCGACGTACACATGGAGGACGCGCCGTATCCCCAGCAATACCATCATCACCACCGCCAGCACCAGCAACAGCAACAGCAGCAGCAACAGCAGCAGCAGCAGCGGCAGCGGATGTCGGAGGCAGGGGCGCCAGCAGCAGCGGCGGCGACGGCCTCCCCGCCTGGCCGCCACGGCGCGGTGGCGGCGGCGCTGGCCGACGGCGGCGCGGGCCTGATGGTGGTGGCGGCGGCGGCGGGGGCGGGTGCGCTGGACAGTGCGGCCGCCAGTGGCGAGGCCGTGGTGACGCTGTCCGGCGGCGTCGGGAGGCTGCGGGCTGGCGGCAGCAACGCGGGCGGCGGCGGTGGCGGCGGCGCCGGGTCGCGGCTGGCGGCGGCGGCGGCGGCGGACGGCCCGCCCGGCGCGGCGGCAGCGGCCGCGGCGGCGGCTGGGCTGGTTGGGGATGATGACGTGTGCGACCTGTCGCTAAACGCGCTGTGCAGGTGAGCGTGCGTGCGTGCGTGCTTGTAGGCGGGTGGGCGTCTCTTCCGGAGCAACAGACGGCTTTTGGTGCCTTCCTGGCTTGCTGCGACTGCGCTTCCCCACGCCTGTATCTGCTGCTTGCATGGGCGTGCTCGTTCCAACGCCCGCACCAACCCTGCTGTTTCCAATAAACCCAATCCCTACAAATACGCACGCGCACGAGCACGCTCCAGCCCACACGTATGCACACATGCTGCACCTATCAAGGCGCGCCCATCACGTCGCTGAAGTCCCCCGTACCGACCACCTTCGCACCCTCATACGGTACATGCGTACACGCACGCAATCGCGCACGCACGCACGCAATCGCGCACGCACGCACGCACGCAATCGCGCACGCACGCACGCACGCGATCGCGCACGCACCCTCATACGGTACACGCACGCACGCACGCACGCAATCTCGCAGGCTGCCCTCCAAGACAGCGGTGTCGGGGGCCGCGGGCGCCTTTGGCTCCGCGGCAGGCGGCTTCGCCAGCCCGCTAGCTGGGCTGGTGGCTGTGGCGCCCACGTCGCATGCGGATGAGGATGACGACGCACATGAGGCGGGAGCCGGAGCAGGAGGAGGCGGCGGCCGGCAGGGGCAGCAGCAGCAGCAGCAGCAGCAACACCGGCTGCAGCAGCAGCAAGAGCCGGCGATGGGCAGGCTAGCCGCCATTGTGGGGCAGAGCCAGGTAGGTGGGAAGCGCAGAGCGCACACCGCGGAAACAGCATGGTGTGGCACGGACGAGGGGGTTGTGTGTGCCAGGGAGCGCTTGGGGATTGGCGCTCTGCTTTTCTAACACACACACACACACACACACACACACACACACACACACACACACACACACACACACACACACACACACACACACACACGCACGTTCCCTTCTTTGCTCTGCCCTGCAGGATCCCGGCACGGGCTCCACCACTGGCGGCGGCGGCGGCAGCGCCCACAACTCCCACTCCCACCTCTCCCACCTCTCCCCCGGCGGCCCCTCCTCAGGGCCGCACTCAGGGCCGCACTCAGGGCCGCACTCAGGGCCGCACTCCCACTCCCACGGCACCCAGCAGCACTTCTCCGGCCCCCAGAACCTGCACGCGCCGGGCGCAGGCGCGGGCGCGGGCGGGCCGGGAGCAGGGGCAGCAGCAGCGGCTGTGGGCGCGGGTGTGGGCGGGCCAGGGCCAGGGGCAGGGGCAGGGGCAGGCGGCTACGACAGCGGGCCAAGCAGTGCCGAGGGCGAAGGCGGGCAGGTGAGCGGGTCCTTGAGAGAGAGGGGGTGGGGGTTCAGCCATCCACGTGGACGTTGTGGGTCAATAAGACAATCAAGTTCCGGGGGGCCGTAGGGACAGGGATATGGACATGGACAGGGAACGGGGCTGCTTTCTGCACGTGACCTGGCAAAGGTGGGCGGAGTATGCGTGTGGGCGCGTGTGCGCGCGTGTGTGTCGTCACCTCTGCCGCCTCCGCGCGCTTCCGCCACCCGCAACGTCACCACCACCACCACCACCACCGCCGCAACACCACCAAAATCACAACCACGGCAGTCAGCTGTGCCCTGCCTGCCTTCCCGCCCGCCTAAACCCATAATCTTCTTCCCCTCCTGCCACTCCCGCCACCCCACCGCGCCACCCACACCGCAGGGCAATGCCGCTGGCGGAGGCGGCTGGCGCCCCAGCATGCTGAGCGGTCAGCCGCTGGAGCAGCTGCAGCAGCGCTGGCGGCAGGACGTGGAGGGGCAGCAGCGCATGCAGCAGGGCGGCGGCGGAGGCGGCGGCATGGGGTTCGGCTTGGGCCCGCAAGGCCCGCTAGGCCTGCCGTCGCTTGGCGGCGGCGGCGGCGGCCCAGCGGCGCAGCAGTACGCCTCGCCGACATCCGGCGGCGGCGGCGCAGGTGCAGGCGGCGGCGGCGGCGGCGGCCCCAAGCCCTGGCAGTCCGAGCCGCTCCGCGACTTTCGCGCCGGCCAGCAGCACCCGCCGCACCCACACCCGCCGCACCCACACCCGCCGCAACAACAGCCGCAACAGCAGCACCAGCTGGGCGCCGGCGCCGGCGCCGGCGCCGGCGGCATGTGGGGCAGCGGCGGTGGCGGCGGCGGCGGCGGACGGGGTCCCGACCGCGGGCACGGGCACGGGCACGGCGGCGGTGGCAGCGGCGGCGGCGGCTGGCTGGACCCGTTAGACGAGCTGCTTGAGCGGCTGGACAAGGCGGAGGGCGAGGGCATGGTGAGGGACGTGATGACGTTCATGACCACGCCCGCGACGCAGAGCGAGGGCGGCGGCAGGCCCAACCTGGGCTGGGGCGCAGCTGGAGGTGAAGGCGGGGCAGGGGGCGGAGGAGGAGGCGGCAGCACCGCTCCGTCGTGGGCTCAGGGGCCAGGAGGAGCAGGAGGCGGAGGCAGGGGAGGAGGAGGCGGTGGGGCGTGGGGGGCAAACAGCGCGCCGCTGGGGCCCGCGGGGCTCACAGGCGGGCAGGGTGGCGGGGGAGGCGGGCTGGGCATGGGGCTGGGGCTGGGCTCGCTGGCCGGCGGCGGCAGCAACGCGCCGCACTCAGCCAACAGCAACAGCGGGCCCTTCGGCGCCCAGGGCTGGGCGGGCGTGGCGGCGGCGCTGCAAATGGGAAACGGCAGCAACAGCAACCTAGCAGGAGGAGGAGCAGGAGGAGGAGGCGGCGGAGGCGTCAGCAGCAGCCTACTGCCGTACATCATTGCCGGCGGCGGCAGCGTGGGCGGCGGCCACGCCAGTGGCAGTCACCCGTTGCACCAGATCGTGCCGCCGCCGCTGTCGCACTCGCCGCCGGCGGCGGCGCGGCAGCCGCACGCCTCGCCGCCGCTTTCGGGCTCACCCGGGCTGGGCGGCGGCGGCGGCGGCGGCGGCGGCGGCGCCCTTGTGGGCGAGTTTAACCTGGGCGTAGGTGGCGGCGGCAGCAGCAACATGACCGGCTATGGGTCCGGTTTCCACCGCGTGAGCGAGCCCACGGCCCTGTACGCGGGCGGCCGGTTCGGCTTAGGCGGAGGCGGCGGAGGAGGAGGAGGAGGTGGAGGTGGAGGCGGCGGAGGAGCTGGCGCTGGCGGCGTGAGCCTGTTCGGTGGCGGCGGGGGCGGCGGCAACCGCTCCGCGCCTGCGCCCTTCGAGGCCTTTGCTACAGGCGGCGGCGGGCGCGAGCTGCTGCTGGGGCCGCCGGATCTGGGCATGTCTGCTGGACCGCTGACGCGCCTTGGGGCGGGGAACTACAGCAACCCCGGGCCTGGGGGCGGCGGCGGCGGCGGCGGTGGGCGTCGCGCGTCGACGCTGTCGGACCAGGCATCGTTCCTCGCCGCCGCCAACGCCAGTGCGCCCGGCCTCAACGGCGCCCCTGGCGGCGGCGGCGGCGGCGGCGACTCCATGGTGCCCCAGGCCTGGAAGCTTGCAGGGGAGGCGGCAGAGGGGCGGCGCAGCGCGCCTGGCGGCGGCGGCGGCGGCGGCGGCGGCGTCATCATGGTCACGGACATGCCGGTCACGCTGGGCATGGGCGACGAGGAGGTGGCTGACGCGCTGGAGAGCATGATGGCGGAGGCTGACGCGGCGGCGGCGGCGGCGGCGGTTGGGTCCGGCGGCGGCCCGGGCAGCGGCCCCAGCAGCGGCCCGCACAGCGGCGGTGGCCTGGGCAACGGCGGCAGGGGTGTGCGCACGTCGTTCACCTTCAACTGAGGGGCGTGGCCACATGGGCAGCCAGCTAGCTAGCCAGCCAGCCAGCTAGCCAGCCAGCCAGCCAGCTGCTAGGCTGCTGCTAGGCTGCTAGGCTGCTGGTAGGCTGCTGCTTGGTGCTGGGCCCGGTGGAGGAGTGTGCTTTTCTTGGCGGCGGTGCGCAACCTTGCGGCCGGCAGCGGTTGCGGAGCGGTGGCGGACCGGCAGCCGGCGCGTGGCGTGGCGTGGCGTGGCGTGGCGTGGCGTGGCGTGGCGTGGCGTGGCGTGGCGTGGCGTGGCGTGGAGCCCTGCCCATCAAATTGACGCCCCTTGCAATACAGAAAGCGCAGCGCAGAAATCATGGAACCCCATTCCCAGGACTTGGAATTTATTGGAGCAGAATTTCTTGGGATACCGGTACCTCGCTGGGATCCCAGGCGTCGACTTTCTTCTGTACTCGCCGGTACTTTCTCTCGGATCTCGGAGGCCGTTTGTGCGCGCGTGCACGTACGCGGGCCGTACGCGGATGCAACAGCAACAGATCGCGCCAAGCTTTGTGTTAGAGTTCGCAAGGATAGAACAAGCTTTGCGTGTGTGTGTGTGTGTGTGTGTGTGTGTGTGTGTGTGTGTGTGTCGGGCTATGCGCACGTGGGCTTGGAGGTGGGGCAGCACGGCTGTGGGCAGGGCTGCCTCACCGCTGGGGTTTGCGGGTCTTGTTTGCTGTGTGTGTGTGTGTGGGGGGGGGGTTGTGAGCGAGCGAGTGCAGTTGGCTGCATGCGCACACGCGAGCGCACATGCACATGAGCGCGTTGAGTGCTAGCAGGGCTTACGAAGCGCTGGCATGTAGGCAAGGCAACCTGGGTCAGGCTTTCTCTTGACGCAGATTGTGGTGGTGTTTGTGGCATGGACGTGATCTTGCTTGAGGCTACATGTAGCAAGGTTGCGGAAAACAACCAACGCCGCATGCAGGCTCAGTGCGGCGCGCGATAAGGAACGACAGGGGTTGCGGATGAGCCCTTGGGGGCTGAGGACGACAGATTGTGTGCACAACAGCGGGGCACACATGCGGATGCGAGCACTGAAGCGTGCGTGGGGCACTGGAGGCGTGTGGCATTGTGCGGCTGGACGGTTCTGGTTGTGTGATGCTTGTGCATGATGCTGACATGATGAAGTTTTGATATATTTGCTAGTTGGCAGTCCAGCCCTTGAACATTGCTATTGCACACATGGAATCCCTCACGGGGTGCGACTGCATACGGCCTCGGCCTGGGCGGCTTGCTTTGCGGTCCTAGATGCCAGCTCACCACGGGGCCTGATCGGCTGACGCATCTCCCGTTGTTTTGCTGTTGGCGTGGGCAAGAGTGTATTGACGGTGTGTGGGAATTGCCTGGCCGTCACACACTAGCAGCTCTTGTTCTGGGCTGTGCTTCCTCGTTGAACCCGAGTTGCGGCGCCACGCAGTTGACGGACAAGTGTGCGTGGGCGTACGGGCGCGCTGGTTTAGCTGTGCTGCGGGCCTGGCAACAAGCCGGGCAATAGCAAGAGAGCCAAACTGTTGTTACTGCAAAGGCTCTTCAATTTGGTGATCATCAGTTTGCACTACACATCGAATGTCATAACAAGGATAGCTGGGGCGTGCGGCTGAATTGTAATGAGTAAAGGACTGGCGATGAGTAGCACTTGTGCGCGCAGACTGGGGTATGCTACGTGAAAGCATTGATGTGAGGCATGCCAACTGCATGGCAAGCTGGCTGTCGATAGGTCATCACGAATGGTGTTAATGGCTGCGGCGGCGCAAGGAGACTGCGTGATGTACGACATGTTATTGGGTTGGCAGGAGCCCGGTGTGAGTCAAACTGGAAACGGATTGAGTGCTGCGCCTTGGATGTTTTGATGTTAAGGGGCGTGTCTGCGGCGCAATAGCCGGCGCCTGGCACAGCAGAGTCACTTGATCAAAACAGCGCATTCATCGCACCTGAAGCGCACATCTCATGGATCTGTGTGATCATCTTTATTGCGCCGTAAGCAGCGGGGGAGTTGTCGCGCGCGCGTGTCCCGCTGGACGCATGTGGATGCACGAGGGGTCCCCCGAGTTTGAGCCACGAGCGTGGGAAAGCGGAACAACACACATTTGAAACAGTAAATAATGTGTCAACGCGGGCTTTCCCGTCAGTACGAGGTGCCTAAGTAAGAGGGCTGGCAAGCATGCGGGAGAGCACGCCTGCTGGTGCACACCCGGCGGTAAGACCCGGTGGTGCCGGCCCTGGTGGTGCCAGCCATTTCCATGCCGCGCTCTGTTGCATGCGAGTGGAGTGGTGGAGTGGTGTGGTGTGATGCGCAAGCGTGCATGAGGATGAGGGTGAGGCGCCAGCCGTCGTTGTTGTTGTTGTTACAGGCTGGAAGTGTGCATTCCTGAATCCTGTAACGAGACTAAACGAGCCGTAAAGGCTCCTCGTCTCTGGTAACACCGGTGGCAGCAGTATAGTGGCAGCCGTCGTCGTGGGCTTCGGGCCTGCGGGCCTCTTGCCATGCTGCTTGCACACTCTGCCTCTTCCCTGTCTGAGTTGAGTATTCGCGCACATGTTAGCAGTCGGCCTAGACGGCCTTCGCTGTAACGGCAGAGCTGAGTTGAGCTGGGCAATGGAGCTGAGGCTGACAAACCGGCTGGGAGACAGCGAACAGCCAAAGGCACTTACACTGCAGGACAGCTCAAACCGCAAGCCAGCGCGCGGCCCGCAGCACGCGGGCCACCGCACAACCACCGCCACACGCCAGCGCGCGAGCGCAGCCAGGCGCAGCACGATCGAAAGCAGCGGACAACCGCAAGAACAAAGGGCGGCAGCACCAGCACAACCAACAACAACACACGAGGCCACACGCCGCAAGCGAGCGACGGCAGCCGCGCGGCGCCACCAGGCACCGCCGCGGCACACGACCAGCACGACAACCGGCACCAACAGCCAGCCCCAACACGCCCGTGGCCTCGGCCAGGGTTCCAGCAAACGAGAAAAGCGCTCCAGGCTAACGCCGAGGGAAAAAGCCGGAACCCTGGCGCACCCCTAAAACCCCTCGGCTGCCTGGAGCGCTGCACACAACCCCCACCCTCAACGTTCGCTTGGACGCAGACGAAGCGCCCACACAACTAACGGCGCGGCAGCGGGTGCCTGTGGCCCCGCGGAGCCTACCCAACTGCCCCCTACGCCGACCCAAACGCCACCACGCACAGCATCATCCACCAGCAGCTCCTCGGCACGCCGCCGGCTCCACCGCAGCGCAAGGGGAGGCAGGGCGGCGACGCACGCACGCCGCCTCGGCCGGGGGCCCAACCTGGACGCCGGCTCCAGGACCGGGACCGGGACACCTGCTGGGCGGGGGCGAGCCGTGGGGCTCGCGGGCGGGCGGGTGCACAGGGGGGGTGCACAGGGGGGGGGGGGTGCACAAGGCAGGGGTAATTAAGTACGGACACAGGAGCGTCGAGTGAAAGAGCAGCGTGTGAGCTGCATGGCTCATCCCCGGTCGTACGGCGTGCGGCATGGGCGAGGCAACAGAGCAGGCGAGTGACGGGTGCGGACCGCATTGCGGTTCCCCACACCCGTCATGAGCCGGCGACCGCACAGGGTGGCGGTGCCGGCCGGGTGGGGTGGGGTGCATGCATCAAACAGAAGGAGCCCCTGGACCTTTGTGGGCAAATAAATTGTACAGAAGTGGCTTGTTACGGACATGCGCTACATGGTGTGTCGGGCGCATAGTGCACAGTTTTGTTTGCAAAGGCAACGCAGGATGGCCGCTATGCATGATGGGGAAACAGTGATGTGTACGGCATTTGTGTGTGTGCGTGTATGTGTGTGTGCGTGTGTGTGCGTATGCGTATTCAAGGCGCTGGCTGGCGCCAGCACCGTCGCGGCAGTGAAGCAACCACTACGGTACGCAAGCACAACATGAGATGGGCGCCGGGATGAAACGCGCGGGGTGCTAGTGTTGGGCGGATGGCGGGGCTGCAAGGGAGGACTGCGCATGACTCATAACAGGCACGCATCACATGCAATAACAGAGCGATGCTGGACTTCTCTGTAGGCCCGGCCCCAGGCCTCCAACAGCTTCCAGTCGACCCGGCTGGGCCATCTAGGACCTCCCGGTCGACCCGCGCCCCCCCCCCCCCCGCATCCTGCCTCCCTGGGGCGACAGGAGCCCCCGGCCAGGCCTTTAGACACCTGGGACGACCCGTTACAGAGCTGAAATCCATCGTGTGTTGTGGTGCAGCAACCACTCAAATGATCGCCAATCCCCCGATTTCCCACCCTCCTGCTAGGGGGCCTGTGCGGTCGAGGGTCGGGGCTGCGGTGGATCCAGCGCTGTGCCCGGTCCATCCTGAATTGCAGCACAGACGCCGCCATATCGCAACAACGCCGACTTAACACTTCTATTTCGTCATTACCGGGTGACAATTTAGCTGACTACCGCGGCGTTTTACTTACACGGCGGGACGACGCTTGAGCTACTCCTCGAGTTACTCAGTAAACATTCCGCTTAAAAGATATTTGAAGAAGGACCCTAGCTTGACAAAGCACAAGCTCTCCTAGTTTCATCCTGCTGTCGGGACACGCCCGCTCAATCGAGTGGGCCAAACGCGCTTCTGGTCGACAACGCAGCATTGGCTTCTTCAAAATGAACTGCATCAAGCACAATAGTCAAGTCGCATCGTCAAGGCAGCAGCGGCGCCTTCAAGCGGCGAAGGCGTGGCCACATACTTGCGGTTTGCGAGGCTGTCGTGCCTCCGCGCTTCAGTGTGGCCCAGCCGGCTTGCCCACCGGCTCCAGCGCCAGCCAGCCAGCCGCTCCGGCCTCGCGCCCCACGCCGCGGTCGCCAGCGCCACACCAGCACTCAGCGTCAACAACAGCACCGGTACAGCTATTAACACCCTCAAGCCAAAGCGCCCGGCCACAAGCACACACCTCGTTTGCCTCACCTGTTCCCGCCACCGCCACCGCCACCGCCACCGCCACCGCCACCACCTCGCGGCAACCGGCGACCTCCTCGCGTCGTGGCTTCCTGCTGAGCCTGGTCGCGCCCGCCGCTGCCGGCGCGCTGGCTGGCGGGCTGGCCCTTGCACCGCCGGCGGCGGCGGCGGTTGTGCCGGGCAGTGCGGTCGACCTGTCGACTCTGACGGTGGGGGACGAGAGGAAGTGTGCGACTAGTGGTCGTAGAAGTAGGGGGATGTCTGGGATTTGTAAGAGGCTTGTACGTCGTAGAACACAGGGTTTTGCCTTTCTGTAGCGCCTCCGGCCTCCCGGAGGTCAAGACGTAGGCGGTTCACATCACGGGCCCAGCACGCTTCACACTATGGCGTGGTGCCTCGGTTTCGACCAACATGACGTCACACGCACACAACCACTTCTCAACCTGGCCCCTCCGCACACGCAAGCCCATGCCTCAGCTCACACACATGGGCACCTGCATTTCCCCTATGCCGTGCTTCCCAACACACGCGCCCCCACATACACACGCAGTTTTGTAACACACGCATGCCACCCCCCTTAGTCATCATCTCCATCTCCATCTCCAACTTCACCCTGCACTCGCCCACCACCACGCCCACCACCAGGAGGAGGCGTACCTGGCCTACGCGGAGCGGCGCTTCCAGGACGCCGTCAACCTGCTGACGCAGTGCATCGCGGCGCAGCCGGAGGAGCCGCGCTGGCGCGAGATGCGCGGGGAGGTGTGTGTGCGTGTGTGTATGTGTGCGCGTTGGGTGGCTGGCCGGCTGGATGGGTGGGCGGGCAGGCAGGCGGGCGGGCGGGGGTGGGTGGGTTTGGGCTGGTGTGAGTGCGCGCACGTGGGGCTAGGAGCGGAAGCGGAGCGGGGGCGGGATTCGGTGCGACTGGCGCGCTATGCAAGGCGCGCAGGTCAGCGAACGCGCATGCACTGTTCCTTTCCGTTCACCTGCTTGCCCTTTGCCCCTGCATATTAATAATGCCCATCAGGCTCTGGTGGACGGGAAGAACTTCTCCGCAGCCATTGCCGACTTTGACACAGCCCTGGACCTCACGCCGGGTGGGTGGGTGGGCACGTGTGGCAATGTGCGCGTGTGTGGCAATGTGCGTGTGTGTGTGGCAGTGTGACTAAGAGCGTGTGTGCGGGACGTGGGTCAAGTGCAGCGCGTGCGATGGGTGTGGCTCAAAGGTGCTGGGTGGGCTGTGGTGCATGGGCGTGTGCACGTGCTTTGGGCTTGTTTTGGAGCTTTGGGCTGGAACTAACAAACCTTTTGCTCCTCCAACCACACACGCCCATCAACAATAACAACAAAACCATCACAACCGCAACGACACCACCACCACCACCACCACCACCGCAGGCGCGGACCTGGTGGTGCGGGCGCGGCTGCTGTCGGGGCGGGCCCTGGCGCGTGAGGGGCTGGGCCAGTGGGCGGCGGCGCTGGACGACTACACGGGGGCCATGGAGTTCGCGGGGGCGGCCGGGTGAGTGGAGCCGTGTGTGTGTGTGTGTGTGTGTGTGTTATAGAGATCACAAGGGAGAGAACAGCAGACATAGGACAATGCGTGCGGTGCGATTGCGGACGGTCGCGAGTTACCTTGCGCGTGTGTTGGTAAACGGAAACGGAGAGGAATCCCCGCAATCGCTCGCAGTTACTGACGGATACGCACCGAATACTTCTTGGACGGTACCGCGTAGCCCCGGTAGTCATACTTACCCGCAGAAATAGCCTGGAACCCGTCGGGCGTTCGCGAAGCAAACCGACCCCGACATGCACCCATATGCTTGTGACATGCGCCTAAAAACGTTTACCCAGCACGCCTAATTCCCTGATTCCCGCCCGCTGTCCGTAGTCTCACCTACAGGCGGCAGAGGAAGCATAGGCAAAGGGCGGCAGCGCGAAAGTGTCACGGGCATGGCAAAGAAAAAGAGGCGGCAATGCTAACGGCGTGCAGCAAGCAAGCTAACTAGACACGCAGCCCGCCCAATCCCAACCCAGGAAACGGCTCTCCTCCCTAGTGGAGGAGAGGACGAGGCAGGGCAGGCGGCGCGCTTAAGACAACTCGGCGGAATGGGGCGCAGTGGCGGGCGCGGTTGCAGAGCTGCGGAACGTGCCAAAACCCTACGCAAAACCCCCGTAATCCCGGGTGGCGTCGCCCAACCCGATAAGCCGCAGTGACCCCGCTGACCGCGGCTGTGTGTGAGTGAGGCACGCCGTGGGCTGGCGGGGGCTGGCCCCCCGCTCCCCGCTTGCGCGTGTGTGTGTGTGTGTGGGTGTGGGTGTGTGTGTGTGGCCGTGTGCGTGACCGAGTGGCGGTGTGTGGGTGTGTAGTTTTGGGTTTGGGGGCGGGTGCGGGTGGATGGTTGCGTTTGTGCAGTGGGTTGGGGATGAGTTTGTGTTGGTGGGGCTGGGGCGCGGTTGAGGGCAAGTGCGTGTGCGTGTGCGTGTGCGTGTAGGCGGGCGGGCGGTTGGGCGGGCGGGCAAGCGAACAGTTGCAGTCAAGACCGCTGCGGGCTGGACATGGCGCTGCGGTACTTATGCGAGGGCGCTGCGGTACGTATGCGAGGGCGCTGCGGTACTTATGTGAGGGCGCTGCGGTACTTCTGCGAGGGCGCTGCGGTACGTATGCGAGGGCGCTGCGGTACCCAGCCACCGCCCTCCCCACTTGGCCCCGCCAGCTGCCCGCCCCGTCGTCGTCCACCCACCGCCCGCAAGTCGCCCTGCCCGCCTGACAGCCCCACCCCCGTCCGCCGCCCCTGCTCCCGCCGCTCCTGCTGCCGTGCTGCTTCCGCCCTCACCTCCGCCACCACCCTGCCCGTGCTCGTGCTCCTGACCTGACCTGCCCCATACGCCGCCTCCCCCTCTGTCGCCGCCGCCGCCCCCTCTGCCCCTCTGCAGCGAGTCCACCGACCCCTACATCCTCAACAGCATCGGCAACTGCCTCAACAGCCTGGGTCGCTGGTCGGGTGAGTGTGTGTGCTACTGGGCAGCAGCGGCGGCAGCGGCAGCAGCAGCAGTTGCGGCAGCGGCAGCAGCAGCAGTCCGTGTAGGCCTGTGAGTGAGTGAGTGAGTCCGTGCGGCTCTGAGCCGCTCCCCTGCCCACACCTGCTCTCCTTAACCTGAATGCATGGAACCCCGCCCCTCCCGCCCCTCCCGCCGCCCCTTCCCCGGCCCCCCTCCGCCCCTTCTACGTCTACCTCTTCATTGACTTAAATGCATGGCTCCCCCCGCCAGAGGCGCGCGAGGCCTACCTGGCCTCCAGTGAGGTGTTCCAGGGCGCCCGCGGCTTCCGGGCGCGGAACGGCGCCACCACACCGCGGCTGGACGGTGGGTGGGGAGGGGTGGGGGGTGGGGGTAGTTCATTCCAGAAACCAAAGCGAAACGACCAAGAGAACCCGAACCAACGGACCCAGACCGGGGGCTGGGGCTAGAGTGTGAGGGGTGTGGGGTGAGGGGCGAGGGATGAGGGGTGCAGGGCTGGGGTGTGGGGGTGGGTGGGAGGGAGGGCCTGGGGCTGCGGTGTGGGGCTGGGGTGTGGGGCTGGACCGAGGTTGCTTACCTCAAGCTGGCCAAAGCCGCGGTCGACTTCGCTCATGACACCAGTCTTGCCAGTTAGGTCGGGGCGCTGATGGTTGACGGCTGGAGTTGCATTGGGGGCATGCATAAGGCTTTAAGGTGTGTGTGTGTGTGTGTGTGTATGTAATTATCAGCCCATTTAAACCGAACCCAACTAGCGAGTGAGGCACAGGCAAAAGCGACAGTTGTAAGGCATAGATGCGTATGGATACGGGCCAAACGTCGTGGAGGATGGGCGAGCGGCGCCGGGGAGTGGGGGCGGGCGGCAGCCATCCATGGATGGTGTTTAGGTGGGCGAGGTGGGAGTGTCGGTTGTGAGAGTGTGGGCACTGCCGCCGGTTTCCGGGGCAGCAGCAGCAGCAGCAGTGGGGTGGGGTGGGTGGGGGCTTTCTGTGCCTCTCACACCGCTGCGGATTGCGGGCTGGGGAGGGTTACGAGTAATGAGGGGACATGCACCCCCCGGGTTTGGCCCACGACGGGCCTCACCCGCAGCCCCTGCAGCACCTGTTCCTACCCAGCCCTCCACCCCTCACAACCACAACCAACACAAAGCACGGGCCACCCCCTCACCGCCGTACCCCTCCCACCATCCATGGATGGCTACCCCTCCCTCCCTCCCTCCCTCATCGCACAACATAACCCGCAACCGCACCTCCCCACACCCCCGCGCACCGCCACCGCACACTGCTGCACCGCCCCCGCCCCCGCCACCGCGGCACCGCGGCACCGCAGGCGCCATCTTCGCGGCCTCCAACGCGGCGCTCATGCGGGCGCAGATGGGCGACGAGGCGGGCGCGCTGGCGGAGGTGCGCGGCACGGCACGTGGAGGGGTGGGGGCGGGGTGCGGGGGCCCGCGGGGGGTTGGGGGGCCTTTCGGGTTCCGTTCGTCTCCCTATGTCCCTTGTCACGCATGCTCATTGCCCCTGGCCGCCTGGTCGCCTGGCCGCCCTGAATCCATGCATGCACCCTACCGTGCCCACCGCAAAACGCCATCTCCAAATCACTCATTTTATGTAAACCACCCAACCATTGCCCCAACCACCACTCCAACCACCAACCAACCACCAACCAACCACCCAACTATAGATGGTGCGCATCTCGCGGCGCGCGCCCGGCAGCGCCGACATGCGCGCGGCCAGTGCGGCGCTGTACTGGGCCGCGGGGCGGCGACAGGAGGCGGAGGAGGCGTGGGAGTACGCCTGCAACCGAATCACGGTGAGGGGGGCAGGGGCCCTGGGGCAGGGATGGGGACCTCGGTGTGTGTGTGTGGGGGGGGGTTGCCATGCATGTTAGTTTAATGACGAGTGTGTGTGTGTCGGGGGGGGGGGGTAGTTCATTACAGAATCCAAAGCGGCCATTACAACCCAAGGGGGGGAGGGGCGGGGTGGTTGGCGTACTCCGAATCCCAAGCGTGGCGGGCGTGGGGTTTGGGGGATGGGGGTGGGGGAGGAAAGCAGGCGAGCTCTTCTCTGGGTGTGTTCTGATGCATTGCGAGGGGGTGCGCCAGTCAGAGGGCGTGTCAACCGGGGGCTGAGGGTGTCGACAGCTGGGAGGAAAGGATCCAGAGGAGCTAGAAAGATGTGAGGAGGGCGTTGCGGCAGCCCCCGCAACGGGGCTCTCCATCGCCATGCCCCTTGTCCCATCCTGGATGGGAGTGTGAGTTTAGCATCCCCCCCCCCGCTCCAGCCCCACTTCCAAATCCACACCCACAGCCCCCGCGGCGCCCACGACATTCCATTGTTGTGATTTGCGAACGCGCACCGCGTCCACTCCCCTCGTTTGGCCCTTATCCATGCGTATCCCTGCCTTGCATTTGTTACCTTGTCCTGTGCCTCGCTCGCTAATTCTGTCTCTTGGTTTAGAATGGACTGGTGTTGACAACCCCACCACCACCACCGCCACACCGCCACACCACCCAACAGGTGGGCTGCGCCAAGTACAGCGACCTGGACTGGCTGGGCCGCATCCGCCGCTGGCCGCCGGTGATGGTGGACCGCATGCGCGCTTTCCTGCAGCTGCAGGGGCTGCAGCAGCAGCAGTAGCAGCAGCTGTAGCAGCAGCAGGGGCAGTCGCAGGGGCAGTAGCTAGGGCAGTAGCTAGGGGGTCGCTGCAGCGGCGGGGGCAGCGGTGGGGGCAGAGGCGGCGGCAGACGACGGCGCAGACAAGGGTGCAGTGGCCTTGTATGTTGGATGGTGCTGTGGAAGGGCCCGGCAGGGATGGGGACCTATATTTCGCGAGCGGGGATTTCGTGTGCGCAGTTGTATGATTCCTGTGTGCATAGCATAGCCTTTTGAGTGAAAGGCAGGAGGTTTACGGGTGTAGTGTTGGTTGGAGTTGGGTGGCCGCATTCATTTGGAGTCTATCATCATGGTAATGTTACACACACACAGCCCTGTGTGGCTTTGGCTTCTGACGGCGCGCCAGCCTCCAGGGCTGCGGCGGTGCGCGCAAGAGAGTTGGCAGCTACCGTGCGCCATACATGGGGCACATGCCGGTTCCATCAGCCATACATGCGGGGCACATGGGGACACGGAGTGGACAGGTTCAGGGCACCTGACCCCCGCCTGACCGCCCAACGGCCCAACTTTCGGGCGCTAGCCAGCCTGCGGTCTGGATTATGAATAGGGCGCATTGCTGCGCGCCCACGTCAGCCCACGTCAGCGTGAGTAACTGAGTATGTGTGTGTGTGGGGGGGGGGGGGGAAGGGACTGTTGGGGGAATCCACAACGAACCAAATAGTCCACGGCACCACGCAGGCCCTGTCCCTGCCCAAAACACCGCTTCAGGGACCCCCGGACGCATGGCTTGTGAGGTTGCTTCCAGCAGGCAGATTCTCACTGAAGTTGCCGCGCCAGGAACGCCATGCACTGCGATTCGGGCCCGCGGGGTTTAAGGAATGAACTACCCGCCCGTCCCTGTCGGAGCACTTGTGTCCGGGAATCGCGCCACGCCAAGTCGCCGCTCCAAGACACGTGCAGGCGTGGTGCGGCGTCAAACCCGTGAGGACTTAATGACGCTAGCTTCTTGCAGCGACCATGCTCGAAGCCTGATGACCTCTGCGAGCGGAGGTTGGCGGTCGACTGCTGGACTTCTCTCGCGCATGTAGCCACCGCGGGCTGTCGGGGCCCTGCTAAGGGCGGGCGCTATGTGCAGCGCTTCAATTATCGCTAGGCTATTCGAACAATTGTGAGGTGCGCCTTTCGACCTGCAGACCCTCGCCACGACGACACGCTCTGGCGTGCAACCGTGCAATGAGGCAACGTGCGGCATGGCGCGCCGGTCGCGTTTAGTCTCTGCTCGCGCATAGCTTCGCTCCTATTATCGCGGTGACACTTTGACAAGTGAATCTGCGCATTCACTCAACTAACTCTTCTTAGTTGTCGAGTGCTTCTGCGCAACACCTCCAGAATGCAGCTTCAGCAGCGTCTGCCGACCGGCGGTGCCGCCCGCAGCGCCCGCGCTTCGCGCCGCACCGTGTCCGTCAAGGCCACTGTCGCGCCCCCCGCTCCTACCTCGGGCAAGTGGTCTTGGTAGAGCAATCGAATCGTCGCTTAGGGCCGCCATACCCGCGGTCAAGGCACAACAACCTGACGAGTCAATTTTATGTGTGGCGAATGTCGTGACAGGCAAGAAGCTGTTCCAGTACGATGGCGCTCTCTCTGAGGTCGACCCGGAGATTAGTGCCCTCATCACCAAGGAGAAGGCTCGCCAGGTGCGCTCAACGCGCCGTGTTTGCGCCTTTCGTTGCATGTTATCCTGGTAGCGCCATGGAAGGCAATTGGATGACCGAAGCTTGACGGAACCGTGGCGGCGTGACTCCGAGCGTGTGGTGTCGCTGACTGCACGACTGCTGCCCAACGCAGGTCCGTGGCCTGGAGCTGATTGCCTCGGAGAACTTCACCTCCAAGGCGGTAAGTGGACGCGCAAATCAGGCACAGTGACGCTGCTGGCGTTGCGACATTCAGCCCAGAAATAGGGCTTTTCATAGCGCGCGAAAATGTCGGCCCGGACAGCTCTCACACTCTAATTTTGGGCTAGTGAACACCCACATGTCCTGAAGCACCGCTGGCCTGCGCGAAACAGGTGATGCAAGCGCTGGGCTCGTGCATGACCAACAAGTACTCTGAGGGTCGCCCCAACGCCCGTTACTACGGTGGCAACGAGTACATCGACCAGGTTGAGCTGCTGTGCGAGGTGAGCGCAAAACAGTGTGTGCGCGCGCGAGAGAGAGAGAGAGAGCACGGCACGGGGCTGGGCGGGAAACCCAGTCCAGGAGGGGGCCACGCGGAGGCGCCATACAGGCCGCGGGTTTACCCGTCACGACCGCTAGCCAGTCCTCCTGAACGCTTCCCCAACCCCCAACGCCTTCGTCCTGCACCCCTCTGGCCGCCCTTGTTCCTGCAACCACGCTCTACACGCCACTCCAACTCCTTTTAACTCCCCCCCTCCGGCCCCCCCTCCCCCTCCCGGCCTGCAGAAGCGCGCGCTGGAGCTGTTCGGCCTGGACCCGGCGCAGTGGGGCGTCAACGTGCAGCCGCTGTCGGGCTCGCCCGCCAACTTCGCGGTGTACACGGCGCTGCTGCAGCCGCACGACCGCATCATGGGCCTGGACCTGCCGCACGGTGGGTGGGTAGGGGTGGGTTGGGGGTTGGGGGTGGGTTAGGGGTGGGTTAGGGGTGGGTTGGGTTTGTGGGTTAGGGGTAGGGTTGGGGGGGGCGTTCAGTACGACGCTCGCGTGATGGGTCCACGTGGGACGCGTGAGGCGGGCAGGAGGAGGTGACATCGGGGTGGAGAGGCGGGTGAAGAGCCAAGTGGTGAAGGAGATGGTGGTGGTGAGGGGGGCCAGGTGAGCGCGAAAAGCCGGAAAAGGGGAGGCGGAAGGGGGAAGGAAAAGGGGGCAGCAGCGAGGCAGCAGAGCAGCGGGTACGGCAGGTGCGGCAGCCGTGGGTGGTTTGCAAAGAGCTACGGTGCGCTGCGGCCGTGGGTATTGGGCGAGGCGGGTATTGCGTTCCACGGCGCGGGAGAGGAAGGGGTGCGAGTGAGGAAAAGGGTTTAACAACGCACAGCAGCAGGGCGGGGAGGTTGCGCCGGCACGGGTCCCAACCCACAAAAGACAGAAGGCAGGCGGGCAGGCAGGCAGGCGCTGGGTGAAGGAGGTGGAAGAAGCACCGGGGGGGGGGGCAAGCGGGCGGGGCTGTGGAGAGGGCGGGGTGGATGGATGGGAGTGATGCGTATACGCAGGTGGTGGTGGTGGAGGCACATGCATGCCCCGCAACTTGCCGGCACGCCCTCCTTACCTCCCTCCTTACCTCCCTCCCTCGCTTCCTGCCTGCTTACCTCCCCCCCCCCTCCCCCCTCCCACGCCCCGCCCCCCCCCCCAACACGCAGGCGGCCACCTGACCCACGGCTTCATGACCGCCAAGCGCCGCGTGTCCGCCACCTCGATCTTCTTCGAGTCCATGCCCTACCGCCTGGACGAGGCCACCGGCACCATCGACTACGACACGCTGGAGAAGACCGCGGCGCTGTTCCGGCCCAAGCTCATCATCGCAGGTGAGGGGGGGAGCAGCAGGGGAGGGAGGGGGGGCGGGTTGCAGGGGAGGGGGCGGGTTGCAGGGGAGGGGGCGGGTCGCAGGGGAGGGGGGTGGCGAGGGGTGGGTGGTCAGGAGGGGAGGGCAGGGAAGGGGGGGGTGGCAGGAGGCGAGGAGGGGTTGGGTTCATGACTCATGAGGAGGGTAGCGGGGGGAGGGGGCGGAAGGAGGAGGCACGGGGCGGGAGGAGGAGGGAAGTTGAGGGGGCGGAGGGAGGAAGAAAGGAGCACTTGCGAGGGGGCTGGATTAGGGAGGACGCCGCCCCGGCCACTCATTTCGCGGGCGGGGGCACGGGAAGCCACGTGCCGGTGTGTTGCCTGCCCCCGCACCCACCCACCCACCCACCCCTGTCCCTTACGTTTGCACCTCAACTCAACCTGTTGCACCTCGACACACACAAAAACACACAACCCGCACGCAGGCGCCTCTGCCTACAGCCGCAACTACGACTACGCCCGCATGCGCGCCATCGCTGACAGCTGCGAGGCCTACCTCATGTCCGACATGGCGCACATCAGGTGGGTGGGGTGGGGTGGGTCGGGGCGTGTGTGTGTGTGCACGGGGCGAGGGCGGCGGGGGGCGGGGTGTGTGCAAGGGGAGGGTGCCTGCGCGGGGGAGCGCTGGCAGGGGCTGGACTGGGCTGCGGACCAGGCGCGGGGAGAACGGGGGGGACGGGGGGCTGCCGAGCGGGAGGGAGGGAGGGAGGGGCCGCGCCAGCGAGCGGAGGCAGCTGATCACACAGGTAGGCGGGCGGCGCCGGCCCGAGCTGCAGCTCCCGAAACCGCCCCTGACCAGCTGCGCGCGCGCGTTTGCTCACTCCCTCCCCCCTCTTGCCTTGCCTTGTTCCACCCCCCCCCCCCACCACCACCCCACCACCACCACCACCGCAGCGGCCTGGTCGCCGCCGGCGTGGCCACCAGCCCCTTCGCGCACTCGCACATCGTGACCACCACCACGCACAAGTCGCTGCGCGGCCCGCGCGGCGGCATGATCTTCTACCGCCGCGAGCTCAAGGACAAGATCGACCAGGCGGTGTTCCCCGGCCTGCAGGTGGGAGGGGGGAGGGGAGGGCCGGGAGGTGGGAGGGGGGGAAGGGGGCGGGGGCAGGGAGGGGCGGGGGCAAGGAGGGGCGGGAGGGAGTGGAGGGGCGGGGAACCGAGTGGGGACGGGGGCGGCAGGTAGGGGAGTGCAAGGCAGGGGTTGTGTCGGTGAGCGCGCAGGGGTGGGTGTGACAAATAGGGAGGCAGCATGCCGGCGGCGCGGGAAGCTTTGCATTGGTAACTACTGCTGGTTCGCCCCCAGCTCGTCTCACTCCCCTCCCCTTGTCACACTCACACGGCCACCCACCCGCCCACCCGCACCCACAGGGCGGCCCGCACAACCACACCATCTCGGCGCTGGCGGTGGCGCTCAAGATGGCCAACACCGAGGAGTTCCGCACCTACCAGAAGCAGGTGGGTGCGGTGCGCCCCCCCCCAGTGCCCTGTGCGCCCCCCCACCCCTCTTTGTGCACTGGGCGCCCCCCCTGTGCACCAGCTGTGTGTGTTTGTATGTGTGGGGGTCGTGGTGGTCGTGGTGGTGGTGGTGGTGGTGGTGGTGGTGGTGGTGGTGGTGGTGTGTGCACGGGGTGTGCGGGGTGTGCATGGGGTTGTCAAAGAGAGCCCCCACTCGCATGCTGGGCGCACCAACCGTAACAACCTTGGAACCAACCCAACCTCCAACCCCACTCCACCCCGCCCCCCCCCCCCACACACACACCCACGCAGGTGGTGGCCAACTGCGCGGCGCTGTGCGGGCGGCTGCAGCAGCACGGCTACAAGATCGTGTCGGACGGCACCGACAACCACCTGGTGCTGCTGGACCTCAAGCCCGCCGGCATCGACGGCGCGCGCGTGCAGACGGTGAGGCAGGGAGGGCGGGTGGGCGGGTGGGTGGGTCGGTGGGTGGGTGGGGGTTGTGAATGCCAGCCCAAGCTAATAAGCCAAACCAGGGGGGACGGGGGGGAGCGGGGCTGGGTGGGTGGCGGATGCTGGGCGGTTGGAAGGGAAGGTGGAGCAGGGCGGCGGTGAAGCAGGGTGGTGGTGTGGGTCCAAGCGGAATTGAGGGAGGGATGGGCGCGTGCAGTGCACGGCAGCAAGCAAAAAGGGGGAAGGAAGGGCAGGAGGGAGACGCCTTTTGGCACATCGACAACAACAGTATCATCCTGCACAAACACACACACACACACGCACGCACACACACACACACACACACTCACACGCATGCAGGTGCTGGACGCGGTGTCCATCACGCTCAACAAGAACTCGGTGCCCGGCGACAAGTCGGCCATGGTGCCGGGCGGCATCCGCATCGGCACGCCCGCACTCACCACCCGCGGCTTCCAGGAGAAGGACTTTGAGCAGGTGAGGGCGGGCGGGCGGGCGGGGTAAGGGGCGAGGAGGGGGGAGGGGCAGGGGGGGAGCAAAGTGAGTGGTGGGCAGTGCGTCAGGGGCCCCGGGGGGGGGGGCAATGCGGCGGCGGAGAGGCGGGGCGGGTGGTGCGAAGGGCAGGGAGGGCTGGGGCAGGCAGGAGCCAGAGATACACGGATGTTCTAGGGGCGAGGCTCCTGTCCATGTCCCAAGCCCCCCCGCCCACCTCCCCCCCTTACCTCCACCCCCCCCAGGTGGCGGACTTCATCCACCGCGCCATCGCCATCGCCAAGGACTGCCAGGCCAAGACCCCCGCGCCCGGCAAGCTCAAGGAGTTCAAGGAGTACCTGGAGGGCGCTGGCGCCGCCCGCCCCGACATCGCCGCCCTGCGCGCCGAGGTGGAGGCGCTGGCCTCCTCCTTCCCCATGCCCGGCCTGTAAAGCGGCCGCGGCGGGAAACGGCGGCAGCCCACCGGTGCATCGAGGGAAGCAAGAGAGGCGCGCGTGCGGAGGAGGAAGAGGAGGAGGGGGGGACGTGCAAACGCCGGCGGCACGCCGCGGCGCGGCCAGACCAAGTGCTGGGCGGCCGTGCCCGCGCGCGTGTTGCGTGATGTTTACTGCGCAGCGGCGGCGTGGCGTGTGTGACGTTGTGACAACCTTGGGGGGTGGGGCATCAAATTAGTAGACGCTGACGGCAGTTTTGACTTGCGGAAGGTTCTTATTTCTGGACCGCGTGCGCTCTTTCGACCACTTGGACGAACGACCCGTTTGCTATTTGCTGCGGAGGGTTGGCATTGACGCAACGTGAATTAGGCACCCAGACTTCTTCTCGACTCTTGACAGTATCAGGACCAAGTTTGACTGACAACATGGCATAGGTAGCTTATGAGACCGGCTTGACCGCCGAAAGGCTCGTGCAAGGAGGGAGAAGGCGAGGGCCGGCGCCGGCGGGGTGCGGTCCACGTAGCTGCAAAGGAAGGGTGCGCAAGGGAGCTGCGAGTGCGTTACGGACATACGCTAAAATGCGGATGCGTCCGTAACGTACATGGTCGAAGCGCGTGGTTGCGCCTGCAAGGCAGCAGCAGTTCCTGCCGCCGCGCACTCGCTGTCATTCTTGGCCTGTAAAGCGGGCATGGATCTTCATGCGTGCCAGCGTTGCTGCGAGCGGTGCCGTCATGCCGTGTGTGTGCTGCACTGCGTCCTGTCCAGCTGTGTGGGGCGCGGCCGGTGCGGCCAGTAGTGTTAGTTGCTCATTATGCTCAACCTCCACACAACCCCAGCAAAGGTCCTAATCCTCGCCAGTCGCCACATACACTACCTCTCCATATCTAGGCGACTTTGGGGCTGAGCCCCCCCCCCCCCAGCGAATGAACTACCCCCCAGCGAAGCATTCCAGATTTCCAGGGGGGGGGGTTTGTGGTTACCAGCCCAAACTAAACCAATCTAAAGGAAGCCCCCCAGGATCACCCCACACGGGTAAAAAACCCTGCAATTTTGAGGGGTCCAAACTTGCTATTCCGCCTGAGTCCAAGGCTCAGACCTTGCACACGTATTCCATACATGCTCAACGTCAGGTTTCAGAGCCATGTCTGTCGCCCCTCCTGAAATGCCGAGGAGCCCCGAGGTCGCTCCCACCCGCGCCTAGCCCGAGGAGTGTCGGGCATTTGGGAGGTCTGGAGCGCGGTAGAAGGCTACAAGTGTTTAGGATTGATAGCAAGGGGACCCTTGACTCGCGTGGATGGCGTGTGGGATTTACACACGCGTGCCTTGTGCTGGCCGAGTCCTTCGACGGTTAGACCCAAGCTTGCGCATTGTTCCCCTGAAGCAGAGACACACGCCGTGACTGTATTGGGGCTCAGCCCATTTTCCAGCTGTACAAAGCTGACACCCCTTGTTGTGTCGGGTATACGAGGAGAACATGCCAGTTGTATGCTTGCAGGCAACTGCGCGCCGATGCCGCTTGTTGCCCATCATACATCACGAAACGCGACAGGCCGTGGGCGAGCCACGCTACGCAGTTTTGCAGCCATCTTGACTAGAGACGTTACCTATCAAGAGTACGTAGCTGAATGGGTGGGACTCCGTCGTAGTGGGTGTGCCTATATACGCCGGCGCGTGCCGACTGCACCTGCCGCCGTGCACCGTTTCGTATACGCCACACCTTGGCCGCCTAAAGTCCTCGATAGCGCACAGTCTGTTGCTGCGATCATTATAATAATTCAATCTAACATAATTATTCCAATTACAAGTGAAATGCAGGGTAGAGCTTTGTATTTCGTTGCGGTAGTCATCGCCTTCTCACTCCCGAGGGCCAGCGCGTACCCTGACATGTATAACGGCGGTAGCTGCACGTCACATCCAACCAGTGCAATGCGGCCGCACGGTGCGCCGTCCACTGACAGGTAGCAAGCAACTGATGCCAATTCCACGATATTCCACAGCCAACACCATTGCTGGCTTTCCTGCAGCTCTATCACATTCACCATCAAGTCAACATCCTCGAACACGGCGGTATCGTCTCTTTGCGCGGGGGCAACGTATACGATTTTGGTAAGCGCTGTGGGTAAGCGCGTGGTTTCTCAAACTTTTAGGTGGTCACGGATGCCATATAGACAACTATAGCGTCATTACGCCTCTGGTGCTGAAGAAACTGGAAGACTTGGACAGCACTCACTCCCATCGTCCGCGTGGTTCGCGAACGCAGGTGGCATACCCCCAAACGCGGGAGACGCTCCTCACGGCCAGCCTTGGCAGCCTGGGGGGCAGCTCGTCGTGGTGAGTGGCAAACCCAGAGACGGTGGTAGCCGAGGAAGCGGTCGGGGAAGGCGGGAGCGGAGCGTGTGTGTATGCCGGAGCGTCCGGGAACGCGCGGGTCGAGGGAGATTGCATTGGTTACAGAAGGGACCTGCTGACGCAGTTCGCGAGCCAGCGAGAGCGTACTGGAACTAGGGAGGTGCCGGCGGGCTGAGGGGCACCCAGCCGCCGTGGACGCGCGCATTGCTTCCGATGCAGAAGCCGCAGCAGCCGCATTCCACTTTACTGAGAAGCTGTTGTTGCCGCTC
Organism: Chlamydomonas schloesseri; assembly: GCA_016834595.1. Lineage (NCBI taxonomy): Eukaryota > Viridiplantae > Chlorophyta > Chlorophyceae > Chlamydomonadales > Chlamydomonadaceae > Chlamydomonas > Chlamydomonas schloesseri. The sequence continues at coordinate 93,359 of JAEHOD010000086.1, forward strand.
CACGGAAACGCCCTCGCAGCCCAAACAAACGCGTGTACACGGGCGATGCCAGGTGGGTGGGTGGGCGGTTGTGGGCGGGTACCGGTGTGTGGGGGGATGGATGAGCTCCGGGGCCTGCCAATGCTGCAGACACCATTGCATATGCTGCTGTTTATCCAGTCCTGTTGTGCAGATGTGTGTGTGTGTGTGTGTGTGTGTTTACGACTTGACGTGTTGAACCGCGCCCCCCGCCCGCCCTGCCTGGGTTGCCCCTCCTCGCCTCGGCTCTCACAGCTCCCACTCGGCCACCTTCACCCTGCCCTGCGCCGTGAACGGTGCGCGCGTGAGCCCCGTACGGACGTACCGTACCTGAATTGCTGCGGCTTGCTTGGGTGTGCGCACCGGTGGCTGCATCGGTGGCTGCTGCTGCATGGGATGACCGCGGGGCTCATGGCTGTAGGACCAGCTAGCGCGTCAGTTCGCATTGGTTACAACAGGGACCTGCTGACGTGGTCGCGAGCGAAATGATATCTTCCTGATATCGGAGGCCAGGCCGGGTCAGGACCGTCAGACACGCACTGCGCGTGGCATGTCGGTGTAGACCGGGTAGCAGACGTGGGCGCTCCGTCCCGCCCCCCCTGTATGACTACAGCCATTCACCTCCTGCCCATGTTCATGTGTGCGCTGGATGCGCCGACCTACCAGCTGCTGCGTCTTGCCTGGCCTGACAGAGAGAGAGAGACACACACACACAAACACACACACACACACACACATACACTTTCTCTCTTTCACATTCACACACAAACACACACACGCCGCCCCCTGCCGCCCCCTGCCCCCCCCCCACAGGCGCCACCTCAATGACGTTCAAGGCCACCACCGCCACCAGCCGCTGGGGGTCGTTCCTGCAGGGCAGCACCACCCTGCCCATCAGCGCCAGCTGCGGATGTGAGTTCGCCGTTCCACCCTTTGCAGCGCAGCGCAGCGCAGCAGCGCCATCACAGCATTGATCGCGGCTTTCCTTTGCGGGGCCGGCGCACGCAACTTGCACTTGCTTTCAAGGCTGGGGCTGGGGTTGGGAAGGGGAAAAGAAAGGGGACGCGCTCCAGGCCTCCGCCACATCATAATCAACAAGACAATGACCGACAATGATGTCTCGGCCTCGCATGCATGCACCTTGCTGCAGGCACTTCGTCGTCGCCGGCCCCGGCCTCGGCCGCGGCCTCGGCCTCCCCAAGCCCCAAGCCCAGCCCCTCCGCGTCGTCGGGCCCCCTCCCCCCCACCGCCTCCACCCCTAGCCCCAGCCCTGCCGCCTCCAGTTCTGGCAGTAGCAGCGACACCAGCAGCAGCAGCAGCAGCAGCCGTAGCAGCAGCGGCAGCAGCACCGATTCGGCTTCCGCCTCTACTGCCGCCGCAACCACGGTGAGCGGGCGTCGGGGTTGCCTGTGCCTTACACGCGCCCGTATGCGTGACTTTTGCGTGACATGCAAATTCACGTCATACCAGGCTGGTTGCCATGTCTCTCCCGCTCGCCCCATCGCTGTTTTGGGCTCTCTCGCAATAAGCAACCACACTCACCTTCCTAAACATCCCTCCCTCCCGCTTGGTCCATACTCCCTCGCACACACACAAGTCCACCGCAACCAAGCAGTGCGCCCCCTCCACCCTGGGCTACGCCTGCTCGCTCGCGCTGCCGGGCGGCGGCGGTGAGGCCCTGCACTGGACCGCCGGCACCGCCGCGCCGCCCGACAACGCTTGCACGCGCAGCAGCAGCAGCAGCAGCAGCGCCACCTCAACTTCCGCTACAGCCTCCTCGACTGCTACAGCCAACCTGGTGCACTTTGCGCTTAGCTCGCCACAGTCGGGCTACCTGTCCATCGGCTTCACGCAGCGCGCCGGCATGATGGCGCCCGCCAACGCCGTGATCGGCCGGATCGCGTCCGGATCCGCGACGGTTGAGACGTACTACATGACCTCGTACGACCTGGATCCGCCAACTAACAACGGCTGGGCGGCGGGCGCCGCCGTGCTGTCCACGTCAGCCGGCGGCACCGTGCTGTGTTTCACCGTGGCCGCGGATGGCGCGGCGGCGGCTGCGGCGGCGGCATCTGGCCACCGCCGCCGCCAGCTGTCAACGGCTGCCGCAACCGCTGCCACCATGCCCCGCCGCTCGCTGGCCGCCACCACAACCACCACAACCACTACAACCTCAACCACCACAGCAGCAGCAGCAGCAGCCTCCAGCAGCATCACTAACGCGCTGGGCCTGAACGCGGCGGCGCTGGAGCTCATCTGGGCCAGCCACCGCAGCGCCGACCTGACCGCCACGCACAGCCGCTGGGGCGGCGTGTCGCTGAACGGGCTGTCCGGCGCCGCCGCCGCCTCCGCCGCCAGCCGCCGCCGGGACCAGATGCTGGCGCTGCACGGCGCGCTGGCGGCGGCGGGCTGGGTGCTGCTGGTGCCTCTGGGGCTGCTGCTGGCGCGGCACCGGCGCAACGTCTCGGCGCTGCGGCGGGCACCGCGGGTGGTGGTGGTGGCGGGCGCATCGTGGGACATGTGGCTGGCGCTGCACGTGGGCTGCGTGGTGAGTGCGCAGTCGTGGGCGCCACGGGGGTAGCTTGTTGGTACTTGCGGTGCGGTGCGGTGTGGCTGGGGAGGGGGGCAGTGCGGTGCGGCTGGGGAGGGGGGCAGTGCGGTGCGGCTGGGGAGGGGGGCAGTGCGGTGCGGCTGGGGAGGGGGGGCGGGGCAAGACGACGGTGCGGCGCAGGGAACCTAGATAGCTCGGGAGAGGCACCGGCGCAGCGCTCCGCCCCCCCCCCCCCGCCATGATGTGCGCCCGCATGCAGCCCGGATCATTGCTGGCACCCCCGCTGCTCCTCCTCGATACCCCGACTGTTTCACTGATCGGTGTGAACTGAGGCCTATGAGCCACCACCACCACTACCACCACCACCTCCACCACCACCACCACCCGGGCGCCCACGTGCACAGTTCCTCGGCACGGCCTCGGGCGCCGCGTCCATTGGCGTGGCGGCGGCGGAGCTGCGCGGCAGCGGCGCCAGCGACGGCAGCACGCTTGCCCACCGCGTGACGGGCTGGGCGGTGCTGGGCCTGGCGGTGCTGCAGATGCTGGTGGGTTGGGTGGGGTGGTTGGTGCTGGCGAGGTGGTTGGGGGGGCGGTGTTGGACAGGGCATTGGGCAGGATGCCAGCAGCACAAGGTGGCCACGTGTGTGACGGGCGCAGGTCCGGACGCAGCTGACTCGTGTCGGTTCCAGAGCTTGGCCATTTCCACCAAGGTCCCATTATTGATGTGCCACGTCAATGCCCCGCACCCTGGCTTGCGCCTGCTCCTCTGCCCTCCACAACCCCCGCCACCGCAGCATCTTCATGCCCATGATCCCTCACCCACCCACCCCGTCCCGCTGCTCCTGCCGCCCACCGCGGCCCCCATTCCTTCCTGCAGTCCGGCGGCATCCGCCCCGCCCCCGGCGCGTCACGGCGCCGGCTGTGGACCTTGCTGCACGCCAACCTGGGCCGCGCCGCCGCGCTGCTGGCCTGGTCCTGCACCGGCCTGGGCGTGTTCCTGGCCGTCACCCGCTACAGCCAGGACCTGACCGCCTGGGCGGCGCCGCTGGCCGCCACGCTGGCGCTGCTGCTGGGCGCCGAGCTGGGCCTGACGGCGGCGGCGGCGCTGGTGGCGGAGGCGGCCTACGCGGCGGCGCCGCCGCCGCCGCCGCCGGGCCCGGACGCGCTGGCGGCGCTGCTGCCGCCGGCGCCGGCGCCGGGGCTGCCTGTGGTGGGCTACCCGGCGAGTGCCGTCAACGGCGCGCTGCCGTCATCTCAGCAGCAGATGCAGATGCAGATGCCGGTGCAGCAGCAGCAGCAGCAGCAGCAGCAGCAGCGGTACCAGGGCGTATATGTGCTGCCCGCGGCGGCGGCCGCCAGCACCGGCACAGCCTCTGCAAACCAGATGGCGCAGATGGTGTGCGGCAACGGCGGCGGCGGCGGCGGCGGCGGCGGTGGCAGCAGCCGCCACCAGCTCTTCCAGCCGTACCAGCAGCCGTACCATTACCAGCAGGAGGTTACGGCGCTTCCGCCCATCACCGCCACCGGTGCTGCTTCCGGCGCCACCGCCGACGGCACCGTCACCACTCGGCCGCCGTCGTCGTCGCGGCAAGCGCAAGCGGCGCCGCGTCCGCCCTCGGCAGCAGGAGCGGCGCCAGCACCTGCCGCCAGCTCCGCCTCTAGCAGCGCCAGCGGCGGCGGCGCGGTGCAGCTGGGACCGCTGCGGCGGCAGCAGTCGCCCCCCAGCCTGGGAGACAGTGGCTATGGTGATGGTGCCCTGGGTTTGCGCGGCAACAAGGTGAGACTGCCATCAATGCTTTGATTCGTAGTGAAAGAACATGTATGCGGGGGTTGGCTGGAGTTCGGGGGTTCTGAAGTTACTGATTTTACGGAGGCAGGGTGGCACCGATGGCACTGGGAGAGCACGAGGGAACAGGGTGGCACAGATGCCGCCTGATCGCGCGTGGAGGTAGTCTTTATTGCCTACCTTGTACGCGATCACCAAACTAAGACGCCCCTCCCCCACGTCCTCTTGGCTTCTTTCCCATATCTACAGAAGTAGGTTAGCTCGAGGCGTGAGAGCAGGTTGAGGATTGCCAGCTCAGGGAGCAGAGCCGTGGAGCAGAGCCGAGGCAGTATGAAGCTTGGGTCAACGATGAACGAATGAAGCGCCGAAGCGGCAAAGCATGAGTGTTTGAGCGGCAGGAGTTATTGGTGTGGGCCTGCCGGACATGCAGTGGACAGTGAAGAGCATGTGCAGGCATGGAGAGTCAGCCGTCGCCAGGACCAGGGATACGGTACTTGGTGAAAAACTCGGACTCAATTTTACCACAGAAGGGGATGCAGCATATTCTACTCATTCATTAAAGCGTGTTCGGCACGCGTCACCGTGCATGACCTCGAGCGTCACCAAAATGTGCTAAGGAACATGTGGCCGGGCATGAGTCATGCACGAGTCATGGATGCCTCAGATGTGGCAAGTGTGGTGAGGCGAGTGTGTTACCGTGTGATGGCGTGGGCGGAACCCAAGTCGTGTGAATGCATGGCGGTCCAACCGTCCAAGGGAGAGTCAAGCTAGACTTTGGGTGGTCCTCAAGGTGCCTGGCCTCAGTCCTCAAGGTGCCTGGCTGGCGCCCTGGCGACCTCAGCGAGGCGGGCGGGCGAGCGGGGTGGTTGACACACACCTAAGCCTTGCGGGGTGCGTGTCGTGTCATTCTTTCTTTGGAGCTGCAGGATGGCCGTTCGCTGTGTGCGGTCTGTCGGCGCGTTAGGTGTGCGCGCGTGTATGTGTTGGGCTGCTTGCTCATACAGCTTGGTGCAGTGGAGGGTAATCATCTCGCAGAGAGCTGTCGTCAGTCCGCGATCCATCAGGTCAGGGGCGATGCATTGACTCAATGCTCGTAATCCATGGATTACATTGCGTGCGGTGTAACCCGACATGTCGTGTGTGACGCCTCATCTGACATGATGACATCTCCCCCCGGGCCCCGGCCCACCCCCCCTGTCGTCGCTGCCGCTTCCTGGCCACACCAGACTGTGGCCGCCGAACCCGAGATAGCCAGATAGGGACATACCAGGTGCAGTGCTCCTTGAGTTGCGTTACAGGACCGAGAAGAAACGGTCGAATCCTGCATACAACCAGCCCGCCAGGCGCGCAGGTGGCGCAGCGCCCGTCCGAGGTATCGAGGCGCAACTGGCGACACGCAGTGCCGCACCCTGGCGGCTGCCCTGCGCCACCTCCGCAAGGCCCACTCCGGCGCCTGCCGGTCCCTGCTGGTGTGTGGCCCAGCCGGCCTGCCCCCAAACAGCCCATAACCCTGTGGCCGGTGGCCCCAGCCGCTGCGGCCCCCGCCACCGCCCGCCTATCCAACCGCGCACGTGGCTCTCTGCAAACCGACTCAGCGCGCCCCACCTGCACTGCCTCTCACCACCCAGGCTCACAACGTGCCCCAGGCCATGCTGATTACGGCGCCCCACGCAGCAAGCAGCCCTAACCAAACCGCAAGTCCACAACCCGTGATACGCGTGGCCTTCGCTGTGCCTACTCCGCTGGTCACAGCGAAACGCCTGCCTCACCCCAGACATTCTGAGAACTGAAGACTGAAGACTGAAGGCGGACGTGGCCCCAAACGGTCCCCATCTTGACCCAGCGCCCGGGTCTGCCCCCCTCCCATATTAGGCCACGCTTACCTCCTCGCTCTTATGCATTGGGTTTGGTTTAGTTTGGGCTGGTAACCACAACCCCCCCCCTTTGTCTACCCCTGGTCTACCGATGCGACGGCATCACACCCGGCCGCCGCCCCGCCGCTGCGATGTCCCTGCGCACAGGCGGCGGCGCCAGCGGCAGCTTCCCCTCCGCCGCCTCCCCTGGCGCAGCCGCCGCCGCCGCCTGCTTCGCCAGCAGTGACGGCCCCTCCAACGAGGGCAGCGGCGGCAGCCCCCGAAACATGAAGTTGGGCGGGATGCGAAGAGCCTCCAGCTCTTCAGGCGTCGATGGCGCCGCCGGCGCCGCCGCTGCCGCCTCCCGCCGAGCGGGCCCGGCGGCGCCCCGGCCGCCGCGGCCGGTGGCGGCTCTGTCGCGGCCGCCGCGGCCGGAACCGTCGCGGCCAGGGCCGCCGGCACTCACGCCGCCGCCGCCGCCGCGGTCGCTGCGCCCCCCAGATGGCACTGCGGCTCCGCCGGCGACCCGGCGGCCCCCACCGCCACGGGTGGCCGGCGCAGACGTTGCCGGCGCGGCGGTTGCGGCGGTTGAAGCGGTTGTGGTGGGCGCCGCCAGTATAGCGTCCAGGGAAGGTGGCAGCTGGATCTGCTGTAGCAGCTCCGGCGGCAGCTCTACGCCCTATTGGGAAAAGGTAGACAGGAGCAACGCATTTCAGGTGGCGTGGGCGGGTGGGCTAAAAGGGTGCGAGGATAAGCAAATTCACGCCCGGTAACGACAATGTATTCCAGGATAACGATGCTTGCTTCGAAGTCATCCTGTTGCCTGAAGCGCGACCGTCTCCGTCTCTCCAGCCCAGGGCCCCCACGGCCTCCCTTATTTTTCTTTTGCTTCTTCTTCATCATCATCCCTGCCCGCCACCGCCACCGCCACCGCCACCACCACCGCCACCGCCACCCACCGACGCGGCAGCCGACTGCGACAGCGACGTGATGTTGGCAGACACCTGGCGGATGCGCGCCAGCAGCTCCGACACGTCAGCGGCGCTGGCACCGGCACCGGCAGTAGCACTGGCACCGGCAGCGGCGCCGGCACTGGCAGTAGCACTGGCATTAGCACTGCCACTGCCACTGGCACTCGCAGCATCGCTAGCTGGTGCGGCCGACGCGTCGACAGCACCACCAACCGCATCGGCAGAGCCATGCGCGCTTGGCGCCGTGGCCGTGGCCGTGGCAGGGGCCAAAGCCCCGGTTGCAGCCGGCGCCGGCGCGGCCTTTGCAGGCGCGGCCTTTGCGGGCGGCGGCGAGGTCGAGGCCGACGCACCATCAGCGGCCGCCGGCACTGCTGCTGCTACTGCTACTGCTGCCGTGTCCGCCGTCGCCACCTCCCCAGCTCCATTACGCGCCTTTTGAGCAGGCGCCGCGCTGCCTTCTGCGTGCCCCGTGACACCCGTCGCCGCCGCAGTCGGCCCTTCCTTGCACGGAGCCGGCATCAAGGGCACGGGCGCCTGCGCCGCCGCGGAAGCCTGCAGCGCCGCCGACGCCGCCTGTGCCGCCGCCAGCTCCGCCGCCATCGCCGCCATCAGCTCCTGCTGCAGGCCCAAATCCAGATCCAGATCCGCGGCCGCGGGCACGGCCGTGCCGGTGGCGGCGCTGGCGGGCTCAGCTGACGCCGCCGCCGAACCGCTGCTGGTGCTGGGGCTGCTACTGCCGCCAGCTGCTACTGCCTCCAGCTCCGCCGCCATCAGGGACTGCAGCTCCGCCGCCAGCTGCTCATCCAGCGCCAGCGCGTCCGCGGCAGTAGCAGGCGGAGCAGCAGCCGGAGCCGGCGCCGGCGCCGCCGCTGCCGCCGGCGTCAAGGCAGCAGCAGCAGCAGCTACTGCCTCCGCGGCCTCCAGCGAGAGAGGCGTCGCCGACGGGGGGGCGCACATACGGGGCGCCTCAGCGGCCGCCTCTGTCAGCGGCCCCGGCCCCCCTGCCGCCGCCACCGCCGCGGCTGCTGCCGTCGCTGCTGCGGACAGGGCCGCACTGCTCGTGCCCGCGGGGCCGCTGCCGCCGCTGCTGCCGCCGCTGCTGCTGCCGGGCGCCACGACCGTCAGCAGCACGCTCAGCTGCGGGGTGCAGAGGGTTGCAGAGGGGTGCAGAGGTGCCACAGCCCACAGGTGTTGTTGTGGGGAACCAAGCCAACCTACGGCCCCTGCCCCAGCCCCTGCCCCGGCCCCTGCCCCTGCCCCGGCCCCTGCCCCTGCCCCCAGCGGGGGCTTTCCCACCCGCAGTCACACCCGCCGCCATCTGCACGACCTCACACGCATCGCACACTAGATAATAGCCCCCCCTGGCCCCTGCCCGCATACCACCCCACACCACCAGCACACAGCAGGACCAGCACACGGACCCTCCACCAGTCCACTCGCACCCCTCCATTGCTACCTGCTGCCGCAGCTCGGCGTCTCGCCGCTGCTGTTCCTGCAGCAGCGTCGTGAGCTGCGCCACCTGCGCGCCACCGCAATAACCACCACCGCAACAGTTACTGTAGCAAGGTCTCATATGTTCACAAGCCGCCGCCGCCGCCGCCGCCGCAGCCGCCTGACCACGAGTGTGCCCGCCCGACCCCAACACCAGTCCCGCACCTGTTGCCGCATGGCCTGCAGCTCAGCCGTCACCGCCGGGCTAACGCCACCAGTGCCGGGCCTGCCGGCGCCCCTGCCGCCGCCTGCCGCGTACGGATCAGCCGCCGCCGCAGGTGCTCCCGCACCCCTGCCGCCCCTGCCGCCGCGGCCTCGTCCACCTCCGCGCCCGCCGCGCCCACCGCGGCCCGGGCCGGCGCCCTCAGCCGTCGCGGCCGCTGCAGCGGTCGCTGGCCGGAGCGCCGGCGTTGCGTCGCCGCTGGGAGCCTGCGCCGCGGCGCCTGACGCCGCCGGCTGCGCCGCGGGCTGTTGCGCGGCCTCCGCGGCTGCCACGGCCTGGGGCGCCGTGGAGGGCTGCAATGACGTGGCACACCTCACCCTAGGCACCCGGGCGGATGTGGGCGCTGGCGCAGCGAAAGGGCGCGCCGTCAGCCGCGGATTGCCGCGGGTGCCGGCTGCGGCTGCTGTGGTGGGCCGCATTCGAGCCTGCGGCGCTGACCAGGAGGCGCCGAGCACATGCATGAGCGACCCACAGGCAGTGAAGTCCTCAGCTGAGATACGCAAGGCGGGAACAGGTTCAGTGCAGGCTACCCGCACCGTGGCATGAGCGGATGAAGTAAGCACGCCCGCGCGTGTTGGGCCACCCGCCCACCTTCAAAGCGCCACTGGTCCCAGCGCTCCACAATGCGAGGATGCGAGGAGAGCTTGAGTTAAGGCACACGACGCCAGGTAGAATTCCACCTACTGCGGTGGAGTGGCGAGTCCCGACGCCGACAATTCCGTCCACTATGTTGGGCAGCTCATGCGCAGTAATGTTCAATATGCCCTAGACATGAAGCCTGGTATTTATAACAGTTCTGCAGCGCTTTCTCAGCCCTTCTGCCTGCATGGGCCGGCACAGCATGCGCCAACTCCTGTTTTTGTGGGTCCATAAACTAGAGTGTTCACATGATTGCTTTGTTTGCCTTGTTGTCGCAAGTGTGAATTTCTCCAGCCAGCTTTACGCCTGTCCCACTTGCCACGCTGGTCAAACTGCTCGCAAACTCGGATGACTGCCTGAACGCCAAGCTGGCCAACATGTCCACTCTTCTACGGTAGCCAAAACAAAGAAGCTGTGGCTGTTTTAGGGGCCAGCCAAGCGTATTAACCAGAATGCGGTCTAGAATGGCGCTTGCGCTCGCTCTAATGCTTGGGACACTATTAGTCATCGCACAAGGTGTGCAACTTAATGCATGACGCATGGAATCACGGAGGGATGTGCAAAGGCAGTCTGGCCCTGATGTGCGAGCAGCTGGCAGGGCGATTCTCTGGAGCCTGCAGCGGACCTGGCTACGGTTGGATGCGCTAGCAAGCTTACACTGGCTCAAGACGGCTTTCCTGCACGCGGGGCCGACCTCTGGCTAGGCTGGGAAGCTCGAGGCTCGGGCCTTGGACACTGCGTAACCCCCACGTTCCCGGACCCCGTGCCTGACCCGCACAGGTCAAGACTCATCGGGCGGCGCGGGGAGAGAGCTGCAGCAGGTCAAGTACCCGCCATGGGCCCCATTCCCGCCTGAGGCGCCGGTTTCAACCAGTGAGTCGAATCGCCTGGGAGGCGGGGGCCGCGGAGGGCGGCTCCGCGCGGTTGTGGAAGTGCACGGTGACTTGCCGTGAGGCGTGATGACCCACCATGCCCAAATGCAAGCACGCGATGAGTGTTTTTTAGCTGATTTCACCACGGGACCCCCTCCGCAGCCTCACCGCCGCCTCCACCATCGCCCAATCCTCCGCCGTCTCCGCCGCGGCCGAATCGCCCCCCTCGGACGCCGCCCCTTCCACCATCACCACCGCGGCCGCCTCCCGTGCCCAACCCACTGCCGCCAACACCTCCTCCGCGGCCACCGGTGCCCGCCGTCTCGCCGTCGCCTCCCCCACCGCCGCCACCCGCCCCGCCGCCAGCTCCACCATCCCCTCCCGGGCCGCCCCCGTCGCCAGCACCTCCCTCTCCCCCCGCACCCCCACCGTCCCCTCCGGCACCGTCTCCCCTGCTGGCCATTCCGCCCAGCCCGCCGTCGCCGCCCGCGCCGCCCCCGCCGCCTCCTTTCCCTCCCGCGCCACCTTCACCCGCCCCCGCGCCGCCCTCACCGCCGCCCTCACCGCCTCCTACCCCGCCGCGGGCGCCCTGGCCGCCGCTACCTCCGCCACGGCCGCCCATCTACGCGCAGAGCACCTCGCAGACCGACAACGCGTTGATTGGTGGGTGGCTGAGCAGCCGCTCATGTCATTTATGCTCATCCGGCATAGCTCCTACGCAACAATTGATGGGCTGTTTGGCAGCTGTGCACGCGGTTTTGTAAAGATGGTTGCGCCTTGACCATTCCCAACGGGCCCCGACAACCGTGAAAGTGCCAGGCAGCGAGCGGGGGGGGGGGGGTTCTGAATTGTGCGCTCTCGAAACGGAAGCGGATGGTCGCGAGCTCCCACCGAATGGTCACCCACTGCCCGACGCATCAGGGCTCCCGCTCAGCTCACCGCTTGCCCTCCCGCCCCCTCCCATGCCGCCAGGCGTCATGGTGCCCCTGGGCCTGGGCGTGCTTGCGGCTGCGGGGTACGTGTGCTACAAGATCGTGACCATCCTGCGCGCGGGAGGCGGCGGTGGCTTTGGCGGCGGCGGCGCCTCCACGCCGCGTGTGGACATCGAGATGGGCGTGAAGGGCGGCAACCTGAAGAAGGGCGGCAAGCCCACCGTGAACGCCGAGGTGAGGGGGGCATGGGCCTTGTGTGGGATGGTGCAAATGCGGCTTTAAGCAGCATGAGGGTGGGGGGAAGCGTCACGTGGGGTGGTGGCGCCAACGTGCAATAGTCAAATTACAGGTGCTTGCACGACGGCGAGCTGGCACCTGCTTTGCCATAAACAAACACCCCACTACTGTTTCTGCAGGCAACAAGCGGCGGCGGTGGCATGTTTAACCCGCTCTTTGCTTTCCGCAAGAAGAAGGATGGCGCTGACGCGGCTGGCGCAGCAGGGCCCAACGGCGCGGCGAGCGGGCGAGGTGGGGCGGGCGCCGGCGGCGCAGCGGGCCGGGCGCAGCGGCCAGCTGCACGGAGGCCGGCGGACTCGGACTCGGAAAAGGGCTCGGACGCTTCAGGGTCGGAGTCGGGAAGTGAGCCGGAGGAAAGCGGCGCGACGCAGGTGAGGGATGCGTGCATGCGTGGGGTTTTGTTCAAAGAGCTGCTCGGATCTCATTGGGGACCCAAATGTCCTCTTTGCACGGGAAGGTCGGTGGCATGGCATATTGGGCAACGGGGATTGCATGGACGGAAGCAGTCACCGTTTGGATGCGCGTCGCTACGAAGGGTGAGGGATTGCAAGTTGTAGCGACGCCGGAATCTGGCCACACCCGTGCGGACTTCAGCGTGTGTGACCTCCCCCCTGCTCCTTCGCTCTCGGTGTACCCGATTCCTTCATGACTGTTGCCGACGTCATTGCTAACCCCCAGGACGCCCTGCTGCGCAAGGTGCGTGCCGGAACCGGCACAAGCACCACGCCGCCAAAGCGGCCAGGCGCGCCGGCGGCGCCAGCGGGAGGCCGCGGCCGCGGCGCCGCGCCGCCCAGCACCGCCGGCCGGCGGCCGGTGCCGCAGGACTCGGAGGACGAAAGCGGCTCGGGGGACGGCAGCGACAGCGGAAGCGAGGCCAGCGCGCCTGCGGCGCCGGTGGGCCGCGGCCGCGGCGCCGCAGGGCGGGGCGGCGCAGCGCCGGCGGCGCCGGGGCGGGGGGCGCCCGCCGCGGGCCGCGGCCGGGGTGGCGCGACGGCGGGCCGAGGCGCGGGCCGCCCGGCGCCGGCGGCCAGCTCGGGGAGTGACGAATCGGGCAGCGGCAGTGAGGACGAGCCGCCACCGCGGCGGCCAGCAGCTCGGGCGCCGGCTGCGCGCGGCCGCCGGTAGGCGCAGGGGCGCCAGGTGTTTCTGCTTGTGATATTCGGGAGTGGCAGGAACTGATTAGGCTTGCGCACCGGAAAGGGCGGCTTCCCGCCCTGTGATCACCAAGCGAAGGCTTATGCATTCGTGTGGGTCCGTCATATACCGATATTGTAACACTGTTGCCGCTGGCGAGCGTTATTGTTCCAGCGGCCTTCAGGCACCGTGATGGTGTCAATGGAGTGCCCGGCAGAGCACGACGGCATTTGGTGCAGGCTTCCAGGCTGTGTCATCCTGGGAAGGTGGATATTGACTGGGCCCTAGCGCACAGAACCGGTGTGCAATATCAGCAGCGCGGCCAGGGTATGTGCACGTGCAGTGCATTAAATGACTAGGGGTCAAGACTCAAGAACTTCATATCGCTTATGTCTCTGCGGTGTCACGCAAGGCGCTGGTGACCACCTGTAAAGTGTCTACCTACTCACTGCAGGAACTTTGCACTGCTTGTCAGCTTTTAACAGCTTGGTGTTAGCAGTAGGTGGCTATGTGAGCTGCTTCGCGATGCTCGACCAGGGACCTGAGCATAGCTGCATAGTGACAACAGGAGGTGGGCTGGTTGGAGTGTGTCGGGGGAAGGGCGGGCCGGTATCGCTGGGAAGAACGCAGCGGAAGCCGATTGGCACTTTGCTAACACTTCCACGCCTTCATCTGCATGAAAGTTCTTGAAGCGTGCTATCTTGATAGGTAAACTTAAACTTCACACATAGGGGCTGGGGAAAAGTCACCTGTCAGTAGCTTCTTGTGCGATGAACGCTGAAAGCCATCACTTCCGCGGAACGAGGCAAGTTTTGGCATATGTACCAACACGCCTATACATATTATCGCAGGAAGGGCCAAACGGGTGCGAAATCCAGAGGGATTTTCTTCAGCGACCTTGACCTCTAGCGCACAAACGCTTTGGCGCTTGCAGGCGTGCGGCTTGTCAAAATAACGCCACGAATGATTCTTATCAAAGTAATAGCTTTTAGCAGCAAGCCCTCCCGGTAGCGGCAGCGGAGGGCAGCTTCATCGCCGCGGTGGTCGCCTCGAGCAGCTCTGCTATGGCGTCTTCCCTGCAGCTCTGCGTCTTTCACCTCGTGGCCATAGCATGTCTTCTGGCGCGGCTGGTGGACTGCCGAGGTGCGCCAGCGCGTCGAGGTGCCATGGCTGGGTTTGTCGTCCCTCCGCGCCCGTCCACGTCGCAGCCGGTCTGACCGCAGTCACAGAGGCGTTTCATCTTCTTGTGTATATGGCATGATGTTCTTTGGGCGCCCATCATGGCGTCGACCCACGCGCTTCGCCTGCTGTGTGTTTGATACGGCTCACGCTCGGTTCTGCACTGGCGCAATGCCTTTTAAGCGCAGGTGTGCCCGGCGCAGCTGTTGCGACTGCTGCCGGGACTGCCGCCGAACGTCGGCGCATGCAGCTCAAGTTCCCCAACTACCCGCCCCTGCCCCCGGACGCGCCTTACCCTCCTGGTGAGGACACAACGGCGCCGGGCAGAGGCCCAGCGGGGTTTGATTTGGGGTTGGGGCTCGCTCAAGCCTGCCAGCCGTGGCTTGGCCGTGGTGGCATTATGCGCACCCTCAACATCCTGAACCGGGCACTTTTGGCAAGGGTGAGGTGCAGGGGCTTATGGTAGCCTCCACACACCCAGCTGCCCTTCGCTGATCCTCCAAATTGCCGCTTTCCTCCGCCGTGCAGATCTATCCCCGCCGCCGCCCAATGCCCCCGAGCCGCCGCCTCCCGGGTCACCACCGGACACGCCCCCGCCCGGGAAACCTGAGCCGCCGCCCACCGGCCCCGCGCCGCCCCCAGATGCGCCGGCGCCGCCGCCAGCTCCTCCCACTCCCTCCTGGCCGCCGCGGCCGCCTCGGTCGCCCCGTGCGCCCCGTGCCCCGCCATCCCCGCCCCAGTCGCCCGGGCCGCCGCCGCCGCGCTCCCTGGTCGAGTCCCTGCCGCCGCCAGGGCCTGTGCCGACCTACCCGCCCACCTACGGCGGCACTCTCCCGCCAGTGGCTTCCTTGCCATCCCCACCGGAGGCGGCGGAGACGATAGCGCCCCCGGCTACGCCTGTTGGCACCGCCACACCACCGCCTGCCCAGCAGGCGCCTGACAGCCCCACGCCGCCCTCGCCGGCGCCGCAGCCGCCGCCGCCCAACGGTACACTTGACGCGGTGGCCGGCGGCGGCAAGAGCAGCAAGACCGGCGTCATCGTGGCGGCGACGGTGACGCCGCTGGCGGTGCTGGCGCTGGTGGGCGTGGGCGTGTGGTGGTACCTGCGCCGCCGCGGCCGTGCTTACACCTGGAAGGAGAAGATCAACGGGGCCGCCGGGCCGGGCTGGCGCAGCGGCGGCGCTGCTGGCAGCGGCGGCGGCTACATGCCGGCGCCGGCGGGGCCGGGCAGCCGCGGCAAGGCCGCTGCCGGCGGCTTTACTGGCAAGCAGGGCGCGGGGCCAGCAGGAGGGGGCGCGAAGGGCGGCAAGAACAGCACAGACCCGCTGCTACCCAAGTCCTCGGCAGCTGCAGCAGCAGCCGCTGGAGTGCCGCCCGAGTACGAGTCGTACAACGTGGGCGCCGCCAAGAGCGCCCGCGGCGCCACCCGCGCCAGCCTTGGTGTGGTCCTCGCCCCGCCCGCGGCGGCGGCGGTGGCGGCAGCAGGCGTGGGCGGCAGGGCGGGCTTTGGCCGGGCAGCCAGCAGCAGCCGGGGCGGCCCAGCGGGCGGCGCATTGGTCGGCACGGTTCGTGGCACCGGCGTGCGCAAGGCCGCCAACGATCACCCCGACGCCGTCGGCGTACGGCACAACTTGCTCTATGACGTACGCTACGACACGGACGATGCAGGCGGCGGCGGCGGCGGCGGCGGGAGGCCACAAAGCGCGGCCACGGCCACCACTCGTGGCCAGCAGCAGCACCAGCAGCGCGTCAGCGGCACTGGCCGCTACCCCAGCGCGGGTCGGGCTAGCGTGGGACGGGCGCAGCTGCAGGAGGAGGGCTCAGAGGCGTCGGAAGATGACGTGGGCTGGGGCCGGCGCAAGTCCCCGGCGGCAGCAGCGTTGGGGGGAACAGCCAAGTCAATGCAGCAGCAGCCGCGCGGCAGAACCGGTGCGGTGGGTCGGCAGGGGGGGCCGCCGCCGCCGCCCGCGCCCAAGGGCAATGGCGTGTTTTACCGCTCGGACGTGGGTGCACGCGGCCGGTGGCAAAGCGACAGCGATGATGCTGATGCTGATGCGGATGGCCGGCAGCAGGGCGTGCGCGGCCAGGGCTGGTGGGACCGGCCCTCCGCAGATGTGTCGTCGTCAGCAGGCCGCGGCAGCGGCGGCAGCGGCGGCGCCCGGGCCAGCGCTGCCGCGCTGCGTGGCGGCGTGTCAGCCCCGCCGGCGGTGGCAGGCCGGGCCAGCGGCGGCAGCAGCGCCAAGCGGCTCAGCAGCTCTCGGGGCTACGGTAGTGATGACGACGACGAGGAGGAGCTGTTCAACAGCAAGACGCCGGCGGCTCCGCGGCGGTCGCTGCCGGC
Organism: Chlamydomonas schloesseri; assembly: GCA_016834595.1. Lineage (NCBI taxonomy): Eukaryota > Viridiplantae > Chlorophyta > Chlorophyceae > Chlamydomonadales > Chlamydomonadaceae > Chlamydomonas > Chlamydomonas schloesseri. The sequence goes on from JAEHOD010000086.1 coordinate 109,646, forward strand.
GGGCAAAGGCTCCGTGGGCACTACTGCCGCCGGCGGGAAGGTGGCGGGCGGCGGCAAGGACCGCTACGCGCCTGCGGCCCCCGGCAAGGGAGGCCCCGCCGCCGCCGCAGCGGGCCGGGCAAAGCAGCAGCAGCAGCCTGCTGCCGGGCCGCGGCGCACGGTGTCTATCCGCGCCGTGACCCACATGGACCTGCTGCCCCCTAGCGCTGAAGTCAGCGACTACAATGATGAGGACAGCGAGGAAGACTGGGGCGATGAGGAGGCGCCGCGTGGCCGCAGCAAGAGCAGTAGTGGCAGTCAGCCAGCTCCGCTGCCATCCAGCGGCTGTGGCGGTGGCGGTGGCGGCGGCGGCGGCATCTTCGCGCGGCTGCTTGGGAGGTCTTCGGCTCAGCAGCAGCAGCAGCAGCAGCAGCAACAGCAACCAGCAGAGGCGATGAGCAGCGGCAGGGGATCGCTGCAGCTTGCGAGAGGCGGTGGTGCGCCAGCGCGACCGGCAGCAGGAGCAGCGACCGCCGGCGCCGCCGCCGCCAAGGGCGCAGCGTCAGCAGGCCTAGCAGGCCGCGGCGGCGCCAACAGCAGGGCGGCGGCAGGCGCGCTGCCAGCAGCGGATCCAGGTGACTCGGATGATGATGAGGAAGAGGCATTCCCGTTGATGCGGCGTGTGGCCGCCACTGCACGCACCACCGGACTCGTCGGTGCCACCAGCAGCAGCACCCGGGCGGCAGCCGGACGGCCACCGCTGCCGCCCACGTCCACAGCAGCCAGCAGCGTTGCCGCTCGAGCCCGCGGCGGCGGGGCGGCCCCTGCAGCAGCGGCAGCAGCTCGTGGTGGTGGTGGTAAGACGGCCTCTTCCCTTCCGCGGCCCCCGCCCGCCGCCACTACTGCAGCGGCGGCGGCGCGGGGGGATGCCACTGGCGGCCGTGGGTGGCAGCAGTATGCGGCTGCTGACTCCTCTGAAGGGTCAGAAAGCGATGGCGGTGATGTGGAGGCGCCTGCTGCGACACGTCGGCAGTTGCCCACAGCGGCGGCAGCGGCGGCGCAGCGCAAGACAAACACTGCTGCTCCCACTCGCGTCGGCCGCTACTAGGTATATATTTACGTACAATTTAGGGCGACGGCGGCGGCAGCACTGTGCGGTTGCGTACGTGCACGGTGCGTGCCCATCCTTGCACGCACGCAGGCCCTACCTACCTGCAGCTGCGTATTGCAGATCGTGCGTATGCTGCTTATGCCGGCGTTCAACTCATTATGTGCATGATGAGTGGTGGTAGGACAGAGGCTTTGCTAGCTCCGTCTACTCCGTCAGCAGCAGTATGTAGCGGCATTACTGGTTGGGTGGACTTGCTGGCAAGGGCTGCGCTGATTGCTCGCGGAGTGGTAGCTAGAAGATGTAGGCACGATATCAGAGATGACACTCGGCACACCGAGCTGTTTACCTCCGTAAGTAAACAATAATTTCACATTGTCCAGCGGACATATTGCGTATGCCCGGTGAATGTTCTTTGACCTCGCAGATGCTTTGGTTACGGTGTTTGATGTGCATACAGTTAGCAACGGCGGGCTGACCGTCTACCTTGGACCAACTTGAATTACAGCAGCGCTCAAGACAGTCCTTCTATCTTATGTACATATATATGTGTGTGCATTCCGGTTGCATGAGGGTCTGCTTTGGAGCATACATATATACCGAGGTGGGGGTTGTGTTAGCTGTGTCAGCCTCAGTAATTGTTAGTTAGAAGTAAAACTAAGGCAGCGGCATAAGCGTGCCTACTGCCTAGTCAATGCACATCACAGGACGTTTCGCCTACGACGGATAAGACGGATGGGCAGTCGTTGCGGTGAAGGGCTCTGTGATGTCTTGTGAGACCGAGTAGACCGAGAGGAGCCAGCAGAGCGCACACGAGTGAAGTAAGTGAAGGGGGCAAACAGCAATATATCAGTAGAATGCTAGATAGATCAATCGATACGGTAGACAGATGCGTACGTACGTACAGAGCTAGCAGTCCATGCACATGATGCGGGATGGTGACACTACTAGTGACACTGGGGGCGCATACCATGCATGCATGCAGGCAAGCAATGCTGTGGGAGCCCCCCCGCATACATGTATGTTCCCAACCTGAGTAATAATAACCTGCTGAGGTGTGTAAGGGCCAGCCTACTCATGTTTGCTACCCTGGCTGACCGCGACGCATCTAACGCATCCACAAGCAGACGCATACACGCACATCGAAGGGCCCACGCCAGGCCGCCAGAGATATATAGGACATGACAGCCTCCAAAGACCTGCGTGCATACATGAAGTGCATAAGGCTATCTAGCAGCCAACAGCAGCACGCGCGGCACCACGCCTCAAGCGGCTGCCGTGCACGCCCCGGGCCGCCGGTCCTGCCGGCGACAGAAAGCTCGGCTACAAGCACCACAAATGCCAAAGCCCCTGAGGTCTTAACCCAGGGAGGGGGGGGGTGTAAGAACAAAAGTTCGGCACCCCACCCCACAAAACCTCCCGGACTCCCCTCACTGACAACCGACCGACCCCGCCATACACAACCGTGTCGTTGACCCCTCAAACCCCCTCCATTTATGACCGTGTTAGTGCCAATGCACTCCTTGTGGGATGCCCTATCGTGTGGTACCGTTGGCTGGCCGGTCGTGTCAACTTGGTCTGGACCAAAATTAGAACCGGTCTGTCCATGCGGCCTGACCGGCTGACCAGCAGAGGTACCGTGCGGCACACCCTCCACCGGGGTGACGTCCCAGAGGCATTTATTTGATGCTTGGTAGACGTCTAGTGCTTTGTTTGTGCGCTTGGGCAATTTAGGCAATTGCAGAAGAGGTTGCGTGCGGTGGGATGCCGGACACATGTCGACCGTAACACATACGTCGATGCATGGGCGCCTCTTATAACCCTCTCAGTAGCACGGGTGGAGGTTCTGCGCGTGTTTGAGGGTGTTGCGGCCAGGAAACAAAACCTCCTGGATCGCCCTGACCGCCTGACGAAACCTTGTAATAAACCTTGGGGACCCCCCGACCAAGGACCGACTCCCGGCTACCCCGATTTTGAGGGCTCATATCTTTGCAAATACTACCTTGATTGAAGCTCCGAAAGCGGAATCTGATTGCTGTCGTTAAGCTCTATCCATTTCGGGCTGGGGTACAAAAGTGTAGAACTTATCAATCTTACCCCACGTCCCTGGCGGCGCGCTTTTGGAGCGGTGGTTTCCCTGCGCCATGATGTACGATGTTTGACACTGTCACCTCAGGGGGGGTAGAATCTTCCGAAACATACCCCATGCTTCAAATAGATAGAGCTCAACGAAAGCGTTCAGAATCCGCTTTCAGAACAAAAATGGGTTACTGGGGCAGGGGGGGGGGGTAGGAAACAAAGTCCCAGACCCCATGCCCCGAAACCCCCCGGGAGCCCCCTGGGGGGGGACCACCGAGTCCCCCGCAGACAAAATCGTCTCAAAAAGGGGGTTATACCCCTCCATTTAATACTAAAGCGGTGCCAATCGGCTCCTCTCAGCGTGCTCTATCACGCCATGCCATCTGCGGGCCTGTTCCACAACTTCGACAGGAGCGGGATTCCATCCGTTGAGATTCCCGGCCCAACCCCCGCCACGTAAACGGACCCGTATTCACTCCCAAGTGCATTACTTGTTGTATAAATGCTACGGTGTTACCAGACCGTTCTGGGTCTCAAGTCCCCCGCCAGTGTCATGCGCATTTGTCGATGTGTGTGACATGTGCCGACATGTCCACGTCCAGGCGTCGAGTTAGGCCTTCCCAGCGTGTAATCGTGTGAGGCGTTGCACCAAAAGCATATGTGCATTATATACTGTTGCTTCTGGGCCCCGTAGGACTGAGTTAGGGCATGTTGGGGCTCCTCCCGAAAAACCTGAGGTTACTGAGGTCAGGCTCCCGAAACCCGACGGACCCCCCGGGGGGACGACCGACCGTCAACTTTGGGGGCCCAGAACTTCCTTCCTCACCAGACACCCCCTGAAAAAACTAAAAGCACGTGCGTTATCATCTCTTGAGCTCTATCGTTTTAGAGCATGGGGTAAGAAACTTTGTTTTCTACCCCCCCCCCCCCACGCCACGCTCACCTCCTCGCTCTTATGCATTGGGTTTGGTTTAGTTTGGGCTGGTAACCACAACCCCCCCCCGCCGACCTGGGGGCAAAGTTATAGGCCTCCAAAGTTTTGGGTCGGTCGGTCGGTCCAGGGTCCCTCAAGGTTCTGTCACGGTTTGCGTAAAACTTTTTCCCACGAGCCCCAAACGCTTCTGTAAGCCTGCGCGTGCTACTGCAGCACACTGTAACAATTTTTGCAGCGATGGAGGACACTGCAGGAAGCAATGGCGTGAAAAATTGTTGAAAGGCACCGTACGTACCCACCAGGCGGGGTGGGGCAGGGGTGGGGGTGTGGAGAGGTATGGAGTCGCTGGAACTGGTGACGGGGCCCCCATCCACAGTCCAATCGCGGTAAAATAAACGGGAGCATATTATTGTTGCGTGTCGCTATGCGCTTAGCCTATTTCATTGTTGGCTGGGGTGGGTCATGCCCGGGGACATTTCCATGGATAGAGTTTTGCACGTGTTGAAGTCACGTGCACGAAAGGCAACTAGCCCAGCGTGATAGAGAACACCAAGAGCAGTCAGTTGGCACCACTCCGGCATTATATGAGTGCTGGTTACAAGAAGGGGACAGTGTGAACACTGCCTCGGGCACAGGTGGCCAACCGCCACCCTGCTTGGCTGCCCACCCGACTCACAGCTGCGTAGGCGTGTCGAAGCTAAGCTAAACGCCCGCCAGAGCCACACCAGACACAGCATCACAAGACACGCGGCTCATAAGGCACCGCTACGCAAAGACCAAGTCGTAAACGTCATGGCAGCACACCGTTAAGCCAGCACAGTAGGCCCGAGGCCAGCTGCACGCCGCACACCCCTCAAGGAGAAGAGGGCGGAGAAGCAGCGTCATACGGCAACACCACGTCAATGCGGTCGCCAGCCCCCCGCGACAGGAACACGTGCCCGGAGGGGACAGCATCCCAGCCACTAGGGCGCACGCCCAAGCTAGCAAACGCCTGCAACCGTCCCCAGAAATCAGCCACCACCTCCAGTCCAATAGCTAAAACACGGCGAGAAGGGAGCGGGGCCTCAGCAGGCAACCCTTGGCCGGCCATCACAACCCGCTGCCGCCCCATGTCCATAGCAGACAACGCAGCCAGACACACCACATCCCAGACCGGCGGCGCCAGACCCGGCGGCGGCCGCACCAGCCACAAGGCAGCCCGAGCAAACACGCCTAGCGAGTTATATGGAGGGGTAAAACCCCCTGAAACACACGGTTTTGTCCATTGGGGTCGGTTGGTCGGTCGGTCGGTCGGGGGGTCTGGGAGGTTTTGTGGCCTGGGGTCAAACAAGGGGTGTCAGCTTTGCACAGCTAGAAAATGGGCTGAGCCCCAATACAGTCACAGGGTGGGTGGCTGCTTCAAAGGAATGAGTTTAAGCCCCATGCCGACGATGCGCAAGCTTGGGTCTCAGGACTCGGCCAGCACAAGGCACGCGTGCGTGAACCCCACACGCCATCCACGCGAGTCAAGGGCCCCCTTGCCACCAAGTCCAACCGTTTTGTAGCCCTCTACCGCGCTCCAGACCTCCCCGATGCCCGAAACTCCTCGGGCTCCTCGGCATTTCAGGAGGGGCGACAGACATGGCTCCGCAACTTGCCATAAACTCGCGCTTTAGTTCCCCACGTTGCTTGCCGTCAACATAATTTGTATCATAGACCCTAAAAACGCGGGCGTCCGTGACTATCCTCGCGACCTCGCGAAAATCAATTGTCCATGGACGCGCGAAGGCACTTCTCGCTCCGCCCGAATTTTCCCTGCCGCCTATTTACATGCAATAAACAATGACAAATAGTAATACGTGGCAGTCGCGGTTTGCGCCAGTATGATACTTTTTGCCGACGCAGCCAGCCATCGCCAACGCACGGACCCGGGTGTTTTTGGGGGGCTTCCCATGCATGTCCAACGTACGGGCCATTTGGCGCCTGCCAGTCGATGTCCAGGAATACACCAAAACGGCGTATGATATCCATTACGATAGGTAGACATGTACGGACATGCGCTGAAATGCGAAGTAAGGTAGCAGCCCCATCCAACCCTGGCCGTGGTAGCCGTGTACGCCGTGGCATGCTAGGCTAGCTATCTAGGCCTGCTGGCAGGTCTCCCCCATGCATGCATACAGCAGTGGCATGGAGGCTGCCTCCCAGGCTCCAAGCCAGCTAGCCCAGCAGGGCTCGACAACAGCATAGCTCCAGTTAATAAATGGTCCATTGCATCTCCGGCACGCATGGATGCACTAGATGCACGCGCGCATACATGCACGCGCGCATACATGCAGCCTGCTGGACAGCCGCTGATAAGTGGATGGCGGGGGGCCTTATGTCGTGCGTGTCGTCATCATGGGTACCGTATGTATAACTTCATTCAATAATATTATTACACGTAGTTTTTGATTGCTGCTAGCTGTCGTGTACACGCTCGGTAGTAAGTAGATAGCGTCCGCCGCTTGCTTGAATGTGCGCCGCCTGCAAGTCGGTGGACTACTGCTGCTGCTGCTGCATGCATGCTATTAATGCTATGCATGCAGCACGCAGCGCCTACCCATGCATACATCCAGCACGGATCAGCAGCCAGCGCGTTGAGCACCAAAGCTTTTTTATAACTGCTAGGCACGGCACCAGCACCACCAACAGTTGCGTCCAGCTATCAAGTAAGTGCAAGTAAGTAAGCACACCACGCACGCCACGAGTCCAGATAGTCCAGATAAACATAGCCAATCAAGCCAGTCCGCTAGCAACAACTTCATTCTAGATGTTTGCAAGCAAACTCGACAGAAGTGACATACATAAGCAGGTCCTATTCTGCGTGCCGATGCCGCTTTCTGGGCGGCGCCGCACTTTCCACCTCCAAGTGGCCTTGCCCGCCTACCCGCCCGCCCCCTCCGCTCTGCACATGCCACTGCTGCCAGGCCCGCCCGCAGGAGCCATTACCATCACAGCCGCACGCCAGTTTCGGGGCCGCCAACCCCCAGTGTAACATGATTGTAAAAAACTAGCCGCTAATAATGAACAAGTACGGTGGTCCTCAGATGCGGGAAAAAGTGGGCTGAGCTAGCTGAGCCCACACCAGCCACGCACGTACAATAGTCTATCTGAGGCCGAAGGTTCCGAAGCACCTCATCATCTCCCAGACAAAGCTGCTGGGGTCGGTTTGTACAGGCACCGCCCGCCATACACCTAGTTGCGTCCAGCTATCAAGCGCAAGCACACCACCACAGAATCCAGATAAACCCAGCCAATCCGTTAGCCACAACAAGTAAATGCTTGCAAACAATGACTGCAACCAAGACATAAGCAATAGGTCTCAACTAACCTGCGCGCCGCCGGCGCCGCTTACTGGGCGGCTCCGCGCTCTCCTGCTCCATACATGTGGCCTTGCCCGCCCCCTCCGCTCCGCACACGGCGCCAGCGGCCCGGGATGATCAGGAACCATTTTCACGGTCGCTGATGAAAAAAAAGGCAGAAAGCGCCACCACGCACGCATGCATGCACGCCTACACTACCTACACGCGCGCGCACGATCACGCTCATGCGCACGCGCACGACCACACGCTACACACGCACGACCACACGCTACACACGCACGCACACATCATCAGTGGCTACGCGGGGCACAGGGGGGGGGCATACGCAGGCGATGCATGCACGTCCTGGCACGAATGATGACTGCTGCCGTTTGTTGACCTGATTATCTGATATTCGTGCGCGACCTACGCAGCCCACATATGCATCCCTCTACGCCCCAAATAATATGCTTCCAATCAATCAAGACCGTTTTCCCTAACACGTAAGCACCTCCATCAACCTCGCAGATTTGTGTACGGCGGAGCGAAGGCTTTCTCTAACTCATGCCTGCTGCGGGACCAATCAATGCATTCATTCATGCGCACCCATCCACATACACCTACCCATCCACACCCAACGCCACTGCTGCCATAAGAGGCCACACGCAAGCTAGCGATGCGCACTTCATGAGCATTTGACACCGATGAGGGGACATATAGGTAGCAGTCAGCGCACAGTCAATCAATCAAGCGACAGCTAGCATGCACGGCGACCAGCAGCAGTGCATGCGTGGTCAATCTAGTCAATCCACCCATCCAATTCGTTTGGAAGTAGCTAGTGAAGGTAGGTAGGCATGCAGGCTAGCTAGCTAGCAAGCTGGTGCGTTCAAACGTCCTGCTGCATGTCGGTCGCGCTAGTCGCGCGCAAATCCTCAGCCAGCCAGCCGTTACGTCCCTACGCGCACGGGTACAGCAGAATGAACGAACCAGCAGCGGTACGTACATAGATAGTCCCGCGGCGCCACTCACTGATAACAGCAGCCACAACAGCCATATACACATACACAAAGCCAGCTAGCTAGCCAGCCGCCGTGCGTGCATACATACATGAACACGTCCTACGTGTGCACATACGCACCGCCGATGGCGGATGCACATTTGCATCCAAATTCACTAATTTACCTGTACTTGCTTGGAGATTACAGAGCACGCTTGCGTGACGTGTCCGTACATACGTGACACACAACAGCTAGGTGCGAGCGACGGATAGCTAGTGCCGCCCAATTCGCCGGCCTACTAGATGTAAACATGCATGCATACGGTGCCGGGCTTGCCTTCACTCGCTTTACACACGCACAAGTACGTGCCGGCCTACCTCGCGCGTGCCAGCAGTCGGTCTAGTCGGTCGGTCCGTTCGGCGGGATGCATGTGCTTACTTGATGATTTGGGGATGTAGATGTAGCTAGACTCTATCTCTGACTGCTGGCCGGATTGCTTGCGCACGTGCGCGCTGGATGCATTTAATGCATGCATTCTCGTTGCCGCGCATTTCGCCCGTGAGGGCGGCTCGGCGAGCTCGCAATCAACAAGACTGCCGCATTCACAGCAGCATGCAGCTGCGCACTACGTGTACGTGCTCGCAGCCCCAATAATGTATGCATCGCATATATCAAAACCACACACCGCACCTGAACTGCTTGATTGAAATTGCCGCTTGATGCTCACATGCATGCATGCATGCGGCGCTCCATCCATCCAAGATGGAGGTCTTGCGCGTTCCTATTTCCCGCCTCATTGGCCTCATCATCTACATTATCACTTAAGGCTTAAAATAGAAATAGTTACACCCTACCGAGGTAGTGGTGTATGTCAAGGGAGCAGGGGGTGGTGATACCTCCTCGCTCTTATGCATTGGGTTTGGTTTAGTTTGGGCTGGTAACCACAACCCCCGCTACCGAGACCTGCTTGCATACAGCAGTTTGACTCCTGGCCTGCTGGCTCAAACGGCTACGTACGTGCCTCTATGTACGATACCCGTCGGCCGCAGCAGGCATACATCGCAGCAGTACCATGTGTGATGTGTGATGAGATATGCATAGTGATTCCCAGTGATGAACCATCCAATCAACAGTTTTGCGGAGTAGTTGCCGCCCGCCCATGCACTCTCTAGCTTTACGTTCTCGAAAATTCCCGCCTCCGTCCTTAAATGCAGCTGCCGCGGCGAGATATGTAGCCAGGCACCAAGAAGCATGTAATTCAGCGCGATCACATGACTTTATTGTAGATTGACTCCCCATCCCTTGAATCTCCACGCACGCACGTGCATATAAACATGCATACGTGCATGCAAGTGCAGCAGCAGTAGTGCGTGCGTGGCGGCCGCAGGCAGGCAGCAGGGGAAGCGAGCGGTGGCGTGCACGTGGCTGGTGTGTTTGATAACCGTTTTCAACTAACCAAGCCTCCAATTTACTCAATCCATCAATCCCGATTCAGAAGTAAGGCGAAGTAAGCAAGGTAGGCGCATCAAAGCCGCCAGATGTTCGCGAGCCCACTATCACCATCTACTGTTACTAGACGACCTCCGCTCCAATTGTTCGTACGGTCGTCACTCCTTCCAGCTATTCCAACCAGCAGCAGCAATAGCAGGCAAGCAACCGAGTAGTAAGTACATTGGTTTGCCCGCCGCCGCCTGCTGGCTGGACGCACAATTGCCTGTAGCCGTATTCCACTAGCCAGCCTAGCCAGCCACAAACCGCCGGCTGCGTGCAACCGTACCACGCTACGCACTATCCATTCCAGGTGTATGCACTTGCAAGCAAGCAAGCGCATGTTTCGCATGGACATGGCAACAAGCCGCAACTGATCGAGTAGCGCTAGTAGCGCACAGCAGTTCCTCATACATTGCAGGGGCCTTCATCAGCGAGCATGCAACCACGCATGCATGCACTGATCAATTATCATTAAAGCTCAGCAGCAGCAGCTAACCTTCGGCAGCAATGCCCCATTGGCGTGCACCGACCGGCGGTGACCGCGGTGACCGTGCCGTGTGGATGGATGAGAGCCCCGCTAGCCCCTCCCCATGAACAACTGCCAACCGCGGGAAAATGCCCAGTGAACGGTTCTCCCTTATTATAAGAAAATCCTGATAATAACGGGTGTCTGCTGTTCGTAAGCACTGATCAGCCCGTGCAATGCATTGTCCATATGGTTGAGGGATCCACACCCACAACCCGCCGTGCAGCTGAGCCCCGCCCAGCAGCAAATAACTTGTATGCCCATCCATCCACCCATCATCATAATCATCAGCTGCCGTACACACTCTAGATCGTGCGATCAAGTGCTGCTGCAGTGCATGTTGCACACGCACGCACGCACGCCGATCGACACCCCGACAGCAGTTCACGTGCGTGTGACTCAATTGTTGCGCTGATGCGAACACCGCATCACACGCTAGCTGCTGATGAGTCAGCCGCCGCCGCGCGCCACGCACGCACTGCTGCATGCAGTTATCTAGCCAGATATATAGCGGCCGGGCGCAGCGCCCCATTCGTTCCGCACATACCATCCTGGCTTGTAGTGATTAAACTGTGGCACTCAAGTAAGTAAGCCTAGTAAGCCACCTGCCAGAAACATTAACCCTACTTCCTGCTGCCGCTGCGTGCGTTGCGTTTCATCATCACAAACACACGCAAACAAGCAACAGGTGTGCGCTGGCGCACGCGCGCGGCGCACGGCGCCACCAGCAGCGCTCGCTGTCGCCTGGATACCAATCAGGAGGCTTACCGCAGCGAGCGCGGGTGTGTCCGTGCGCGCGCGCGCGCGTGACCAGCAGCATTGCAGTACGTACTAACCAGCAGCTTACAGGTGGCCGGATGGAGTGTTCATTATAAGCCCACTCACAGGCTAATTGAGGCGATTGACCTACTCAGCTCCTGTACATATGCATGCGCACATGGACGGGAGGGGGGTGGGGCGGGAAAGTTATTAATCTCATTGAAGCAAGTCATCAGGCGGCCGCGCGCCGCGCGCTAGTCCAGGGTTGCTGCGCTGGCTGGATGTATGGCATGGACGCGTTTGTACCCTACGCACGTATGTATCAGCGCACCAACGCAGCAATCGACAAGCAAGAAGTCATCGCTCGACCGCACAACGCGTGTACGCACTTCCACGTGGTGCACCCGCATCTACGTACCGCCCGCCCCGCTGCACGCGCGCACGCACGCACTACAAGCACGCACCGCCCGCCCAGCTAGCCCAGCTGCGCGCGCGCGCACGCGCGCACGCACTACACGCACGCACGCACCTCGACCAGTTCGTCCAGCCCACCACCCTCCAGGAGCTGTGGCGGCGGCGGCGGCGGGAAGTGCTGGGGCTGCACCGCCAGGCCCCGCCGGAACAGCTGGCAGGTGCCACTGCACACCACGCAACCCCCGTCCTGCATGCATACATGCACCAAATGAATGCGGCATGCAAGATCATCACCTACATCCCCCCCCTTATCATCTACATCATCTCGAGGGCAGCGCATCATTCCATGTGTTCCGAAGCAAGGTACGTAGTGGGATGGCGTGAACGGCTATTTCACTACTGCATGCTGGGATGCGTAGGTAGGTACCGGTAGGTACAACGCGCGAGCAAGCGGCGGGCCGGCGCGCGGACCCATGCGTGCATGCATGCACGTACATGTGGGCGCACGTGCACCCCATCATCATGCAGAAATGATGCGAGTGTATATGCACTGCATACATGCACCTTGCATGCATGCGTCCGCACATGCATGCATGCGTGCATCCGTGCGCCTGGCCAGGCATGTATGCATGGCCGTGCGTGCCTGCCCGCACCCAAGCAAGGACACTCTCCCCCCGTGCATACATGGCGGATCTTTACATGCTGTCCATCACTATCATCTGCAACTGATACGTATGCGCGCGCACGTGTGTGCGTGTGTGCATGCGTCCCGTGTCATAATTGTCTATATCTACCAAGGCAACCCAGTTGCATGTATGACCTTCCTTCCCAACACGTTAAAGGACTCGCTCACCGTACACGTCAGTCGATGGAGCAGCAGCCGGCGACCGCCCCTGTGCCGCTGGGCGGCGGCGGAGCCGCCTGCTGCCGCCGCGGCTCCTGAGGCTGCTGCTGCTGTCGCAGCTACAAGACCTGCCGCTTCTGAAGCCCCTCCAAAGCTCCCAGAAGTACCAGAAGCTCCTGCCGCCGCGGCAGCAGTGGGGACTACTGCTGCTGCCACCGCAGATCCACCTCGAACCACCCCCGCCGCCGCAGCGGCCGTTGCCGCCGTCGCGGGTGGTAACAAGACCTCGTGCCAAAACCGCCGTCCAGCCTGCCGGTGCGCCTCGTTCTGCATTCACAAATACATACAGCAGATAGAGAAGAGACAAACGTGCACACAAATCTTTAACACCTAGCAGGGAATATCTGGGATGGCCGCCTGGCTGGCGTCTATTTCACGACTCAATGAAGCGAGCAGACGATACATAACTGCTGGGTAAGCTGGGTTGTTTAGCACGTAGGCACGCATTGCAGCTGGGCAGGCAACGCGTCATCAGCACGAATGACTTGGCGGTGAAACAATCCCCAGCAGTAGCAGTAAGATGGCCCGTTCAACTTTTCAAACCGCCGTGTTACTTGCTTGCCCTTGTGCACGCATGAATGCAGCAGCTAGCTTACTTATTATCACACATCTCACCGTCGTCGTGGGCACGTTCCGCACGATGAGGCAGTGAAGCAGGTAGCGCAGGTAGTTGCTGGCTGCCTGCATGCATGCATGTATGCACACATGCGATTGAGCTAGCGAGGATGGAAATAAAGGTAGTAAAGGCAGGGCGGAGCAGCACCATCAAGGAAAACTAGGAAAACACACAAACAATGCCCAGCCATGCACCCCCGGAACTGGTGCCACGCACGCAGCCCCGCCCACCTGCAGCAGATAGATCAGCAGACCCCCTAGGGGCTCCCACTACTGCACGCTGCCTACGCAACTCCACACCCGGCCGGTGCCGCGCGCTCCCCCATGCGGTCGCCGGTTCCGGATGGATTTTGGGAACCGCAATGCGGCCCGCACCCGTCATCATTCATGACCTAATTTGTGTGCGAATGATGTTGTGTGCCCGGCGTTCTTCTTTTCGCGCCACATGACACTTGGTGAGCCCATGCCATGCGCCGTACGACCGGGTTTGAGCCATGCAGCTCATGCGCTGCTCTTTCTGTTTATTCTGTTGCTTGGCCGCTCCGATGTCCGCCATCCATTCATTTAATTCATTACTGCTGGTGTACAGTAGTGCCGTGTTGCGGAAATGGTGGTCTGTCATCTGCTAGCCAGTTTTTTTTACTGTAAACTAGTTAAGGATAACGCAGCACAACAGCTGGTTTATTTGTTTTGCTCTTCCATGTCTGCTGTATATATGTTACTCCTTTAGCTCAGCACGCCCCGCCGCCCCCCAGCGCAGCCAGCATAGCCAGCCCCCCCCCCCAGTTGAGAAATTGCATCACTCAACTCCGCTTCCTTTAGATTGGTTTAGTTTGGGCTGGTAACCACAACACCCCCCCCCATGCCAGCCCAGCAGCAGTCCCTTGCTCCTTCTCGTTCGTTCGTTGCCTTGCCCGGTTACCTTGTCTTCTTTTCCTCGACTTTTTACGCTTTCTGCTTTTCCTCCCTCCCGCATGCACATGTTGACTGTGCAGGGCATCGGCGCTTTCAGGTAGGTTGGTCGCACACCGGCCTCGCCACCACAGAGCCCGCCGCCGTGAACACCAGCCCAGGACCCCAGCTCAGCAGAAGTCGACTGTCAGATATCAGCGATAGACGGGACGCCCACTTTCTCAACTGTTACCGTCATTCTAGATCTCGAGGTGACACCACGAGGTGGCACCCGCCGCCCTTTTCCTATGCTGCCTGCCAGTTCTGACAAGACCAACCCGCTCAATTCGCATTTGCATTTTAGCGCATGTCCGTAATACAACCACTATATATACTGCGGAAGTCCCCAGATTGACATGGCAGTAGTTGCACTAGTGCTGTTGCGCGTATTGCGCGCGCGCCGTGCATGTGTGTATGTGTGCCATGTGTTACATCTGTGCATCAGGACAGCAAGCAATCAACCAGTAAATGAGTAAATTAAGGCAGGTGTATGCAGCAGCATGCATGCATAAAGGGCTTTGGCTTGATTGTGTGGTGATGCTTTTGGCACTACTGGGGGGTTTCGGAACAAGCCCCACGAGCCCCGGGTGAGTGAGGAACTAGAGGAACGAACTCGGTTGTGGTGCGCGCGTTTGTTTGCCTGCAGTCTGCTGGGCCGGTGTTCGGTAGGTTGCTGGTTGGCGTTGGTGCCTTGGACTAAATAAATATGTAAGTAATAGATTTATACGCCTTTCCAGCCAGCCAGAAGTAATGCCATACGCTGAGTACTAAGGGAGCCGAAGACTACGTGCGTGGAGAGCGCATTGCGCAAAGACTTGGTTACCGCGCGCCTAGCGGTGCCTTATGAGCCGTGCGTGTTGTGATGCGGTATGTGTCTGGTTGTGGCTTTGGTGGGCTTTTGCTTAGCATTAACACGCATACGCAGCTGTGAGTGGGGTCGGCAGCCAAGCAGGGGTGGCCGTTGCCTGCACTCTTCGGAATGAATGGTGGGTCCCCTGTGCCATGACGGTGTTGAATCTGTCCCCTTCTTGTAACCCGCAATCGTACATAATTGTTTGTCCCCGTAAATAAACTCCTCATACGGGCTGCACGCGTGTGCAGCACATCTCGTTTTTCTGCTAGCTAGGTAGCAACATCGTATTCATGGATTAATTACTTACAATTGTTGCGACCGGCTGGCTGTGTGCAAGTTGGGAAGTTATTTCATACGGCCCGGTTGCGACACGTGGGATGTATGCAACCATGCAACATGCATGCATACATACGGCAATTACGGCAATGCCACATATCAGGCTCGGGCCCCTGCTGGGGGTTACACTGTACGAATCGCCTAGCAAAACCAGTCTATTTATGTTTGAAAACACGTTGTCATACATACATGCGTACGCAATATATACCCAGCCGGCAACCTCGGCAGCAAAAAGCAAGTAAGAACACAGGAGTTGAAAGCCAGCAGGCGGCTTCGGGCATGTGCGAACCCGTACGCCCCATAACCCATGGCCAGGCGCATTGCATGCGAGCAAGAGCTATTATTACATGCATCATTCAAAGCATAAATCCAAATCATGCGGTCATTATATATTAATCACGGTGTTAGGGGAGGCACGCGCGCTATGGCGGACAGCACAGCAGTTGCGTTGCGTGTGGTCTCACCAGAAGCACTTTAGTGCAAGTGCAAGTGCAAGTGCAAATGCAAATGCAGGCTTGCATATATGCACACATGAAACTCAGGGCTCCTATTTTTATATCCACGGGATGTTGAAAGGCGTTGTTTGGCGATTTTCGGGATATGGATTGGCAGGCCCACTGGACATTGGAAAGGGGCCCGTGCGTGGCGTGCCAATGTCCAAAATCCTATGGGAAAGACCCCGAATCGGCAACGTGATGGACATAGCCCCGGAAAGGCCTGTAATGTCAGATGTCTGAACATACCCCGGCAAACAAGATACGAGCCCTGATGAAACTACGAACCCCCTGATGAAACTACGAACCCACGCTCGCATACCTGCACTTTCTGCTGCTGCTGAGCAGCAGCAGCAGCAGCAGCAGCAGAGGATGGAGCGCTTGCGCCTGCTGCCTCCTGCTGCAGATCCTGCTCCACCTCGATGTCAGTAATGTCAGCAGGCGCCCCTGCCACGAAAGTCGTTGTAGTCGTTTCTGCGACAGCATCAACAGCAGAGCAGCTGCCAATGCTGCCCACAGCACCGCTGCTGCCGGCGCTACCTGCGGCTGGTGCTGCCGCTGCCTCTGCCTCCATGTCAGCGGCACCAGCGATGTCGGCGTCGCCGTCCCCTGCAAAGCCGCCGCCGCCGCTACCACGGCGCTTGCGCGCGCCAGCGGCACGCGTGTTCTGTTGATGTGCCGGCAGCGGCAGCAGCAGCATGGGAGACGCCGGGCCGCCCCGGGCAGCCGCCGCCATGTCTGCCGCGCTGATGTTGGCCAGTGCGCCGTCGTTGCCTTGGCCGCCGCCGCCGCCGCTGCCGCCTGCTGCTGCTGCTGCTGCTGTGGCGGCGGGCAATGACAGCTCCCGCCACACGTTCGCGCACAGCATGCAGCCTTGATGGTCCTGCACAAATGTACACAACGTACACCAATTCGTGCGGTATAAGCGCTCGTGAGGAAAATGCGGTATGGTTTCAGAAAAGGAGCAGCAGCGGCCCCGCCGTGTAGATTATTGACTGCTGCTTGATAATGAAGGGCGCGGGGAAGACTGCGAACGGTTCACGGGCACGCGGTTCGTCCACGGGGGTCCCAAGCAAGCGCCTCTTCAGTGGCCACGTGTGACGAAGGCGTATACGCCAAGCTTCATGACTTCAATCATACGCAGCGCACCTGGCAGCGTAACCAGTGCAGGAGGAGCTTGCGGAGCGATGCGGAAGGCCGCGCAGGTGCAGAGCTGGAGGCGCTTTGGACTCCGCTGAAATCCACTATCTCTATGAGAACAGATCTGCCGACGTTACAGAGGTCCCTGATTTGGCATTCGTCGCCCGGGCAAGTGAGCGCATGCCAAACCAGCCTCAGCCAGTTTCCGGCATTCTGGGCTGCCAGAGCGTCCATTTGTTTACAACAATGAAGCAAATTATGTGCCCATCATTGCCCATTATGGAAGGCTCTGCGCGCTGCTGGCAACGAACGTTTTGTGGTATGCGCCCGCGTTTTCGGGACGTAGGTCAAAACAGCTGCGTTGACACATATTGCATCCGTTGCGTGAAATCTCCGAAGAACTCCTAGGTATCGTGCTCTCCGAGTCGACTACACACGTTTTGAAATACTGGCTCGCTCGCAGTTTGCTGTCGAGACCTTACATGGCCATTAATACGAGTTGCACTATAAGTCTGGGCTGCGTGGGCCACCGTTTCACTGAAAGGGCGCTGTGCTCGCTCCGCAATGCACGCTGCGAAGATTGACTGGGCCCGGGGCTCGCTCTGGTCTGGACGAATTAAATTGTTCGCGCGCTGTAGAGTAGACGTAGCCCTTGCCTTCTCATTAGCACGAGTTGGCGGGGTGCTGTCGTGCTGATACGCCGGGACGCGCCGGCTTGCCGCAGTCTATTATGATTGTCCGTGGCAGCCAGCCTCACAAACTAGCGGCCGCCCAGGGCGTGCCCCGTAATGATGTTAGGCATAGCGAGACTGTCGCTGCAGCTGTTATGTGGCGGCTGGTGGCAGGCGGGAGCATTGTGTTGGGGGGCGTGCAGGGGCAGGTGCGACGAGACCATTATATGCACTGATACCCCATGGCCAGGGAGGTATTCCCTTGCACCGCCGCACACAGAGTGTGTAGCTGTCGTGTGAGCACAACGCAAAGAACACCGGCGAACCACCGCCTGAAGCACCGCCTGAGCCACCGCCTTAACGGACGCCAAGGCTATCTGACCTGGGTACCTCAAATACCTCAAAGCAGGCCCTTTGCTTGGGCACACACCCGGGAACGCAGCTCCCTGACTTGCCCGGCCCCCCTCCCCTCACCCCACCACAACACACATGCGTACCCTCGATACGCCAGCGCCGCAGACGTCAACACGCAGCTTGCACCAGCGCCTCAATCTCCCCGAGTTGATACGGACATGCACTAAATTGCGAATGCGAAATGCGAAATGATGGATTGTCGCGTGTGCAATCAACCCGCGGAACCCCGAGCTTGACCATCGTTTACACGTTTGCTTACAGGCTCAGGACTCGGGACTTTACACGTTTACTTACAGCCATTGCTTACAGGTTTACTTGCAGCCTCAGGACTCGGGACCGGAAGCAACTCAGGAGTGGACTCGACTCGGGAACGGACAAATAAAATAACGCAGCTGCCACCGCTCAAAGAAGCGCAGGCGAGCTGCGAGATGATTTTTGCGTCGCGTGATAATTAGCGACGTACGGTTAGTTTGCGCCTGGGAACGACGCGGACCAGTTAAGCGCTCGCATCAGCAGCAGCCATCCAAATGTGCCGGGCCGCAGACTGGGCCGCAGAGTGCGGTGCGGGTTCCGACTGCGCATCTGCCCGGTTTGTTGGTAGGCAGGGTTTCCATGCATCGCATGTAGCCAGTGGCTACATTCATAATAAGCATTGATGGCCTGCAACGCTGCGACCGAGGTTCCCAGACTCGGTCCATCAGTCGTTCTTCGTCGATTCGACACTATAGCTTCATGATAAATATTAATTAATCAATTAGAAGCTTGGTTTCGTTTGCAAGAATCTGTGAATTCAGCGCTGCATATTATTGAAGCGAGATCGGTCGATAGCCTGCGCGGCGGTAGTTTGCTTGACCGCGACAGGCAACCCGCCGCGGTCGACAACATGCGCATTCCACTGACACGGCAGCACGGTGCGCAGCAGTCTGGCACTGCACCTACGGTCCAGGCTTACGGCAGCCTGTCACCAGCAGCTGATGAACAGTAGGTGACCGAGCATCCTTGAGTTGTGGCGCGCCATCCATGCCTCCAGCGAGCCGCCCATCGAAGCTTGCGCCCAGCCACGGACGGCCACCAGGGCCATCCATGACCTGCACACGCGTCAAGCAATGCTGCAGGAACGACAGCATTGCTGCCGGCGGCCGCTACCTATGTAGCTCATCTATTGCTGTATCGTGTACACACCATAACAATGCACACTCGGGTTGTCCCCTCTGTAATTCCGCAACCATAACAATGGCCAACAGCAGGGTGGCGGTTGGCCACATGTGCCCGAGACAGTGTTCACACTGTCCCCTTCTTGTAAACCCGCATTCATAACAATATGTAATGCCAAACACTTCTCATGAGCTTGACGCTGGTCCTCGCTCCATGGGCCCATGCATTGGCAGACTGTGGCGTTGCGGCGGCGATCGACACGATAGACCTTCCCCATAAAGATGCGTGCAAGTAGCGAAGTCCCGCAAGGGCGAAAAGCGCCCCACACCCACAACCATACATAAAGCAGGCGTACAGCAGTCGTAAAGAACCCCCCCTCGATGCCGTTGCTTGCGCAGGGTCGCACCTGAGACGCGGCCCGATCTGCGGCCCGGGGAAGTGTGTTCCCCCCCCCTCGATCGGTGCGGTTTCACAACAGTATGGGCTCCAGATTGGCCCCAAAGAGTGCTACTAGGCGCACGGTTGTACCGGCATGCACTGACAACGCACCGTCATGGGGTCCCGTGCGCAAGCAGGGCTCTAAGGGCTCATCAGCGTTACACACGTCCGGCACGCATGGATACGCCCAGTCCCTGTCAAATGATAGAATCTCCGGAGCCCTGGCATTCCACACTGGCCGCATAACTGGTCCCGTACGTAAGTTGACCCTCATCCTTGCTTGTAATTCTTGTTCACTGTCATCCACGTGCTTGCCTGCCTGCCTTTTACATCCAGTTACACCCAAGCAAACACACTCGCTTGCAAGCAAGCACGCACGCACTCACGCACGCACGCACGCCGACCACCATCCAATCTTCGAGTCCCGCCGCAGTCACAGAACCATCCTGAGCGCGCGCGGCGCGCCCAACTGCACACGCTGTGGAAAATCCCAACATGTATGCGATGCCCACGCGAAGCAAGCAGAGCGAAGCCCGTCAGTCCACGCGGTGAGCAGAGGAACCGCGCGTACTGACTCACTACTGACGGGCTCCGCATTGTTCACAGCGCCTGCACCGCGGTGTAGGAGTTCTGCCACGCCAGCGAGCAGTCGCCCTGGTTGGACAGCCAGCGCGTGCGGCGGTAGCCCTGTGCGCGGTGTGTATGTGCGGTGCGTGCGCGGCGCAGGCGCGTGCAGTCAGTCATTTAGCTAGTCAGTGCACCGGCGGCCCCCCAGGCCCACACCAGCCCCTCCAGCTCTTCACCTGCCCCACAGGGCCGCATACATGCAAGCACCAGCTCCACGTACGCGCACCCCTACCTACACACAGCAGCCCCACGCACCTGCAGCTGCTCCCGGAGCGTGTAGGCGTTGGGGCTGGGGCCCGCCAGCGAGGCGGTGGAGGCGTGGGGGAAGTAGTTGCGGTGCTCGTCAATCTTGAGGATGGTGGCCTTGGTGATGTAGGAGGGCGGCATCTTGTCCAGCTGGGCCTGAGGTGGGCGGGCCGGGGGGGATCCGGATTAGTTCATTCCAGAAACCAAAAGCGAAAAAAACGCGGGGGGGGGGTAGTTCATTCCAGAAACCGGGGGGTGGTGGTTACCAGCCCAAACTAAACCAAAACCAATGCATAGAGCGAGGAGGTGAGCGTGGCCTAATGGGGGGCAAGATGGCGGATGGGGCGGGCGTGGTGAACATACTTGCGCGCATGTATGGATGAATGTGGGGATGCATGTGCATGTGGGTGCATGCGTGCGCGTGCCATGTGCATGTGGCTGCTGGATGGGGGCGTCATGTCGCACAGCAGCACGACAGCGCGGCGGGCAGTGGAGCTCATCGAGGCAGATGAAGTCTACAGGAGCCAGTAGACGAAGACGTCTACATATTATGTATATAAGTCTACACTATTGCGTGGCAGGTATCCACTATACCCACACCGCAGTCCCACAGCCCCACACTACATCTCGACCACACACATGTATGGTCCTGCTGCACCACAGCAGCACATAGCCCACCAGCAGCATCCCAACTTAGGACTGCCCCACTGCAGCCCATGGCAGAACCAACGGCAGTCCATGCCCACAGCAGCCCCACAGCTTCACGACAGTCCCATGAAAGCCCACACAGCCCACACAGCCCTCACACACAGCCCACACACACCCCACAGCCCCACAGCCCACACAGCCCATACAGCCCACGCAGCTCCACAACCCACACAGCCCCACAGCCCCACAGCCCAGCTAGCCCAGCTCACACAGCCCACATCACCGCATTATGGCCCCAAAGCCCCATATAGCGCCCAGCAACAGCGCATACACAGGCCCACTATTACGCATAGTAAACTATGTAGACGTATACATTGTTACGTGGGTGGGTGGGTGGGTGGGTGGGTGGGTGGGTGGGTGGGTGGGTGGGTGGGTGGGTGGGTGGGTGGGTGGGTGGGTGGGTGGCTGGGTGCGTAGGTGCGTAGGTGCGTAGGTGCGTAGGTGGGTGGGTATGTGGCTGGCTGGCTGGCTGGCTGGCTGGCTGGCTGGCTGGCTGGCTGGCTGGCTGGCTGGCTGGCTGGCTGGCTGGCTGGCTGGCTGGCTGGCTGGCTGGCTGGCTGGCTGGCTGGCTGGCTGTGCTGGCTGGCTGGCTGGATGGCTAGGCTGGCTGGCTGGCTGGCTGGCTGGCTGGCTGGCTGGCTGGCTGGCTGGCTGGCTGGCTGGCTGGCTGGCTGGCTGGCTGGCTGGCTGGCTGGCTGGCTGGCTGGCTGGCTGCTGGCTGGCTGGCTGGCTGGCTGGGCTGGCTGGCTGGCTGGCTGGCTGGCTGGCTGGCTGGCTGGCTGCTGGCTGGCTGGCTGGCTGGCTGGCTGGCTGGCTGGCTGGCTGGCTGGCTGGCTGGCTGGCTGGCTGGCTGGCTGGCTGGCTGGCTGGCTGGCTGGGCTGGCTGGCTGGCTGGCTGGCTGGATGGATGGATGGGATGGATGGCTAGCTGGATGGCTGGCTGGATGGCTGGATGGGTGGGTGGGTGGGTGGGTGGGTGGGTGGATGGGTGGAAGTGCATTCCAGAAACGAGAAGCAAAACGACCTGGGTGGGTGGGTGGATGGGTGGAAGTTCATTCCAGAAACGAGAAGCAAAACGACCTGGGTGGGTGGGTGGGTGGGTGGAAGTTCATTCCAGAAACGAGAAGCAAAACGACCTGGGTGGGGTGGGTGGGTGAGTGGAAGCTCATTCCAGAAACGAGAAGCAAAACGACCTGGGTGGGTGGGTGGGTGGGTGGAAGTTCATTCCAGAAACGAGAAGCAAAACGACCTGGGTGGGTGGGTGGGTGGGTGGGTGGGTGGGTGGGTGGGTGGGTGGGTGGGTGGGTGGGTGGGTGGGTGGGTGGGTGGGTGGGTGGGTGGGTGGGTGGGTGGGTGGGTGGCTGGGTGGCTGGGTGGCTGGGTGGCTGGCTGGGTGGCTGGGTGGCTGGGTGGCTGGCTGGGTGGGTGGGTGGCTGGGTGGCTGGCTGGGCCGCTGGCTGGGGGCCGGCAGTGCACAGCTCTGGTGTGCAGTGTGGTGGTTTTAGATACTCTGTAGACTTTATCCAAATCTACAAGGGCCTGTATGTATACCAATGTTACCCAACTTATAATGCGTACATGTTTTGTAAATTTCAGCTAGTCTACATGGCTGTCTGATACCAAGCCTACGTGTTAATTAGACTCTGTTTGACGCCACCCTAGCCACCCTTCACCAATCACCCGCCACCACACACAACCAACCTGAAACCCCCTAATCATTGTGCATAAACCCAGCTGCATGCATGTGCATAGCGTTTCCTGCAGTGTGCACGCTGTCTACATTAGCGCCTACAGTGATTACGTGTTGACTGAGTGTACAGATGCCAGCCTACAAAATGTCTACTGCAGTTGGGTGTTGACTGAGTCTACAGGTGCCCGTCACATATAGTCTACAAACCTATCCACAACATAGTGTTGACACGATGTGCACGCTCATGTTCACAGCAAGGTCTGCATCACAAGTATGAGTCCATGTAAGCTACCTTAGCTAGTGCCACTGCTGCTCATCTGCCTAATCTGCCCATCTGCAGATGGATCATCTAGTGTGTCAGTGTATGAGTACGTACGTGTGTCACAATGTGTGTCACTGTCCTAGGTGTGGCAGCCTGGCTTGCACTTGGCACGGTTACTAGGTCGGGTGGCGCTGGTTTGCCTTGCTTGATAGTAGGTGAGCTGCAACCACGCACACCTACCAGTATACACACAGATCCTGGCGCTAGCTAGTGCAGATAGTGTGCTGACGACATAGAAAATAGCGTTGGGATAGATGTGTCCAAGACCAACAAGCAATCATATGCCCAGTGGCATTCTGCTTAGATGGGTTCATACTTTGCTTATGAACCTTAGATGGGCTTATACTTCGTTTGTTTACCTGCACAACCCAACCCTGCTACTGACATTATGCTATGCGCATTTTGACAGTGGCACACGCACTGGCATACAGAAGGTGTTTACTGACACTGATACCTCTTGAACACATCAAGTCAAACCATAATAATGCAACCCACCCCCAGCCCTGAACACACCCCCATCCAGTACCCCCAGCCCCAGACCCACCCCCAGTCCCAAACCCACCCCCACAACCAGTCACCCCCCCCCCCCGTCCTCGCTTTTGGTTTCTGGAATGAACTACCCCACCCCAACCCAACCCAACCCAAGCCCAGTAGTCCCAATAGTCCCAAAGCCACCCCCAGTCCCAACCCAACCCAACCCCAGCCCCAGACCCACCCGCAGTCCCAACCCAACCCAAATCATCCCAACCCAACCCAAACCCACCCCCAGTCCCAAACCAACCCAACCTACCCATCCCAACTCAACCTACCCAACCCAAACCCACTCCCAGCCCCAGTCCCAGTCCCAACCCAACCCAACCCAACCCAACCCAACCCAACCCAACCCAACCCAACCCAACCCAACCCAACCCAACCCAACCCAACCAACCCAACCCAACACAGCCCACCCAACCCCACCCCCAGCCCACCCCACCCACCCACCCCCACCCACCCCCACCCCACCCCACCCCACCCCAACCCCACCCCACCCCCACCCCCACCCACCCCACCCCACCCCCCACCCCACCCCACCCACCCCACCACCCCACCCCACCCCACCCCACCCCACCCCACCCCACCCCACCCCACCCACCCCACCCCACCCCACCACCCCACCCCACCCCACCCACCCCACCCCACCCCACCCCACCCCCCACCCCCACCCCACCCCACCCACCCCACCCACCCCACCCCACCCCCACCCCACCCCACCCCACCCCACCCCACCCCACCCCACCCCACCCCACCCCACCCCACCCCATGCCCTCCACAATCACAGGCACTGACACCCTGACAGTGACACGCTGCAGCTCAAAGACACAAAAACTGAGCTAGCTAGCCTTGGTAGCTTACTGTGTAAACGTTTGTATACTGTGATGCAGACCAGGAAGCTGTGATACAGACCTTGTAGGCTGTACTGCACATCGTGTCAACACTTTGTTGTGGATGGGTTAGCAGATTAAGCAGACTATATGTGACGGACACCTGTAGACTCAGTCAACACCTAATTGCAGTAGACTTTTACAGACGGGGGGCACCTGTAGCCTCAATCAACACTATCAACACCTACCTGCAGTAGACGCTTTGTAGACTGTCTAGACTAGCTAGACGGGCACCTGTAGACTCAGTAAACTATACAGAGGCCTGTAGATTGTCCTGTATTGTATGGTGTAGATAGGTAAAGTCTACGGGAGCCAGTAGACATTTTTTATCCAATAATTTTGTCTACGTGCTTGGGTAGATTTTGCGCAAGTCTACAGGAGCCTGTCAATTTCTTACACACATACATGTGTGTGTGGGCGACCTTGTAGGCCCTTCCATTGTTCTCCACTACCTCTATAGCCACCTACCTACTATAAACCCTAAATACTCCCTGTGTCGTTATTGTACTGGGGCTGCATGTGCAGTCTGTGCGTGGCTGCGTGGCTAGCTAGCTGCTTGCATGACTGCTGGTTAGGTGTATCTAGTAAAACATTGCTTGTAGACCAATGTAATGTTTACGTGGGCTACTAGGTATTTGACAGACTTCCAAGTACCACCAAAGAGCATAATTTCTGCCTGTGTAGCTGGCGTCCTGCGTGCCTTTCTGCCTACATGCCTATCCTCCAGCGTGGCTGCTTATCCACGTGGCTGCCTGAGTGGCTGCCTGCCTGCATGCCTGCCTGCGTGCCTGCCTGCCTGTAGACCCTACACCCACCCACCCGCCCGCCCGCGAGCACACCCACCCAATGTGGCTTCCGATAGATGCTTGTCTCCCGCATTACATGTCGTGCTTAAATGCACGGGATTGGGATTTGGGTAGCTTGTGTGGCCCATTGTGGGGCTGCCTGGGCAGATAAACTGCGAATGCAATGAAGCTTTGGAATTATGGGGCTGATGGTTTGCATTCATTGCTGCAGGGCTGTGGGCGGGGCTACGTGGCTGCAGCGTGGCCTGGGGCTGCAGATGCTGCGGGGGCTGGGGGGGCTGCAGGGGCTGCGGGGCTGGGGGGGGGGGCTGGGGGGGGCATGGGGGGCTGCAGGGGCTGCGGGGGCTGCAGGGGCTGCGGGGGCTGCAGGGCTGCGGGGCTGGGGGGGGGGGGCTGGGGGGGGGCCTGGGGGGCTGCAGGGGCTGCGGGGGCTGCAGGGGCTGCGGGGGCTGCAGGGCTGCGGGGCTGGAGGGCTGGGGAGCTGGAGGGCTGCGGGGCTGAAGGGTGGCCTGGGGGCTGCGGGGGCTGGGGGGCTGCAGGGGCTGCGGGGCTGGGGGGGGGGCTGGGGGGGGGGGGCTGGGGGGCTGGGGGCTGCAGGGCTGCGGTGCTGGAGGGCAAAGGGGCTGGAGGGCTGCGGGGCTGAAGGGTGGCCTGGGGCTGCGGGGGCCGCGGGGGCTGGGGGGGGGGCGGTGGGGGCTGCTGGGGGCTGCGGGGGGGGGGGGGGGCTGGGGGCCTGCGGGGGCTGCGGGGGCTGCGGGGCTGCGGGGCTGGCCTGGGGTTGCGGGGGCTGGGGGAGCTGGGGGGCTGCGTGGCTGCGTGGCTGGTGGGCTAGTGGGCTGGTGGGCTGGTGGGCTGGTGGGCTGGTGGGCTGGTGGGCTGGTGGGCTGGTGGGCTGGTGGGCTGGTGGGCTCGCTGGTGGGCTGCGGGGCTGGTGGGCTGCGGGGCTGGTGGGCTGCGGGGCTGCAGTAGCTACAGGCTGGCCTGGGGCTGCGGGGGCGGGCTGCAGGGGCTGGGGGGCTGCAGGGGCCGTGGGGGCTGCGGGCTGCGGGGGTGCCATGGCTGTCAGGGGCTGTCGACACTTGTGTAGACACATATACATAATATGTACACTTCGTCGTCTACTGGCATCTGTAGACTTCACCTGCCTCACTTAGGTGGGCAGGGCTAGCTTGCAGGGCAGGCAGGGGCACTTTGTTTGCCGCAGCCCAATCCCTGTGCCCACGACCAGCCCCCCTCTAGCAACACACGTATGTATGCAAAGCACACGCAACACGCCCCTCAGCCACCTGCACGATTTTCTTCATCTCCTTGGTGCTGAGCGGCTCCAGCGCCACCGCCACGGCAGCCACTGGGAAGTTGGGCATGCCGCCCACGAAGCGGTTGAGCCCCGGGTAGCGGCCCTCGCGGATCGCGCCGCTGGCGGTCAACGCGGACAGGTCGGCGTTGACCAGGCTGAAGGACTTGTTGGCCAGCGGGCCCTCGATGGCCACCTCCAGCGTGTAGCTGCAGGTAGTTGTGTGCGCGCGTGTGTGTGGGGGGGGGGGGGTTGGTTGGTGCAGCGGGGGGAGGGGGTTTGCAAACACCAGCCCAGTTAAACAAAAGCTATTTACTGTGGCAGCAAAGGCAGGTCGCAGCAAGTTAATACCCGTGTGGTGGGGGGAAGATGGGAGGAGTAATGTGCAAGAGAGCGTAGGGGGATGGAGGGGCGAGAAGGAACGGGACATCGCGGCGCACGGTGCAACTGGTTGGGATCGATTTGATTGGGGAGTGGTGTGCATGCGGCGGAGCTCATCAAGTCTTCGTTCACACGCACTGACAGACTCACAGGTAGAAGCCCTTGAAGGTCTCGAACGCCTTCTTCTCCTTGGCATCAAGGTCCAGCGGCTGTGTGGGGGAGGGACGGATCGGGAGCAGAGTAAGCAGAGGTGTTATTGGATGGTGTGCGGCGCTGTGTGCAGTCACGCCTCGCCTTTTGTTGTCGCCATGCCCAGTCATCATCATCATCACTGGATGGCTGGCCCCTTGATTGCCGACGCGCTCGCTCCCGGCCGGCGCCCTGAGAGATAGACCCGGGGTCGACCCCGTCCATACCCTGACGCCCGCACATGGGACAACCCGCACCGGGCCCTGACCCGCACTCACAACACCCGCCTATCTATTCAACACACACACACACACACACACACACACACTACTACTACTCTCCCTTGTTATCTCTAACACACACACACACACACACACACACACACACACACACACGCACGCACGCACGCACGCACGCGCGCACGCACATGCACACACACACACACGCACACAACACACGCCTATTCAACACACACACACACACAATCCGCAATTCGCGCACCTGCACGCTGCTGGGCGTCTGCGGGTAAGCCACCAGCAGCGACTTGCAGACGGCGGTGCGGTTCTTCCTGCTGCCACCCAAGCTGTAGGTCACAGTGACGGAGCCGCCGGTGGCGCCGCCGGCGGGGCGCTGCACGGCGCGGACATTGGCGTTGACCAGCACGTCGGCGGCGCCGATGTAGTCAACCATGCCTGTGTGTGGGAGTAGTGGGAGTGCGTGTGTGGCGGGAGGGGGTAGTTCATTCCAGAAACCAAAAGCAAAACGGGGGGGGAGGGGGTAATGAGGGGTTAGGGGCGTGTTCGTCCAAGTGGGAAGACGTAGTGGCGCGGAGTGCACGGCGCTCCGCCGGACCACCGCATCCGCTGGGGCCACTTCCCCATGCCCCATCTCATGCGAGCGACTTCCACGCCCGTAGATATCCGTTGCATGCACACAACCCGCACAGCCTACATAATCCACACACAAACCTCCCTGCCCCGCATCCCCCCCCGCTCCAGCAACCACACACACACACACACACACACCCGCTCCTCCAGCACCCCGCAGCCCACGCCCACCGTCGTAGATCTTGATGCAGCCGCCGCGCACCGTGAAGCCGTACCCGGGCGTGGTGAGCTTGAGCAGCAGTGCGGGCTTGAGGTACAGCAGCGCCAGGTAGGCCGGGGCCACCTCGGGGTCGGAGTAGTTGGTGATGCCAAGTGCGCCCAGGACTGGGGGGTGGATGGGAAGGTGGGGCAGGGTACGTAGTGGGGGGTGGAGGGAGGGGGAAGGGAGGGGCGGGGCAGGGAGAAGGTGGGGAGGGGGGTAGTTCATTCCGGGAACCAGGGGTGGGGCGGGGAAAGGGGGGAGGGATTGGGAGGGAACGAGGGAGGGGAGCGGGTTGCGCGTCAGCGAATGAAGGGATCGGCCGGACCGGGGACGGAGTAGGTGTGGCGTGCTGCGGACGGCGCGTCGCAGAGCGGCACGCTAGCGCTCTAGCTGGTAGGTGCTGCCACACCCGTGCTGGCATGGCATGCCACGGCACACGTACGGCACACGGCCAGCTATTAATAATCCCACTCACTGGGGTGGAACAGTGTGGGCACCAGCGCCTGCAGCTGCAGCTCATGGATGACGGCGCTGAAGGGGCGCAGCAGCTCGGCGGGGACGGGGTCGGGGTAGCGACCACGGTCTGGCCATTTTGGGGGGGCGGGGGCGGGGGATGTATGGGGGATGGGGGCGGGGACGGATGAATTTAGATACGGTGCGGGTCGTAGGCGTGGGGTATGGGGTTGTCACGGGGAACCAGCCGGCCCAACGCAGCCCAGCCTTGCGGAAACCAGCCCAACCCAGCTAGCCCAGCCCCACCATCGCCGTAGCGACCCAGCCACCGGCGGCCGCCGCCGCCGTTGCTCACGCTCACTCACTCAGCCAGGGTATGGACTTGACGTGGTTGAGCAGGCGGCCGAAGGCGGCAAAGAACGCGTCCGGCGACCCCCCGGTCAGCAGGCCGTACGGCGCCGAGTAGTTGGCTCCGGGGAAGTCCACCAGGTAGGTGGGGGACTGCGGGGGGGGAGGAAGGGCAAGGGAGCGAGTGTGTACGTGTGGCGTGCACAGCGGGGACACGTGCCGTTCGAAGCGGGCTAGGACCGGGCAAGCAGCCAAGCACCCCCAAAGCGCACGACTGTCGCACACCTGCGCGGTCGTGTCGTACGGCAGCAGGCGGCCGGGGGCGAAGCGCTCCGCCACCAAGGGCGAGTCAATGGTGTAGCCGGCGGCCTCGGCCGAGGCGCCGAACAGCTTGTTCAGGGCGGTGGTGTTGGCGTGCAGGATGACGCCCGTGTCCAGCCAGTCGGGCTGGCCGGGACCGGCGGCGACCTTCTCGGTGTTGCTGCGTGGGTGTGGTTGGGTTGGGGGCGTGACGGCGTGGCGTGACGAGCTCTGGGACGGTAACTGTCGGAGCGCAACAAGCCAATCAACCGCCACGCAGTGTGACCAGGAACTGGGGCGTCCGCGGTTCTGGAGACACGCAGATGATAGCTGGTATAGCGGGTAGTGCAAAGAGCCTTTTAATTTGGAGCGGCCGCAGGGACGGGAACCACACTCGAGTCCTGACGCATTCGAGTGTGGCATTTCGACCCGGCTGCTGCGGCTCTGAGGCTTCAACCTACCAGTTGCCACCGTATGTGACATCCTTCTCGAACACAATGACGCTCATGCCTCGGTCCTTCGCAAATGCCGCGGCGGAGAGCCCGGCAGGCCCCCCTCCGAGGATGCACACGTCTCGCGAAAGCCTCGCATGCGTGCCAGCCATCAGCAACATGGCCAGCATGGGAAGCATGCTGTATCGGCGCGCCATAGTCGATGCCCCAGCCGACAGCAGTGTCGGCGTTTACGTTTGGAATGTGCCCTCGCCAGCGCGGGCCTTCTATTCGTTTTCAATTAAAATTAATACCTGCAGCATGTGTGCAAAAGTGCTTTACGTTTGTCGGTCACGCACTCAGAACACACCGAAGTCTAGTTGGCACTCAGCTGCGATCCCGTCAACCGCAGTTTTTCAACTGGCCACGACTGTATTGAACTCATTCAAGTAATGCTGGTTACTCGTTGAAACGTTTACCCGGAGGAGCCATGCATGCCTTGCCGGCACTGCAAGGGTTCACAATAGTTCACACTCGAGGGTATGCACACACAGTGCGACGGCGCGTGATTGGGCTGGAAGCCGGGGCCGTGGGATTGATGCTGATAAGAGTGTTGTTGCGGACAGCATAAACCACAGCATGAACCAGATGAGAGCACTCGGCCTTTCCATCAGCACGGGCACCCGTGGACCTGAGGGCCAGTGAGGGCCACGAGTGAGGGCCGACACAGGGGCTAAAGCCTCGCTCGAGCATGCGGGCGGCGCCGGCTGAGGATGCGACACACCACACAGATTGGCAGTTCTTTACGTGTGTGGAACTGTGAATGGAAAATGGATAGAAGACATCCGGCTACATCTATCTCGATAGCAGCATTTGCTTCATCGTGATAGCAAAGGCGTGGCAACCCCGGTATGACTGGCATGACGCGCTCTGACACGCTGCACGCCTGCACGCACCCAACGCCTTCCCCAACAAACCCACGCCGTCCCCCGCCTACACGTCCTATGCCAGCGCCGGGTACCGTAACCACCATCATGGCACCACCGCACGCCAATCACCATCTTCCACCACCTTTGCTGTCCTTGCGACATCCTCAGCCGACAGCCCCGCCGTGGGGACGAGTACGGTACGTCTGCCCCACACGTGTGTTAATACCTCGTGCCTCAACGCAAGGAAGGCAGACTGCCTCCCACCCTTGATGGGTCTGTGTATGTGACTGATGACACGCAAGACTCAGCACATCTGCGCACGTACAACTCGGACCAAACCAAGAGCCGCCAAGCAACAGGCCGCCATCCATCTACGCTCACATGCGCGCATGTGAGTGCGCGCACTACTTTCAGTAGTGGCTTTACTTCCACCCCCTGCGCCACCCGCCAAACAGCGTGCCTGTGTCCCTCACGTCTCATGGCCCCAGCCACATTCACTCGCCCGCGACCGCAGCCTGAGCAAATCCTCCTGAGCAATTACTCGCTCCACGCTGGCTCTGCTTTGCTGGACGCGCGGTGCGTCACATGAGCAGCAGCACTTCGAGAAGGCATGCGTGCAACGTTTGTTGGTGGCGCATCAAAGAAACCGCAATACCTGCTTCAGCAGTCCTCAGTAGCTAGCTGAACAATGACCAATACTATGCAGCCGTTGAAATGTAATATGCGCCTGCTGCTTTCCAGCGTTCGAACTTGGAGTTTCCCTGCTCGCCATAGTCCTTCCGTGCATCCATATATGAGCGATGGCAGGTCACTGGTACGAAAACCCCTGTCCCCATGCATAGAGCAGTTGCTGACCTCTCAACCACTGTTCCCTTCAAAGTGTGCACCGACGAAGGACTACTGGTGCCACAAAACCGCGGCCACGCCCCCATTCCATCCCGCGGCCGCACCTTTGCCATACATGTGGCACCACCCGCGCCTCTAACGCCGTGTTTTTCACATCCAAGCGATCGAAGAAAACATGTGGCTTGGTCCTTTAATCCCTGCAGCCATGAAAACCATCCACCTGACTCCTTCCTCACCAAAAGTCACTGGCCCCCGTCACATAGCCAGTCCGGCCGATCGCAATCAGCAAGAGCAACCCTTCCCCCCATATACACCCCAACACACGTTAAGCACACATTAAGCACATGTTCGAAGCACATGAACGTCTACCCCATGGTCAGAATGAAGCGCACGATTGCAGGTGATAAGGCAGTTGTCTTGTCTTGTCTCCAGCCACCAACCCCCTCTCCCATACACGTTCCGCGAACACCGATGCACGCGCAGCGTCCCTACGTTTCTACCAGTTCGCCATGACATGACATTCCACAAACGCCCACAGCCTTACAGTCAGATTACAAACTCAAAAACCTGTTGCACCCACCCGAACCCCTGCTGGCTTGAGTGACCCCAGATGACCCCACATGACCCCTAGCGTGCCGCGAACGCGATGCACGCTTGGTGGCAGGTGCTGCACGTCGCCGGTTGGGTGGGCCGGCGGCTGCATACACAGCAGCCCCTTGCCCCGCAGGCCGCACCAGGTAAGTACAATGGGTCACGTGTAAGTACCTCACACGACATGGTTGCATGACGGACCTAGCTGGCCTTGGGATGTGGGAACTGTGAACACCCGTATAAAAGTAAGGTATGAGCGCAAACTGTCACGCTCGCACGCTTGAGTCATAGTACCTTACAAACACAACTACCAACGGTTAGCCAATAACCCTGCCCACGCAGGCACACGCACACACGCACACACGCGGGCCAGCGCCAGCGCCATGGCGCAAGAGTGCGGGTGCGAGTGAAGGGAGTTACGGCCCCCGCTGCTGCGCCCACGGGACATCCCCGCACAAGTAGCTAGACAGCGGCAACGTGTCGTCGTCCTCTCGGGTTGCTCGCTCCATTACTGTGCACCTCATCCAAAGCAGCCTGCTGCGGCCTGCTGTCCGTTTAGCATGTATGGAAAGCCACTGCTCCCACATTGCGATGCAGCAATTCCACGCGGACGCACTTCCAACAGTATGGCAGCTAAATTTATCACAAACGCGTCTGCTGGTGTTGTCAGACAGTGCGAGATAAAAATCAGCGGCTACACTGGTAGCGTAGCATGTAGCAGCCAGCCGTATGGCACGCAATCCGCTGGCAGCGGTCCATCCGCTGCATAACCATCGGCGAGCGGCCGAATGCTGCCGACTACACGCGTTGCTGCTGCTGCCGTTGCTGCTGCACTGGCGCTGGCACCGCGGACTCGCCCACAACGCTCGACTCAGCCTCCACCTCTTCCACGCTGCCTCCCTCACCAAACTCCTCATAGGGCGGCGGCGCCGGCCAAGTCGACGAGCCAAGAGCCATCGGCCGCAACATGTGCGGCGGCGGCCGCGCCGCCTGCGGTACGGCATCGCCAATACCGCCGGCACCGGCGCCCCCAAACGGCCCCGATGACGGCGGCGGCGCAAACATCCGCGGCGGCGCGGATGCAGGGCCGTCAATCAGCATGGGATCATGCCCCGATGTGAAGCCTCCCCGTTGCTGCCCACCCGGCGGCGGGTAGCAAGAGCGCCCGGCCTCAATCTGCGCTAGCGGCACCGAATGCGGCGGCGGCGGCGCCACGGGTTGCCCGCTGGCACCTGACGGGTAGCATTCACCGGCGGCGGCCGGCGAGTAGGTGGGGTCGCGGTCTCGGTAAGACATGGGGGCATAGGCACCGCCGCCGCGGGGTGCGGTTGGTTGCAGCACGGGACGCCCGAGCTCGTCCACCTCGTCGTCGTACTCAGGCGGTTGCTGCTCTTCGTACACATACTGCTGCTGTGGTGGCGGCCGTTGCGGTCGGCGTGCCTGCAGGGGTACAGATGTGTACGGCCGCAGCTGTGGTGGCGGCGGCGGCGGTTGGTATTGGGGCGGCTCCATGTCGGATGGGTAGGGGCTGTAGCCGTTGGGGTCACGGAACTGAAACCGGCTCGGTCCCGGGCCACCGTGATGCTGCGGCGGCGGCGGCGGCTGCTCCGGCGGCCTTGGCTGGTAGGGGTGTTGGTGCCGTTGGTGCCGTTGGTGCTGTTGGTGCTGCTGACGTGGCGAGTCATGATAGTTGCGCTGCTGGACGTAGCCGTCCCGCGGCGGCGGCGCCATCGCGTACGGGTGCGCGGCCAGGTTTGGCTCCGACTCTGCGACCACCTCCTCCGCGTAATCACCCTCGTTAGCACCCGCGGGCGCGTCCCAGCCGCCGCCGCCGCCGCCACCGCTGCCGCCGCTGCCGCCAGGACTGCCATGGCAGCGCGGCTCACCATATGCCGTGCCCCCAGTGTAGTACGGCGATGGCGGCGCCGCCGCCGCCGCCGCTGGCTGCTGCGGGTGCCGCTGCGGCTGGCGGCCGCGGCTGGTGGGCCACTCCTCCCCGCGGCCCCCCTCCCAGTGTTGCGGCGGAGGCGCCTGCTGCTGAGGCGGGCCGTAGGACGGGCGCCGTGGCATGCCATGCTGCCGCTGCTGTTGTTGTTGTTGTTGTTGGTGGTGGTGGTGTTGTTGTTGGTGGTGTTGGTAGTACTGCGGAGCCTGGTAATGGGATTGCTGCTGTTGCTGCTGCGGAGGCGGCGGCGGTGGCGATGGCGGCTGGTAGGGCGCCGCGGGCACGGAAGGCGGGCCGCGCATTGCGTCGTGGCGCCCGCCGTACACACCCTGGCGGTCGTACTGCTGCTGCTGCTGCTGCTGCTGCTGCTGTGGCAACGGCGGCAGTTGTTGGTGTCCAGCGCCGCCGCCTGCGGCCCACTGCGCCTCTTCCACCTCCCCCTCCTCTACATATGCATAGACCACAGGCGGCCGGCCCGGCGGCGCCGCCGCGTCAACCAGGTGGTGGTCCTGCAGCCCGCCTCCCCGGACCGTCGCTGCCACAGAGCGGCCCGTGCTGGGGCCGCTGCTGGGACCGCTACAGCCGCACGGCCCGCCCGCCGCCGCCGCCGCCATGATCGCCGCCGCCGCCGCAGATTCCGGCCACGGCGGCGGCGGCCGAGCGCCGTCGCGACCCCCAGGCGCGGAGCGGTACGGCACCACGCCGCCGCCAGGGCCGCTGCCGCCGCCGCCGCCGTCGGCCGCCGCCACGTCGTCCGGCAGCATGACCGTGCCGCTGGCGGTCCGCGGCAGCGCCGGCTGCGGCAGGTATCTGCAGGCGGCTGCTGCGGCGGGGTCGGAGGGCGCAGGGTAGGGGCCCTCCTCGGCAGCGCCGCCGCGCGCCGCCGGGTGAGCCCCACTGCGCTGCTGCTGGTACCGCGGCGGCAGCGGCGGTTGGTCATCCTGCTCCTCCTGCCAGCCCGCGTGCCCTGCAATCGGCGGCGGCGGCGGCTGGCGGTTGTACGGTGAGCTGCCGTACGGGCGGCCGCCATCAGCATTGTACGGCGGCGGCTCCGGCTTGACCGTGACCCCGCCGTAGCTGTGGCGTACCAGACTTCCCTCACGGCCGCCGCCGCCGCCGACGCCACCCGGGGCCGCCGTGGCATATGGCTGCCCACGGTAGTGCCGCCGGTCGGGCGGGGCGGAGGCTGGCCCGTTGCCGTGCGGCCACATGCGGGCGGGCGGGCCGCCATCCATGGAGCCCCGACGCGGCGCCGCGCCTGGTGCCGGCGGCGGCGGCGCCGGCGCCGGCTGTTGGTGTTGTTGTTGCTGCTGTGGGTGCCCTGCCGTGCCCAGCCCCTGCCCCAGCTCCGCGCAGCCCGCCAGTATGGAAGCCGTGCGCGAGTGGGGCAGCTGCTGGGGCTGCTGCCTACCGCCGTAGCTGCCGTCACCGGCATCGGGACCGCCGCCGCCGCCGCCGTACCAATCGGTGCGCCCGCCGTCCGTCGGCGGCCCAGGCCGCGCGCGCAGCGAGGGCCGGCCCCCACCAGATCCAGAGCCCCAAGGCCCCTGCTGCCGCTGACGCGCCGGGTAGGCGGCGGCCGGCCCGCCGTCCGCAGCCGCGTCACCAATGGCCAACCACTCACCGTAACCACCAGCGGCGGCGGCGGCGCCGCGCCGCTCCCCGGCGGCAGCGGCGGGCGCTATCAACACGTCAGCCGACATGGGGCCCTCGTCTGGTCCAACCGGCCGGTCGAGCGAGGAGCCGTAACCGCCGGACTGGAGCTCCCATGCACCGCCGCCGCCGCCGCCAATGGCAGCGGCGGCGGCGGCACTGGGCGGCCCCGCTGGCATTCGCCCGCCAGCAGTCCAACTGGTACCTGAGCCGTCGGCGGGTGGCCCCCGCCACTCGCCGCCTTCGTTGTAGCCAGCGGCACTGACACG
This sequence comes from Chlamydomonas schloesseri, assembly GCA_016834595.1. NCBI lineage: Eukaryota > Viridiplantae > Chlorophyta > Chlorophyceae > Chlamydomonadales > Chlamydomonadaceae > Chlamydomonas > Chlamydomonas schloesseri. The sequence continues at coordinate 145,763 of JAEHOD010000086.1, forward strand.
GCCATGGGGTGGCCCGGGCTGCGACGGCGGCTGCCGCCGCCGCTCCTCCGCGCCGCCGCCCGACGCAATCTCGTCCTCCCATGCCTGCCGCATGTGCAGCCGCCGCGCAGCCTCCATCACCCGCCGGGCCTCGTCCTCGGCCCTCTTCTGGCCCTGCGGCTGCGGCTGGCGCTGGTTGTGCCGGTTGTGCCGATGGTCCCGTGGCCACCCCGCATGTGCAGCACCTGGCGCACCGGTGCCGTACGTGCCGCCGCCGCCGCCGCTGCCACTGACGCCACCACTGCTCCCGCCGCCGCCGGCCCCGAAAGCGAAGGCGGCGGCGGCCGCCGCCGCCGCCCCCGCCACGCGCGCGGGCGAGGGCGCAGACCCCGGCGCACACGCCGGCTCCGGCTTTACAAAAGTGCCGCTCGAGTGGGGCGAGCTGCCCGGCTGCTGCCCCAGCAAGGGCTGTCGCACGGCCGCGCCGTTAGCGCAGCCGCCTCCGCTGTCGCCGCCATAGCCGCCGCCATCGCTCAGCGGCGCGGGCGGCCCGTGCCGCAGCAGCATTGGCGGCAGCCGCTTGGGTCCCGAAGCCGGGCCGGAGCTGTGTCCTGAGTCGGGGCCCGCTGCTGCCGCCAGCCCCGCCGCGGCTGCGCCCGAGCCGCCGGGCTGGGACCCAGGGCTGCTCCTGCCGCTGCCGCCGTCAGCGCCCATGCCCACCGCCGCGAGCAGCCGCGTGGCTGGAACCAACAGCAGAGGCGGCTTTTGCTGTTGCTGCTGCTGCTGGTGGTGCTGTTGCTGTTGCTGCTCCTGTTGCTGCTGCTGGTGGTGCTGGGAGAGCAGCTGCTGCCGCAACGGCTGCTGCTGCTGGTGGTGGTGGTGGTGGTGCTGCTGCTGGTGGTGCTGCTGGCGATACTGTGTCGGGTACGGCTGCAGGTGCTGCGGCGGCGGCTCCGCCAGCTGCGATGGCGGTGGCGGCGGCGGGTGGCCCGGCCCGGTCCCCGACAGGTCGAGGCGCACAAGTGAGCCGGTGAGCGAGGTGGAGGACGGCGAGCCGGACGGCTGCTGATCCTGGCGCGGGTGCAGGTGCGGGAGCTGGTGGTGGGGGTGCGGGTGGGGGTAGGGAGGGCCCTGTGGTGCGCGCGCGTGGCGCCAGGCTCCGCCGCTGCTGCCGCCGCCGACGCCGGGCTCCGCGCTGAGCGGGCCGCTTCCTGGTCCCCCGCCGCCAACGGCACCACCACCACCGCCGCCGCCGCCGCCGCTGCCGCTGACCCCGGCGGGTTCCAGCCCCGCCGCGCCACGGCCGCCACCGCCGCCGCCCGGGCCGCCGCCACAGAACGGCGGCGGATAGCTGGCACTGCCCTCCGCCGGCAGCACAGGCTGCGGCTGCGGCTGCGGCTGCTGCTGGTGGTGGTGCGGCTGCTGCTGGTACTGCGCGTGTGCGCCGCCGGCTGGGCTGCCGTCGCTGCTGTCTCCCAGGTCGAGATCCATCATCAGGTTCAGGGGCGCGGTGCGACGAAGGTCCACAACAGGCGCGCGAGCCGCCGCCGGCGCATCCGCCGCCGCCGGTCCCACCACAGCGCCCTGCTCGAAGCCGCCTCGGCCCGCACCTGCAGGAACCGACGTGCCACCAGCAGCGGAGGCGCTGGAGCTTGGGGATATGACGCCGCCGCCGTCGCCGCCCGGGCTGCGCGGGCCGCCGGCACCTTGATGGTGCGCAGGCGGCGGCAGCGGCGGCGGCGGCGCGTGCAGCAACACGCCAGTGCTTGAGTGGCGTTGGGGCGGCGCCAAGGCCACCTCCGGGCCATTGCCGCAGCCGCCCATGTACACGTCATCATCAGCGGATGGCGGCGGCGGCGGCGGTTGCATTGCATGGAGCGCTGTGAGCGCCTCTGCCGCGGCCGCCGCCGCCGCTGCGGATGAGGACGCCGACGCGCCGCCGTCGTCTGCTGTCGCCGAGTCCGAGCCGCCGGCGCCGCCGTCCTGCAGGTGGTGTGGCTGCGGCGGCGGCTGGCGGCTCGCCGGCGGCAGGGGCGGCGCATCGGCAGCAGCAGCGGGGGTGGTGGGTGCAGCCGCCCCCTTGACCACTGCCGCGGCCGCCGCATCCGCCGGCATCAATTGGATCCGACGCGGCGGCAGCGCACGTGGCTGCCGCGCCGCAAGCCCGCCGGCGGCGTACGGCGGCGCTGCCCCGGCGGCTGCGCCGCTGCTGCCCCCTGGCCTTGACGCAGCCGCCACCGCCGCCGCGCCTCCGCCACCGCCCCGAGACGCGATGGCTGCCGCAGCCGCAGCCGCAGCCGCTACCAGTGCCGCCCCCGCGTCCCCGCCCGCTCCCGGCTGCGACACCGTAAGGTGTGCCTGCTGCGCCAACCGGCCCATCGCTGCGGCGGCGGCGGCAGTGGCGGCGGTCGCGGCGCCGGCGCCGCCAGCACCGCCGCCGCAATCTGCTCGAGCAGCCGCCGCAGCCGTGGCCGCGGCTGCCGCCGCAGCGGCCGGGTCCCCGCGCTCTGCCACGGCCGCGGCGGCGGCGGCAGCGGCCGCCGCCGCGGCGGCGGCGGTGAGCCATTCATTGATGGGCGGCAGGGCGACCGCGCCGTCGCCGCCAGCTTCCGCCGCCGCCTGCCTGAGGGTGGCGCCCGGCCCTGGCGGCCCCAGCACGCGCTGCGAGGAGGTACAGGTGGCGTAGGTGGCAGGCGGTCATACAGCCACTATCTGTCCCCTGCCCGCCCGCCAAGGGTTGGGGGTTGGGCGGAGGGCGGATCCCACGCCACGCCAGGCAGCACCAGGCCCCCGCGCTTGCCCCAACCCCACCTGACGGAGCGGACATCGGGCGTGTCCGAGACCGCCTCACATCCCTCCCTTCCCTCCTGCCGTCCCTCCCCCCTTCCTCCCTCCTCCTCCCTTCCCGCCCCCTTGCCGTCCTCCCCCTCCTGCCTTCCCGTCCTCCTCCCTTCCCTCCCCCCGCCCCCCCCCCACACACACCCACCTGCATGACCTCGGGCGCCACGGCCCCCTCCAGCTGCAGCTGCCCCGCCTCCAGCGCGAACTTGGCGGCCGCAAACGCCGCCTGCCGCGTGGAGTAGTCGTCCGCGCCGCGGCTGTCGGGCGGCTGCGCGGGGCCGCGGTCGTTGGCGTCGGCGGTGGCCCCGGCACGGGGTGTTGCGGTGTGTGCGGCCCCTGAAAAAGGCTGATCCCCCTTCCCCCTGGCCACCTTCCCACTCGCGGCACCTGTACGGCTGCACCCGCGCGCCCGCCCCAGCCGCTAGTCATATAAACACGCGCCGCACCACAGCTGCTCCACCCCTCGCACCCTCTCCTTATCAAGCAACTCACCCCCAGGGCCTGGACGTAGAAGAACAGAAACTGGCTGCGGGGTGCCCTCTTGGCGCGTTGCGTCCTGCGTTGGGTTCGGTGGTGTGCAGGGTTTAGCGCAGTGCAGGTGGCCCGGGTGACGAAGGTACAAGAGTTACGGGTGGGCTGGGCCCTTTGAATTTTAAGCACGCCAAGGTTTCCGCCGTCGGCAGTTGCCTGCTTGCGAGGGCCGGCAGCTGTTGAACGGGCGCGGCTGGCGACACGCCGCTGTGCGGCTCCTAGGGTGTAGCAATCAGGCGCGCACTGCTGGCACTACCAAGCGGGCAGTTGAGCGTCTCGTTTCCAACCAACCGCCTAAAACCGCACAGCTGTTGTAAAACCACACGTGGTTGGGCACGGCACCCACCCGTAGAACAGGTTCTTCACATCGCTCTCTGTGCATGTGTGTGTGTGTGTGTGTGTGTGTGTCCGGGATGGGGCAGCACGGGGCGGGGGGGGGGGTGAGTGTCAGGGGCCGCCTCGGCGGTTGGCAGAGGTGGTAGGACGACACGAGGCAAGGGCCCCTCGGGCCGGGGTCAACGCCTACATGCCCACCGGAAACCAGATATGCACACAACAAAGTTGAATCATCAGGCGGCGCAAACAAGGACAGCGAGTGCGATGTTTGCTTCGCTCCACTTCCGGGCCTTCGGACTATTAATCACACGCACAGGTGCTGTCCGAGCTTGGCACGCTTCTACACGCGCCGGCGCGTGACGCAAGCGCGCATGCAGCAGGACTCACCCGTTCGACCTGGAAGCAGCTTTGCAATGGCTGCCCAGCTGATCGGCACAAGACAGGTCCGGCGAGGTCAGGGGGCGCGGGGCGGGGGCGTGGAGGGGAGTGGGTCGGGTGGGGCAGCGGCCGTCGAGAGGGCAGCAAGTACTTAGACACGCATTTGGTCGTGAGCCAGGGCACGTGGCATCAGCTTCCCATCCGGCCCCTCAACCCTGACGGCCTGACGGGGCCGTGAATGGCAGGCAGCTGCGAGCAACAGGTCTGCTGCGCGTCTGGGAGCTTGGGGGAGGGCCTCCCCCCGGGGTCCGCGCCGGTTACAGAAAGTGGCCGAGCACAAGGACGTCCGCTGGCAATACGCAGCCCCAGAAACAACCCGCCAGCTAAGACAACGCACCCGAATCCCAGGGCTGCGTTGAGCCAGGCTTACCGGGACCCCATTTCCGCGTGCCATCGGGCAAGAAGCAGGAATTCCTCGCTGTCCCATGGAGGCTTAGACACACGACGGTCGCTTGCATCTACCGATGCCACGATGGCTGGGCGCGGGTACAGGCCTGTTCAATTGCTCGAGAACCTCAGAGGTGTCCCCGCAGCTTGCGTTCAACCAACATGTGCATGCGCCACAGTTACCTGCAATAAGGTCATTGCTGTGCATTCCTCCAGCATTTCGCGCATTCTCCATAGCAAAGCTCGTCGTCGGGGTGAAGCCTCCCCCTCCTAACAAGCCACCAGTGCTGCGCTTGCTTCGACACGCCTAAGCGCAAGACATATTGAAGCCCAGCACAAGCTGACGCTTTGCGCGACGACGCCAGCCCATGGCGCCTTGATGCCCCTTGATAATATCGGATACCGACAAAGGAGTTGACTAATTCCAGATAAGAGAGTGTTTGTGCTATGTCATTGATGCAGCAAAACCAGTCTTAGCAACGCCGGTCGCAAGGCTGCTGAATCGGGCGGGCGTCCTTAGTCGGACGGCAGAAGAACGAATTGTTGAAGTCTCTGAGCCCCATTTCGGTATCGGGCGCGACATCACACGTATTAGTGACGCCTGCGCTCTAAATAAGAGGCTAAGCCGTCGGCGCTCCGGCTCTGTGGCCAGCGGCGGTTGGACGAACAGCGAGGTACCTGACAGCCCCGTATTTTGGCAGTCGCGCTACCTCGCAATCGCCAATTTTGGCACAGCAAGGATGTCAAGGAGCGGAAGCCGACGGGTTTCCTGAACAGGGCCAGCTACGTCTGACTGACCCGCGACTACGTCTGACCCTGGAAGAGAGCTCCAATCTCGATGATTCGTGTTCACAATTTGCTCGTTCGCATACTGGTCACGCAGCTGTACGGTGTTGCAGCTAAGGGCAACGTTCCTGCTGTAAGGCCTCAGGTCAGGGTCAGGGGCGGGGTCAGGCTTGGGATCTGGCTTGGGATTAGGCCCGGGTCGGATGGGCCTACTAACCTAAGCCTGGATTACATGTTAGCCAGGGGGGGACCCATGCCTCAATACTGAAGAGCTCGACGAGAGCATTCGATGTACGTGCTCAGAATTTGGAAAGGGTTTTTGGGTGCGAAGATATGGGCCCCCAAAGTCGGGGGGACCCCCACCCCCACCCCAAGGCCCGGCACGGTTTCGTCAGCACCTGCGCGAGGTTTCGTTCCGTGGCCCCAGACGCCTTGCCAAAGCTTTAGAAAGTTGAGCCAACTCCTAGAAGCGATATCAGGTGCATAATAGATGCATGCGTCTGGAGTAACCGGCCCAGATTACACGTTATTATGGGTACACATGCCAACGTGTCTGGGACATGTTGTCACAATGTCACTCAGCACCTCCAACTTATACAAACGCCGACCGCCGGAAAGGCTAACAAAACAACATTAATATAGCAACTGTAGCTGCAGCCATGTAAAGGAGAGGTTTTGTGGGGTCTGGGACCAGGGCTCGTGTGGGGCATGGATGGCTGGAGCAGGGGGGTGGCCAGGTCCTCAGTATCTCACCTTATTATCGAAAGAGCTCAACGAGAGCATACAGAATCCGCTTTCAGAGTTTCAATCAGGGTAGAAACTACAAAGACATGGGCCCCCAAAGTTGGGGTCGGTCGTCGTCCCCTGGGCCGGAACGGTATTGTCACGGCCTATCACAAGATATTGTCTGAGCGGCCTCCCAGCAGGGAAAACAGCCTGAAACCAATGCGTGCAACACTTATAAGCACTTCTGGGCATTGCGAGCATATACTCTGTATGATTGAGAGTGGTAACTGGCTCGTGGGGGCCAGCATGTATGTGTGCCGACATGTCCCGACATGTCTACAGCTGGTACTGTCGTGGATCGAAGAGACTAAAGAGACCGTAGGAGACACGTGGGCTGGGGGTTGGGTTGGTGCCATGGATGGATGGATGGACAGACACGACCTGGCAAGGAGTGGGCTGACCGGTCCACTCATTACGCCAAACAATAGAAACCTCTGAAAGACATTGACTTACGAAGCCCTGACAAAAACTAGAGGGTTTTAGGGGGTTTACGACAGCACACAGTGAGTCGGGCGTCGTCCACGGGGGTCCGGGAGGTAACGTATTGTGAGGTGGGGTCGGGAGGTAATGGTTCTGCCCCCCTGGCTGGAGCCATGGATGGCTACGTCGGCTCCGAACATCGTGGGCTGGGGGGTCCGCCAACCGCACAGACGCACAGTGTAATGGAGGATGGTGAAAGGAGCCGATTGGCACTTGCTTGGACAAAAATGGAGGGCTCATGGAGTTGGCAAGGGGCAAGAAGGCAAGTTCCCGGCAGTGTTCGAAGGCCCCCATATATCCAAAAATACGAGCAAGCAAGGCATTGGGATCAGAAACAAGAGAAACGCGCTGTTACTGTACCGATGTCGGTAGCTGGTTGGAGGTTGCTGGAGCGTTTTTTCTGGCCCGCATTCCTCACTCTCCGGGCGCCCGGCCAGGCGACAGCACGACCACACAGACAATGCGACGCCACGCAGCGGGAGAGCCGGAGTCTCAGTGCACCTGCGGGCAGGCGTCCAGCGTCCACGGATGAGCGCCGAAGCTGACAACGAGCGTAATGCATATACAGCGTGCAGCAAGCAGTGGCCGGGCGACAGTGTGACAAGCAAGGGCAAAAACAGGGCGCGGCAGGGCAGAAGGGGAAGCCCAAATGTACGGAATGGCGGGCGAGTCGAATGCAGTGCAACACACGAACACAGCCGGAGGTGAGGAAGCGTAGCTGATGGAGAGGGGTATGGCTGTGACTTCGGAAGGGGCCTAGAGACGCGCACTATTCGGCAAATGTTTTCGGCCTGAGGCGTTTTTGCTGGAGCTGCGTGCGGCAGGGAATGCCGGAAAAACTGACAAATATAACTAAGGCTGACGGCTGGACTGCGGAGGAGGTTTTTCAGGACGAGCGGGGTAGCTGCTACCGACAGGGGAGAGTGGAGAGAGAGAGGCACAGGGCTCAGAGGCCAGGGACAGGGGGCGCTGGAGGCTGTATGGGCTGGCGGCTGCGCGTGTGATACTGGCGTTGGCTGGTGGGTGCGGAAGCAGGGTTGGGCTGGAGGGACAGAGGCACAGGGCTCAGAGGCCAGGGACAAGGGGCGCTGGTGGCGGTACGGGCTGGCGGCTGTGCGTGTGGCACTGGGTGCTTGGGTAGGGTTGGGCTGGAGGGACCCGGGCTCACGAAGAGCTCCGCGTCCCCGGTGGCACAAGGCGCGTGGGTCTTAAAAGCAGGCACCCCCCGCACCCCGGGCGCGACTCCCCCCACACGCGCCGTCACACGCGGCGTCGAAACACACACAAAACCCCCGCAGGCCCCCGGCCGAGAGGCCGACCACCGAACATCGCGCGGTGCGGTCCTGCGACAGACACGCGGCGAGCGCAACCACGAACCCGCGTCACGCGCAAAGCCCACCTATTCGCAGGCCTCCCCGTCGCCTAACCCCCACCCCCCATCCCCCAGTTGTCACCGCCGGCTCGGGCGGGGGAACCGTGTCTTTACCGTAGGAGTCCAGCAACGGAACACCGGCACGGCCGCCTCCGGGCCGCAAAGCGGCGCAGGGCAGCCGGGACCGGCGCCCCACCCCCAGCGCCTACTACATGCCTCCGCATCACTCGGGACAGAAAATGGAGGGGTTTAAGGGGTGTACGACAGGGGGAGGGCCCCCAACACCCCTAGCCCCCCTGGATGGACAGACACGACCTGGCAAGGAGTGGGCTGACCGGTCCGCTCATTACGCCAATCAATAGAGACCTCTGAAAGACATTGACTTACGAAGCCCTGGCAAAAACTAGAGGGTTTAGGGGGTGTACGACAGTACACAGTCAGTCGGTCGTCGTCCACGGGGGTCCAGGTGGGAGGTATTGTAAGGTGGGGTCGGGAGGTAATGTGTTTCTGCCCCCTGGCTGGAGCCATGGATGCGTCGGTTGCCTCCGCACCCCTTGGGCTGACCGGTCTGCCAACCGCGCCACGCAATAGAGGCTGGTGAAAGGAGCCGATTGGCACTTGTTTGGACAAAAATGGAGGGGTTAAAGGGGTGTACGACAGGGGGAGCGAGGGACCCCCCCCCCACACACACCCAGCCCCCCTCCGGGAGGTTTTGTGGCGTGGCATGGGGTGTGGATTATTGTGTCAGCCCCCCCTGTGTTAGCGGTATCAATTTTGAAGCTCAGGGTCAGGCGTGAGTCGCAATGCTCTTACGGGTATCGCACGTGTGGATTGGCCGCGCGTCCATGGAACCGAAGCGGCCAGTAACACTACTGCACGCACCCCGAGGCCCTTACTGTGTCCCGTTGTGTTGAGTGCTGATTATTCCTGGACCCGATAAGCAGCAAAGGGCAAATAAAGGCAGATACGCCGCTCAGCGGTTCAGTGGCTGGAGTAAACATTCGCAGGCCAGCTGGTACGTGCAGGTGGGTGGGTGCACGCGTGTTGCGTCCGTCCATACAAGCACTCTGGCAGGTGCGGTAATGTTAAATTGGGCTGGCCTCTGCTGGCCCCGCCGGGCCCAACACCCAGTGTACTATTGGATCACCTTGCAGACAACAAAAGAAGGAACATGCTCCAACCAACTCACGCAACATACAGCGTCAAGCGTCAAGCGCAACAAACACGCGTGGTGCAACGCCACTACCCGAGCGAGTAGTGCTGATGCATGAGTGATGACCGCCACCCACAACGCCCCGCTGCCCCTGCTGGCTTGCTGGCCGCACACTCAGAGGGCAACAACCACAGTAACGATAATGACGCCATCAAACCATTCATGTGCCATAGCAGCTAGCGTGCACGATCATATGATGAGCAACCGACAACGCAATCCTCACCTCCATCCCATCAGGTACATCCCACACAGTGATACGTACACACGTGGCTACCAGCAGGTCATCAACAGCGCCCTACACTCATCAGCCCCTGCCGCAAGCAAGGATTGGCTGGTAGGTCGCATGGCACTGACCACACCCCCGCACTGACCCCCTACACCCCCACGTCAAGGCCCCCATCGTTAGCCCCGCCCTGCTGCTGCCCTGCCGTGTGTGCATGTTACCCAGCGTGCAATCAAGCGCATGTTACTCATCCAAGACAGCAAACGGAAGTGAATGCATGTATCAATAGTAATAATAACAAGTAAAAGGTGCGCAGTTAAACACACAAACACACAATTATGGTGCAAGGCCCATGCGCCTGCTGTGTCCATCAGTTGGCTATCTAGTGCAGCTCACGTAGTTTTCGGTTTACTGTGCGTAGATAGTCCCCGAGTCCGTATCATGCACGTCATTGCTCCGTCTATCATTGCTCAGCAGCACTCATCCTTGCCGATATTCACAAGCCACTCATCAAAGCCATGTGGCGCACTCAGGCATGCAGCAGCAGTGGCAATAGTGGCAACCGTGTGCCTACCCACCCTGCCCCGCCGCTGCTGCCTGCTGCCCACGCGCCGCTGACTACGCTGAAGGAAACAGGGCTAGCTAACACAATTAACACAATTCTTCAACTAACCGCAATGCACAACGCAATTGGACGTCCATCGCCACACGGCCAATGTGGAACCATAAAAAAGCCAGCCCAGCTAGCGGTCCCTTGCATCAGGAATTGTATAATTTGCGCACAACGAGTCGGTGCAGGGGATGTGTGGCAGTTCACGTTCAATGATGAAGTACGGTAGATGGACACGAGGGCTCAATCAGTGCACCGCGTCACGTACGCCGCAACAGAAGCGTGCTAAGCAGGAAAGAAAACACGGGTGGGTGGCTCGCCCTGCCTTACTTCGTCCAAAATTGAGAGGCGCGCACACACCGCAGCGACAGTAGTAGTACTCAGCGTTCGGGGCATGCGTGCTTGGCACAGAGCAAGTTTGAAGTAGTGCAGCAGCTGCTCCACTCAAGCAGGATGCGGATGCGCATGCGCGCCTCGTATCACAGGAAAGGACAATGTTCCAGACAACGTTCGCCCATGCATGTTGCTCAGGGTGCCATACATTAAAAATAATAAGCAGAACCTAGCAGCCGAAAGGACGGCCTATAGTAACCACCAGCATTGGCCATCAGCATGCAGCAGTACCAAAGCATCATCAGTACTATCAGCACCAGCATCTATTTGCTGCAAACGCAGGTGCGGCAGCGCACGCCCGCCCCATAGATAGTCCGGCGGTCTCGCGCGGGCACATGCATGGAGCGTCACGGGGCACGCAGCAGCACGCAGCGCTCATCACATGAAAGGACTGCACGCATACAGCAGTACGGCATGCATACGCATCACTGGTGTGCATCATCGACATAAGTATCAACATCATTGCAGTTTACTGCAGTGCGTGCAGCCGCCCGGCGGGGCCTCGCAGCGCATGTGGACAGAGCCATCACGTGCCCTACCTAATAAGTAAAGAAGTAAGGTTTGGCTGCTAGCATCTTCTGCATGCGTGCATGGCTGTTAGCAAGCAATAATAACCAGCTTTTGTGATGTTCATGATATGCCGGCAGCTGCCATGTACGGGTAGTGTCGGTTAGTGCTCGTGGCGCAGAACGCCCGCCCCGGCACCAGCACCAGCACCAGCGGACGCGCCCGTAGTAGCAGCACCGGTGGCCGCCGCCGCCGCCGCCGCCCCCGCGAGCTGCAGCCGCAGCGCGGCAACCAGGGTGGCGGCGGAGGGGCGGCGGGCGGGGTCCGCAGCCAGGCACGCCTCAGCCAGCGCCCTGCAACCAGTGGAGGCGGGCAAGCATGCGTACGTGCGGCCGGCATGCCAGTGCGAATTTGTTGATAGTGTTTATAGATGATGATCCAGCGGGGGGTGATCCCATCCAGCTGCTGATACGGACTTACTTGTACGGAATCGCTACTGTCATCCACTAATGTAAACCCCCATAAAACCCCCATGTAAACCCCCCATCACAAATCGGGGTTTCAAGCTTTCCATTGTACACTCTGTATGTCATGTAAGCACGCATACATGCGTACACGGGTGTGCACGCACATGCACAACACACACCTGTACGGCGGTGGTGCCCACGCGGGGAAGGTGGGGCGGGCGCCCGCCAGCACCAGGCGCGGGATGCGCTCGGGATGTACGGCACCGTACGGCCGCCGGCCACGTGTCAGTGCCTCCAGCATGACAATGCCAAACGAGTACTGCATTCATTCATGCACGCGGCGCATGCACATGAACAGGCGGCGGCATAAATGTAAAACCATGGTTGCAATAAGGGATGCGTAACGGTGCAACTGGGAACGACGGGTTTGGCTGATGGACTTTGTGTGGGTGCGGTGGCAGCAGTGGTTGCGCATGCATATACACGGTAGTGTGGCGTCAGCGTGGCTTATTAAGGCACGAAAACACCAGCCGTAAGGCTGGGCAAGAGCCCACCACCACGTGCACATGCATTTCCGCTCACAATGTCGACTGCGGCAGTGATCTTGGAGCCTGCGTGCGCAAGACAACAAGGAAGTCACAGGTATAATCAGGGAACACGACTAACATGAGAAGCTTGGGTGTACGTGGGCAACGGGCGGGCGGGGAGAGCGATCGGTGCTGGACCAATAATCAGGTAGGTGTCAGGCGGCTCGGGGGCGTCGCGTGTCCCGCATGCAAGCCAGCGCAGCCACAGCAGGCACGGCGGGGGGTCGTTTTGGCTAGGGCGAGTTAGGTAAGCCAGGCCTGCAAGAGCGCACCAACGCACCTGCGCCTCTACAAACCTCTGGAGCCATATGATCAGGCCTGCGTGCACGGGTTGGTGTTCAAGCAGCGAGCCGGGTCGGCATGCATCCGGTTCGAGCACCCATCGACCTACCGCAGCACGAATGCGGCCCGCCCTGCCGTTTCCACGTCTACCACTGTCACTACCGGCGCTGCTCCATGCATGCAAAACTGCTTCCACTCACAGCACACATGCTGCCCATGGCCACGCACACACCCAATCATTCATACCCAAGTAGGCAAGTCATCACAAGCAACCAGCAGCAAGTAAGACCATCAGCAGCAGCAGCTAGCATGCATGTGTGCACACACACAGACAGACACCCCGCCGCCGAGGCAGGCAGCAGCAGGCACGTGCACGCGCTACCCGCGCGAACAGAACCTTACGTGCCGCAAGCAGAGTCCAGGATGGCGTAGTGCTCCGGGACCGTCACCACTGTGGGATTAGCAGCCCCCGCTGCCGCCGCCGCCGCCGCCACTACTGGCCCCGCCGGGTTTGGTGCCGAAGCCAGGCCGCCCATGGCAGCAGTCGCTGTTGAAACAGCTCGACCACCACCACCGCCACCACCGGCGGCCGCCGCCGCTGCTGCTGTTGAGCGGTTGATGAGCTGTGCCTCTGGAGCGCCAGCCACCGCCGCCGCCGCCTGCAATCCCCAGAGGTCGGCTGCGGCCGCCCGGACCACGGCGTGCGGCGGCGGCGGCAGCGGCGGCGGCGTGCCGCTGCCGCTGCTTCCATTGCTGCTGGCACCATTTCCACCGCTGCCGCCGCCAGCTGTGGCGGCTGCGGCGGCGGTTGCGGTTGCGGCGGTTGCGCCCATCATCATCGCCGCCGGCGCCGTCACGACGGCCCATGGTGATGAGGAACGGTCAGAACGGTTGGCTGGCGGCGGCGGCGGCGGATGGGATGCGAGCGGCGGACGTGATGCGCGAGGTGACGGCGGCGAGACGAATGCGGTCGAGCGCTGCTGAGTCCTGTCCAGGACCGTAGCTAGGCCTGGGGGTAGGTAGGCGGGGTGCGTGCGTGTGGGCGGCAGCAACAGTGTGTGGCACATGGGGCTTAGGATGGACAGTAAGGGACTGACGCGCGCCCGCCCGAACGGCGGGAGTGGAACCTGAGATACCGGTAGCCCTACTGAAGTGGTTGTGCTGCACAGGTGCACTAGGTGCACAGGTGCACAGGTGTACATGTCACAGCCAGCTGTAACTACACGCTGCGCGACACAGAGTGGTGACGGAGCCCGGCGGCGGCATCCGCGTCTGGTTTGCTCACCAAAGTCCGCGAGTTTCGCGGTAAAGCCACGGGGGTCGGTGGCTGTGGGCGTCACGGCCTGGAGCAGGATGTTGGCTGGCTGCATGTGTGATAGATAGATGAGCAGTGGATGGGGGGCAGCAGGCGGGCATGCAGAGCGACAGCAGGGCGGTACACACGGTACAAGTAGTACAAGCTTGTGAGGCGGGGATAGTGAGCGGGGGTTGCTGCAGGGTAGCTAGGCAGAGGGCGGGGTGCCATCAGGAGAAAGGGGGAGGAAAAGGAGGCCAGCAGAAGTAGCCAGTTGATGCATGCTTTGAGACTGTCGACACCGGTGCCCACTCTGCACCCGCAGTCGCCGCCTGCACGCCACAAAACACACCCGCCGCGCCCCGTGCCGCCCCGCCCCGCCCCGCCGCGCCCCGCGCCGCCCCGCCCCGCCCCGCCCCGCCCCGCCCCGCCCCGCCCCGCCCCGCCCCGCCCCGCCCCGCCCCGCCCCGCCCCGCCCCGCCCCGCCCCGCCCCGCCTCGCCCCGCCCCGCCCCGCCCCGCCCCGCCCCGCCCCGCCCCGCCCCGCCCCGCCCCGCCCCGCCCCGCCCCGCCCCGCCCCGCCCCGCCCCGCCCCGCCCCGCCCCGCCCCGCCCCGCCCCGCCCCAGGTGCCGGCGCCGCCGCCTGTACACCTGGCTTGAGGTCGCGGTGCGCGATGTTGCGGGCGTGCAAGTAGCGCAGAGCCAGCGCCACCTCCAGCAGTGTGAGGTGGATGGCCTGCGTGCGCGCACGCGTGTGCCAAAGTAAATAATACAGATCAAGTCATCGGCATGCAGTGATGGACCATGTGTGCATGCGTGCGGCATTCGGGGGGTGGAGTTCATTCCAGGAACCAAAGCGACCATTGCAACCCCAAAACCAGAACCCAGAGGAGGCAGGGGCGCAGATTCATGAGGGAGGGACGCATGTGTGTATTTGTGATGATCAAATGGAATGTAGCTGTGGCAGGCTCTCTTGTGAGGAGAAAACAAAGACATTTTATGGCCATCAGTCCCCTGCCTGCCCGCCGCCCGGAACCACTCACGCACCCTGATATTGCAGAGCACAAGCGACGCGTGCTCCGCCTCTTCCACCTCCGTGGCGGCGACAGCGGCAGCCGTGCTAGTACTGCCAGCAGCGGCAGCGGTGGCGGCGGCGGCGGCGGCGGGTGGGCCGCGCAGCGCCCGGCCGGAGCGCAGCGCGGCCGCCAGCGAGCCCACCTCACAGTAGGTCATGGCGACGGCGCAGCACACCGGGGCGTCCTCGTCGTCGTCGAAATCCAGGCCTGCATGCGCCGGGCGAAGCATTGCAGCAGGCGTGAAGATAGAATGGCAGATGCAGTGGCAGCAGGGGCGGGCAGGTAGGCAGGGCCAGTCAGCAGCCGGTGCAGCAGGCAGCAGTGCAGCAGCGGGGCCTCCTCGCTCGTCAGAGATGGGTTGTGGGGCAAGCTAGCGGCGAGCGGAGGCAGCCGGCAGGCAGGCTGGCTGCTGCGGTGCAGAGCGGCTGCTGCATGCAGGGGCTGCATGGGCTGCATGGGGCATGTGCAGATCTGACAGCACGCGGCGCGCGCCACGTCTCAGCGGCACGCACGGGCAAGCTTGGCGATAGCTAGTTACTACTCACCGTCGCTGTGTTGCAACCAGTAGTCATCAGACGCGTCGTCAACCTTGTTGTGGGATCCTCCACCATTGCCGCCGGCTGCGTCGCCAAAGAAACCTCCATAGTACGCAGCAAAGCCCTCGCCGCCGCCGCCGCCGCCGCCGCCACGACGCCTCCAGCATGACAGACCTGCGCTGGCGGCGGCGCTGCTGGTATGACCTGGATTTGGATTATAATTATCGTGACGGTAAAGTCTGGATCTTGCTGGATCCACGCGTCCGTACTCGAGGACCGTCAGCAGCTGGCCTCTGTCCGAGTGCGGGGGCCTCCGGAGGCGAAGGCGGTAGCCGCCGCCGGCGCTGCTGCTACTGCTACTGCTGCCGCCGCCACCGCCACCGCCAGCAGGGCCGTGGATTGCGCTACTGCCGCTGCTGCCGGAGGCAGGGCAGCGCTCCAGCACGACGTTGTTGTACACGCCGTACACCTGCTCGGCGGTTACAACGCGGAAGCGAGGAATTTGATGGTTGGTTCGCGCAGTCACACATGAGCATACACATGATGCACACTTCTATGTGGAGCTGTGCATCGTTTGCAACGGGAAGGCCAGCCTCCTGTCCGTTGCGCGTCGCTTGATCAGATAGATAGGTGTTCGCCCACGCACACGCACGGCACACATGCCGCACGCGTGCATGCCGGTGCCCATTCCCCACCCTGCCTTGCATTTGTCGCCTTTGCCTGTGCTTCCCACGCTAGTTTGGTTTCTTAGTTTAGAATGAATGGGCTGGTATTTACGGACCCCCGCCCCGCCCCCCAAGTCGATCGGTCTATCTCGCTCAGCCGCACGCGACCCGACCCAACCCGGCCACCACCCACCCCACCTGGATGATGTGGGGGTGGCTGACGGAGCTCTGCGATGCATGAGTCAGGTGGCGATTGTAGTGTGCAAACGACGGAGGCGCGGCACACACAGGGATGTTGTTACGTGATCTTGACAGCACGCAATCTAAGCACACGGCGCGTGTGCTGACTCATGTGCCGCGGGCAGACAGACCGGGGCATAGCCACTCACTTTGCACACGCTCGGATACGCGCAATGCACGCTCTACCATACATGCTATCTACACATGTCCCGACATCGGCCCCAATGCAATCCACTCGACGCCCACGCCCCCAGCTGCTGCTAACCTAGCTAACCCACCAGCATGGCTAGCTCGGTGGCGCTCTGCAGCAGCTGCCGCCGCGTGCGCATCTGCTGCCGCGCCGCCTCCGCCGCCACCAGCGCGCGCGCCACGCCCGCCGCCGCCGCCGCCTCGACCGCGGCCGCGCCGCCGCCACCACGACGCCCTGCTAACGGGGCGCCTGCCGCCGCCGCGGCCGCCGCCGCCGCATCCGTGGCCACCACGGACGCCGCCGCCGCCACCATCGCCTCGTGCACCTTGCGCTGAGCCACCGCGGGGCCCAAGACGCCGTGGCCGTAGCCGGCGGTGAAGCCACTGCTAGCGGCGCCGCCGCCGGCGTCCTCACGGGCTGCAGTGGCTGCTGCTGTGGCGACGGCGGCAGCAGCGGCGGCTGTAGCATCAGGGGAAGCTGCCATCATGGCCGCTACAGCCGCGCGGGGGTCGACGTCTATCACGCCAGCCACATTAAAACTGTCTGGGAGCTCCTGCACGCACGCACGCACGCGCGGTGACAACGAAATCACGGCGTCAACGTAGCATTGGCAATGATTGCCCGCGCACGATCGACCGGCAACCTTGCTCACGTGACCAAGGTCTGGAAGCAAGCGAAAGTGGTGGGGGGGCGGGTGGCAAGCCACTCTATCTATCTCCTGCTGACTTGCTTGTTGGAACCCCCCCCCCCCGCCCCCCCCCCCCCCCGCTACTGGTACTGGTACTCACCAGCACCTTGACGGCCACCTGCAGCCCGGCCGCGCCCATACGCCCAAGGAACACCTGTCCCCAGCCGCCCTCCCCCAGCTTGGACGCCAGCTGCAGGGCCGCCACGTCACCCGCCGCCGCCGCCGCAGCAGTAACCGCAGCAGCCGCCGCCGCCGCCGCCGCCGCGGATGTGTATGTGGCGGCCGCCGCCGCGCTGCCGCTGCTGTGCTGCGCATCGGATGAGTAGTGGAGCAGGAAGCTGGCGGAAGGCGGGCTGTCGGCGGAGGCGGCGGCGGAGGCGGAGGCAGAGGCGCTGCCGGCCCAGCTTCCCGTACCTGCGGCGGCTGCACGGCGGGCGTTGCTGGCGGCGGTGGCGGGCTCTGGCAGGGATGTGAGCAGCAGCGGCGGCGGCATCACGGCAGCAGGGCCTGCCGCCACCGCCGCCGCCGCCGCAACTTCTCCACACGCCACTGGCCAGCTTGAGGGCGGCTGTAGCTGCGGCTGCGGCTGCGGCTGTAGCTGCTGTGGCATCCTCAGGCGGTGCAGCTTGTGCTGCTGCTGCTCCAGCGCCGCGGCCGCGGACAGTGATGCGGCCGCCGGTGGCGCCACCGCCACCGCGGCAGCCGCCGCCGCCGCCGCCGCGGCCGCACCTGTGCCCGGCGGCGGCACCATGGTTTCAGCTGCGGCAGTAGCTGCGGATGCGGATGCGGATGCGGATGCGGATGCGGCCGCGGCGGCAGCGGCAGTGGCAATGCTTCGCTGCACGCAGGACACGAGCGTTCCCAGGTGGGCACGCGCCCCATCGTCCTCCCGGGACAGGTCTCCAATGACCAGCAGGCTGGCTGTTGCTGTCCTTGTTGTGCGGGCGGCAATTGTGGTGACGCGTGATGGCGATGGCGATGGGGATGGAAACGCTGACGTGTTCATGTCGGGGGCGGCTTTCGTTGCCGTGACCGTGCCGGTGGCAGTGGCAGCGGCAGCGGCGGTGGCGATGGCAGGTGTGTCTCGGCCTTGCGGCCACTGCCGCGGCGACGAGTCACACAGCCCTGACTGCTGCTGCTGCTGCTGCTGCTGCTGCTGCTGCTGCTGCTGCTGCTGCTGCTGCGGCGGCGGCGGCGGCTGCGGCGGCGGCTGTGGTGGAGGCGCTTGCGCCGGCAGCAGCAGTGCCGCCGGGGAGGGCGGCGGGGCCCTCAGCGCGGTGTGCGGCTTGGCCGCGGCAGCGGATGATGACGCGCAAAGCGCCGCCGGCGCTGTTGACGCGCGGTGCTGCTGCCACCACCAGGCCGGCCCATCCTGCTGCTGCGGGAGACGCGGCGGCGCGTCATCGCCGGCGGCGGCGCCTGCGCCACCGCCGGCGCCGTCACCAGCAGCAGCAGGAGGGGCGATGTGCCCGACCGCCGCTGACAACGCCGCGGCCTTGAATGCGCGGTAGCGGCAGCGGCAGCGGGGCAGGGAGTCGTCATCGAACTCGCCTGCTGATGACATGGAGTCAGGGCTCAGAGGCGGCAGCGGCGACGGCATCATGACCGCGGTGGCGGCGGCGGCGGCGGAGGCGGGCTGCCGCGCGCTGCTGTCGTCTGAGGTGCAGGACATGTGGGTGGTGGTGGCGGTGGCATGCACGCGTGACGAAGCCCGGGTATGCCGCCGCGTCTGTGCATATGCCGACGTCTGTGTTTGATTCCCGATGCACTAGGAATCGGTCTGTGTGTGTCGTTGGGGTCGGTATGCTTGAAAAGAGCGTAGCCCTCACTCATACGGTGTGAGGGCCGTAATAGGCAACACCCGGTGTGGTACGTCATGCATAACAGCGTGACGTGCACGACCGAGCGTGAGGCTATCCGCAACGCCACGGGGCATGGCAGCCAGGTGGTTGGTTGAAGATTTGAGGCTTTTGGCGTGGGGGAAGGCATGAGGCGCAACCCGGGTGCGTGTGCAATGCTCCCATGCGAACCCCTTCGGACCCCTTTCGGGTATCCTACTCAGCTCATCAACTGAGGTGCATCTCCCCCAAGGGATGCGACAACAGTTGACTGCGAATCTAGGGCAACTGCTGCTGTTGATGGGGATGATGATAAGCTCTGGTTTGGCGGGAGCCGACCAAAAGTGCAAAGCGTTAGATCCAAAAAGCCATTCAGTCAAAAGATTCGAGAGTCGGTGCATCTGCAGATGATAAAGCAATTCGAGTTGCCGGAGGGGCGAGGAGTGCGAGATGGCAGCGGCGCGAGAGGGGGAGAGTGGAACCCAGACCCGAGACACGCCACATCTAGACGACACACAGACACACGCTCGCTCTAGCAAGGCACGTCACGACGCGTTTCGGCCTTGCCAGGGCCTCATCAGGTGACTTTAGCGTAGACGCAAGTCAGTGCGCGCTAAGTGAGCGGAATCGACCTAGCCCCAACCCTACCCGGACCCGCGCAGCTCGTAGTCAATCAATTTATGGTCGATTGATCATGTATGCGAACCCACCTTGTGGGGCTGATCAATTCATAGTGAGTTCCAGAGGAGGGAATCGCAATTGGCGCGAAGAATCGTGAAAGGCGGTAGGCGGGCGTTTCGTCATGTTCCAGAGCACCAGAGCACATGCGAAGTCAAAGAATATTAGGCAAAAGAATAAGTCAGAGGTATGAGCGACGGCGGCTGTCAATGGCAGACAATGCTTGCAGGCATTGCCGTCTGCATAGTGGCTGAAATGCGTATAGGACATTCTATCGAGTGAAACAAGTGCTTGAATAAGAAAATTAATGGCTGCAGCTCGAAGCCGCTTGAATTTATGGCATTGAGGCTTGTACGGCCGATGCAGCGTGTGCATGCAGAAGCTTCGCCGAAGCTAGACTTACTGCTGCTGCTGCTGCTGCTGCTGCGGCGGCGGCGGCGGCGGCGGCTGCGGCGGCGGCTGTGGTGGAGGCGCTTGCGCCGGCAGCAGCAGTGCCGCCGGGGAGGGCGGCGGGGCCCTCAGCGCGGTGTGCGGCTTGGCCGCGGCAGCGGATGATGACGCGCAAAGCGCCGCCGGCGCTGTTGACGCGCGGTGCTGCTGCCACCACCAGGCCGGCCCATCCTGCTGCTGCGGGAGACGCGGCGGCGCGTCATCGCCGGCGGCGGCGCCTGCGCCACCGCCGGCGCCGTCACCAGCAGCAGCAGGAGGGGCGATGTGCCCGACCGCCGCTGACAACGCCGCGGCCTTGAATGCGCGGTAGCGGCAGCGGCAGCGGGGCAGGGAGTCGTCATCGAACTCGCCTGCTGATGACATGGAGTCAGGGCTCAGAGGCGGCAGCGGCGACGGCATCATGACCGCGGTGGCGGCGGCGGCGGCGGAGGCGGGCTGCCGCGCGCTGCTGTCGTCTGAGGTGCAGGACATGTGGGTGGTGGTGGCGGTGGTGGTGGACGCTTGAGTGCCCCTACTGCCGCCGCTACTGTCCTGCAGCAGCAGCTGGCGGCTGCTGGGTACCGCAGCAGCAGCCGTTTCCGTAGCGCTCGAGCAGCAGTGAGGGGACGTGGCTGTGTGAGCAGGTGCTGCCGCTGCGGCTGCCGCATCTGTCCCGGCGACTGCAGCAGCTGCAGCGACGGCAGCTGCTGCAGGAGTGGCGACGGCGGCAGGTGCGGCAGCAGCAGCGGCAGGGGTGGGCGCCCTTGAGGTGAGGCGGGTTGTGACCTTCTGGATGGCAAAGGTGCCTGGCACACCGCGGCGCAGCGCTGCCAGCTCCACCGCTGCCGGCGTCCCCGGTGCTTGCAGCGCGGCGGCCAGGCCCGGGGCCAGCACCTGTTGCAGTAGCAGCAGCAGCAGCAGCAGCAGCAGCAGCAGCAGCAGCAGCAGCAGCAGCAGCAGCAGCAGCAGCAGCAGCAGCAGTGGCAGTGGGTGACGGCAGCCGAGCCAGCAGGTAGGAGCCTAAAAACGCACACGCGTGAACGCATGCATGGAAGTGGTTCGTGGTGGTGGTGGTGGTGGTGGTGGCGCGGATCCATAATCACCCACACACTGTCTGCAGCGGTACGGCGGTGCGGCTTTACGGCTCATTGTGATGATGGGCTGGGCTGGACGAGAGCGCAGCGAGTGACTGCCTATCCATGCGAGACGTATGGCACGTGTCAACCACTCATCATCAATCCACCACTCAACAAGCATGTATGCATGTATGCTCACGCACCCGGTCGAGTAGGGCCTGGCAGCCCCGCCTCACGCCTACCACCAGCTCGGTAGGCAGGCGGTGGCTGAAGCACAGGTAGAACGCCAGCGTCACGGCCGTCGGCGGCGTTGTCGGCGTCGTGGCACGCTGGGGGTGGCGCGGCGGCTGCTGCTGCTGGCGGCTGCGGCTGCTCCCGCCCACGCCTTGACGCCGTCTGCTGCTACTGCTGCTGCTGCTGCCGCCGCTAACGCTGCTGCTGTTGCTGGCCGCCTGCGTGTGGGTGCTACTGCTGCTACTACTGTGGAGCGACAGGACGACGCGGGTACCTACCAACACGAGCGACTGCACGCCGTTTCCCTCGCCCTCGACACCGGCGGTGGTCGTGCCGTGATCCGTGCCCGTGGCGGCGGCAGCGGCAAGGGGCGTGCAGCAGGCTGCGGACGTTGCCGAACCGGCGCCGACCCGCCCGTAGCCGCCGGCAAGGGGCAGCAGGGGCGGCAGGGGCAGCAGGGGCGGCAGGGGCGGCAGGGGCAGCAGGGGCGGCAGGGGCGGCAGGGGCAGCAGGGGCGGCAGGGGCGGCAGGGGCAGCAGGGGGCGGCAGGGGCGGCAGGGGCGGCAGGGGCGGCAGGGGCAGCAGCTGCTGCTGCTGCTGCTGCTGGTGGCGGCTGAAGCTGGTGGCGGCAGCGGCGGCGCCGGCGGCAGCGGCGCACCAGCGATCAAGCTCCTCGCCATCCGTGCCATAACTGCTACAGCCGGTTGCAGCAGGCGCGTCGCATGGTGAGGCTGCTGCTGCTACTGCTGTGGTGGCTGCAGGAGCGGCTGCAGCCGCGGCTGTTGCATCAGCAGGTGCTGCAGCCGCCGCCGCCGCCATGATGAGGCACACGTCACGACTAGGCTGAGACACATCCTGCAGCAGCGCGGCGCAGTCCTCCACCGCCACACCGCCGCCACAGCACCCGCTACAGCCGCTGCAGCCGCTGCAGCCGTCACGCATATCCAGGCTGCTGCTACAGCCGCCAACTCCTTGCAGGCAGTGCTGCTGCTGCTGATGCTGCTGCATGAGCATTAGGCGCATCAGCAGGCTGTAGGACAGCTGGAACGGACGCGCGACCAGCACTGCTGGCGCAGCGTGGGCGGCGTCGTCGTCGAATGCATCACTGCCGCTGCCTCCGCCGTCGGCGGGGAGTAGTTGGGCGCCCCGGAAGCGGCGCGAGGGCGCGGCGGCGTCTGCGGTGTGCCGCCCAGCAGCAGCAGCAGCAGCAGTAGCAGCAGCAGCAGCAGCAGCAGTAGCAATGGGCGCCTGCAGCACCGCTCGCCACTCTGCCGCTGCTGGCAGTACTGGCAGCGCGCCCGCCGCCGTGACACCAGCGGCAGCAGCAGCAGCAGCAGCAGCAGCAGCAGCAGCAGCAGCAGCACAAGTAGCACTACTGCCGTCGCCGCCGCTGCGCTGCTGGTTCAGCAGGAACGCGGTGGCGGCTGCTGCCTCCAGGCAGCGGGGCGGCGGTGCCAGCGGCACGCCGGCGGCTCCACTACTCGTGACTCCGGCGCCACCGCCGCCACCGCCGCCATCCCCAAACGCCACCGCCACCCGCACGCTGGGGCGCAGTAGGAAACGCTGCTGTACGTGACCGTACAGCGCCGCCTCCAGCGCCGCCGCCAGCGAACCCAGCGTGACCGCGCAGCGCCCGTCGCCGCTGCCGTCGCTGCTGCTGCTGCTGCTGCTGCTGGCGGCGGCGCTCGGGCCGCCACCGTACATGGGCCGTACCGCCGCCGCCAGGCTCTGGAGCTCGGTCAGGTGCGGCGCCAGGGCCAGCGACAGCGCCAGGCCGAGCGCGCGCAGCTCGGGCTCGCGGCCGCGCAGCGCCTGCAGCAGCAGCTGCAGCTGCTGCTGCTGCTGCTGCTGCTGCTGCTGCTGCTGCTGCTGCTGCTGCTGCTGATGATGATGATGATGATGATGGTGGTGTTGAGGCGACGGCAGCGGCAGTCCAGCAGCACTCGGCGTCAAAGGTTGCACGCCGCTGGCAGCAGCTGCTGCAGCCGCCGGGCCAGCTAGGCCAGCAGGGGAGCAGCTACTGCTGCTACTGCTGCTGCTACTGCTACTGCCATCTGCTTTGAGGACCACCACCACGGCGCCGACGAGGTGGCCGCCGCAAAGGATGGGCACCGCGGCCGCAGCGGCTGTAGCCGCAGTAGCAGCAGTTGAGGCAGCGGCGGCTACAGCCAGGCTCGATGAGGAGGAGGTTGACGGCGGCATGGCCGCAGTCGCAAACGTGGGGCCGCCAGCCACCGCCGCCGCCGCCGCCGAGGAGGTCCCTGCTGCCGCGCCCGCCGCCGGTTCCAACGGGTGGCGGGAACGCATGTCGTGCATGTCGGGCAGCCGCAGCAGCAGCTCCTGCAGCGCCGCGGTCACGGCGGCGGCTTCGCAGGACGCTGGTGCTGCTGCTGCTGCTGCTGCTGCTGCTGCTGCTGCTGCTGCTGCTGCTGCTGCTGCTGCTGCTGCTGCTGCTGCTGCTGCTGCTGCTGCTGCTGCTGCTGCTGGGGTTTGTGGCGACGGCATTCGCGCCGTCGTGGGCTCCCATATGACTGCGGCGGCGCTGGCTGCTGCGCTACCGCCGCCGCCGCTGCCGCCGTTGTCGGCGGCGGCGCTAGCGGCGCCGACGGCGCTGCCCGCAGTAGCCGCCGGCTCCTGCTGGCTCCGCAGCAGCAGCACCAGCGCCCTCCCACCGCGCGTGGCTCCACTACTATCTCCACTGCCCTGCTGGTCGCCGTAGGGCCCACGCGGCTGCTGCTCGCTGCTGGGGCAGTGGTGATGGCTGCTACTGCCCGTAATAATGGCGCACCTGCTACTGCCAACACCGCCGCGGGTGCTGCTGGTGTCGCTGCCGCCGCCACAGCAATCCGCAGCGCTGCTACTGCCGCTGCCGCGGCTGCCGCGGCTGCCGCTACTGCCACCGTTGCTGCTGCTACTGCCAGTGGCGAGCATGTACATGCTACAGCAGGAGGCGCCCAGCCTGGCCGCGGCGGCGTTGAGTTGGAGGCCTGCCTTGGTCACCCAGCAGTCACCTGCTGATGTATGGACGGGGCGTGCCGCGCGATACGCGCGATGCGTGTGTTATTAATGTGAGTTTGACCAAGCGTGTCGTAAATAAAGACATAGCGGTGGCGGCGCCTGGCGGCGGCGGACATAGGTGGAGTGGGAAACGCGCGCCTGGCGGCGGCGGACAGTGCCACTACTCGCTCGGAACGTGTCGTGAATGCGTGCATCAGCCAGTGAATGAAGTGCCTGGCGCGCGCCGGCTGCGCATACGGGCGTCAGTCCGGATCGGAGCACCGTGATGACTGCGTCTGTTTGCAGCAATGTAAAGCTGTTTATGTGTCACGGCTTCTCATCCCGCATAAAAGGCCTGCAGTCCGCTCCTGCTGCCCGTGCGGCGCCAGTTCAGGGCAAAACGGCCGCATGGGTGGCCGCATCACTGGAGGTCTGGAGCAAATAAACCCGCTGCAGTCGACCCGAACCGCCTTCCTTAGACACCGCCATCGGCCAGTGACTGGTACCCACGCCCACCTGTCACAGCCCCCTCAGCTCCTGCGCTCTGTGTGTTGAGCATCAGGGCTTCAAACATCTGCGCGGCACCGAAACGGGGGGGGGGATGCGGACTGGGATTGTCAGCGTGACTGGATATGGATGCGGGGCTGTCGACGGCAGCGCGTTTCTTCCGCGCAGACCCCTGGTGGCCGCGTTATTACCTTGACAGCAAAGCATAATGATCCGGTCCTGGCAGTTGTGCCGCCCCATTTACGCTCCGCGATGGGAAGAGCGCGTTACTAACATTCCGGGGGCGCCCCAACCGTTGGCCCGTCAAAGCGTCAGACCCTCAGAAACGATCGGGACTGACCTTCGTCGCACCCATTTGCTCTGTCTCGACATCAACGCCTTCGTGGCTGGACTGCGACTGCACCGGCCGAGGTGGCGCTGTGCCTGCGCCATGAAGCTCCTCGAAAACGCTGTGACCAGTTTGCTGGCCATGGAAGCAGCTACGTATTATTCGGGAGGCAAAGCACTGCATTGATAATGTGCGACGTCCCAGGACCGCCTGAGGACTAAGCTGTTTCGCATTCAAGGCTTGGTGTTATCAGTATCATGATCATTGTAAAGGACACAAAGCAGTTCCCAGAAGTAGCAGCAGTGGACACTAAACACGACCAGTGGTCAAGAGCGCGACCGTATCGGATCCGGCGATAGGACCTAGTCGGGCGCCCCAGCCGCTTAGCCGCGAAATCAATTGACAGTACCCGTCTGCAAAACTTGCTTAAAGATACAAACCGGGAGGCGCCTGCTTCCTGAGCGCCCCTCTGAGTCAGCTTGACTGGCGCCCCGAAACTGTCGATCGGCAAGGCACGCTGCCTCCACCACTGCCACAATCGCCGCCGCCATGGAACCCCACAAGCAGAGCAAACCTACAGGCTCACCAACACCCTCAGAACCAGCTAGCTAACATCGACATCATCATTGCCTAACCTGCAGCCCTTGCGCATTGGATAAGGGCCGGCAACAACGACACCGCTGGCCCGCTCGGCTAGCCAACCAATCATCCGCGTCTGCAGCACATGACGCTAGCGTGCTAGCGTGCTAGCCCAAGATCGCTCTTTCTTCACCATCGACCCCGCCGCTATCTGACTTCGTCTCGCTCATGGAATCATGGGGTGCCACGCGCTTCACCGTCATAATCACACACGCAGCGCCTGCAGCACGAATGCATAGAACGCCTCTGCATCCACGTGGTTGACCACCGTCACCCCGCGAGTGGCGGACCACACCACCTCCTCTGCCTCCCCTCGCTCTTGATGACTCTGTTTCTGCTTTTGCTGTAGGTGTTGCTGTTGCTGTGGCAGTGATGGCACAGCCACCGCGCCGCCGCCGCCCTCTGACGCCTCCTCCCGCAGCGCCGCGCGCATGTCTGCCTCCTCCGCCTCCATCCTCCGCCGCTGCACCTCCCCCGCCCCATGCTGCTCTGCACACGGCGACGCAGCAGCGCAAGAGCCCTTGGCGCCGCCAGCCCCTTCAGCCGCCGCCGCCGCCTCAGCCGCCGCCTCAGCAGCCTCCGGCGACGGCGCCAGCGGCACCGTACGGCCCTGGCTGGCGCCCGCCACAACGGCGTACGACTGCACGTCGTACAGCTTCTCACACAGGTCGGGCTGCAGGACTGCGGTACAGGACAGTCGTACAGATGCAGTCGTTACGGATGGCGGCGTGGGCGGAGTGGTTGGGTTGGGCGACGGCAGCGAGCAAAACAAGCGCTTAGAGTGAGCGAGAGCAAGAGTGCGGGGTATGGACAGGGATCTAGACTTGAGTGTGGACGGACACACACGCGCGCGCGCATGGTGCCTGCCCCACCCCGCCACAGCCGCACGACCCTGCCCACCGCTGCCAGGCCGGCCCGGCCTTTGGACGGCGCAGCTAGCGCCCAGCTACGGTATTCGACCCCTCGCCCTTCCACATTCGGCTCAGCCTAGCTTGGGCTGAGGCCTGGCTTGGGCTGAGGCCTGGCTTGGGCATTCACTCATTCACTCACTCATTCACTCACTCACTCACCGCACGCCGCCGTCAGCGTGTCCCAGGCGTAGTACGGCTCGTTGGGTCGGTCGTACACCCACGTGACCACGCGCGACCACACCGTGCCGGCCAGCGCTGAGTAGCGGTAGCGCGCCTGCCGCCCCAGCCTGTGGGTGGGTGGGTGTGGTTGGGAGGAGTGGGCGGGAGTGGGTGTGGCAAATCTGACGAAGTGCAGCCCCAGCGGGGGGGCGGAGGAGGGAAGCGTGATGGGGGAGGGTTGCGGGGTGCAGGGTGTGGGGTGTGCTGCCAATCACACGTGTGGCCCCAGGAATGGGCCACCCAGACCCCGGCCCGGTCCTAGACGGCTAGCGCCCAGCCCTGTCCCCGCGCCCAGGTCCTTCGCCCCCGGCCCCCACGCAAGGACGCCCCCACGCACCAAACCGCCCCCCCCCACCCCCAAAACGCTCGCAGCCCCCACCGGTAGATGAGCTCGGGCGTGACGGGCACGGCGTTGGTTGCGTCCAGCGGCACCACGACAAGGGGCACCGAGGGCCAGCCCCACACCTCGCCAACGGCCGGCGGGTCCCTGCGGAGCGGAGCGGGAGGCCGGGCGGGCTAACGAGCGGCGGGTGCGCGGCGGCGGCGGCAATTAAAGGGCGTCAGATTGAGGGCGGTGTAGTATGCAAGCTACAAAGCTACCAACCAGCGCCGCCCGCCGCCGCTGGGGCGCGACCTGTGCCTGCCCTTCCTCCCGCTTACCAAGCAGCCCTCTGCGCCCACCTGCACTCCCTGTGCCGAAGTCCTCCCCATCCCGCCCACACCGATCCCATCCATCCATCCAGCTCACATTGCAGTTACCCACCCCAGTCCGGATAGTGTGCCGTGGGCTATGCAAAATGAACCCCACCCTCCCCGCCCTCCACAACCTCAACCCCACCTCACCAGTACGCATTCCACTCGGCGCTGCCGTCGTGCCCCGGCTCCACCACGTTGCCGCCGACCCACATCGCGCCGCCCATCCACCACACCTCCCGGATCCGGGCCGCAGCCGCCGCGCCGTACTTTCTCAGCACGTACGCCACGTTGCTCAGCGGGCCCGTGGCCACAATAGTAATGGGCTCATCGTCACCATCGTCACCATCGCCGTCGTTGCCATGGTGGTTATTGTTGTTGTTGTCGCCAGCAGCAGCAGCAGCAGCAGCAGCATCTCCGCCGCCGCCGGGCGCCCCACGCCCCAGCAGCAGCTGCGCCATCAACTCCTCTCCGGGTGTGGCCAGCCGCAGGGGCGCCAGTTCCTCCTGCAGGCGGCGGACCCGGAAGCGGAGGTGGAGGTGGGGAGTGGGGAGTGCGGACGAGAGATAACGCGTGGGGTTGGGGGGGGCAGGTCAATACCAGCCCATTCTAACGCAGGCAGCGAGCGGAGCGCAGCTGCACAGCTGCAAAGGCGACAGGCGAACGGGGGGAGGGGGAGAAGGGAGGGGGGCGTGCAGGCAGACACGGACACGGCAGGGCCTGCTGGGAGGTAGAGGCCAGGCGGCAGGGGCCCACACGGGCTGGCTAGGTAGCAGGTGTGGCGCAGCGGCAGCACTGAGCGAGTGCGAGGTATCGTGTTTGGGCCACACCCCGCCACCAGACTGTCGAAACGAGCTCTGGGCCTGTGCCGTCCACGAACACGAAACTTCACACCCAGAACGGCACGGGCAACCCGCAAAGCTTGGGCGATGATTATCGGTACGGCGAGTACCGCAAAGGTCGTAAAGCACGGCAACCCATACTGTATTAGTAACACCAACAGCCCACCTGGGTCAGGTCGTTGATGAGCGGCAGGACGTCAACCGACAGCACGCTGTTGCGCCAGGGGTCGGGGAAGGCGTTGACCGCGGTCAACGACGACACGGCCACGGGTATGTGGCCGTGCCCCAGCGTGTGCAGCAGCTTGAGGGTGGTGTTCCAGGCCAGCTCCACTCGGCAGTCGGCGTCCAGGATGGTGATGCCCACCACGCGCACACGGTCCGGGGCGGACAGCAGCAGCAGCAGCGTGACGTAATCATCGATGCCGCCTGCGTGTTTAGGTGTGGATGTGGTTGGTGGTGGGTGTGGTTTTTGTGTGGGTGTGGGTGTGGGTGTGGGTGTGGGTGTGGGTGTGGGTGTGGGTGTGGGTGGGTGTGGGTGTGGGTGTGGCGGGAGGGGGGTAGTTCATTCTAGAAACCAAGGCGACCATGACGTGAGGGGGCTTGAGGGCGCGTTCGGGGAGACGTCCTGGGGATGTGTGGTGGTGGTGGAGTTGCATGGGAGGTGGGAGGGCATGCGTGTGCGTGTGTGTGTATGGGCGGTGGTGGAGGGCCAGGGGTATTCACAGCTGGGCGCACGGGGTGGTTGGGGGTGGTCGGTTGGGGGTGCGGCTGGGAAAGCAGGTTTGACGGGGCATTCGGGTGACGTTCTAAGTCGGGGTGCAGGGGTTGCAGCAGGGGTTGTAGTGGGCATTCATGAGAACTGCACGGTTAGGACTGACTATGGAACAGAGCAGGGCAGGCTCCGTTTCAGCTTCGCACCATCATGGTCGAATATGACCTTCCGCGGTCGGCTTATTCTCGCGCTGGCCCCAGGTTTTAGCACTTGGCATATTATCAGGCACGTGGCCGCGAAAAAAGCGGCCGCTTGTCGCGTTCGATGGCTGCTCTCGCAAGCCATCTCCGACACGGTACTAAAGCCGAGCTACCCAGGGTCACAATTCAAATCGTAGATAGTTGCACATAATTGCGGAACGTGAGTTGTATTTGCTCAAAAATGCAATGTAGTTCGACAGCCCAGTCAGGGGGTTCAGGTAAGGCGATGGCTTTCGGTGTGTGCAAAAGTCACAGTCTTTGATAAGGTGCTTATTTAAAGCTTGAGAGTGATGGAATTCGGGACCTAATGGAGGGGGCTTCCAGTGTGCCGGCACGCTGGTGCCTCCATCTCTTTACCCCATCGTGTGTGTAAGCTGCTGTGGAACCGCACGTCAAGGGCCAGGGCTACAGTCATTGTGGAGACACATCAGATCCTGCCGATGGAGGCATGGCCTAAGCTTAGTATGCTTGCGGGGCGGCCAGCGGGGCAGGGGGTGTCAGCGGGGCGAGTGTGACAGAACGTTCCACGCCCATCATCGCAATGATTTAAGCTCCCCATCGCGATGGCTTGGCTTGGAATTCGATTAGCGGGTGATGAAATTATGTAATTGCCTTTACAATACAACCCTGCCCGCGTGTCACAACGCAACCAGGAACACAAGCGCTGACCGAGACTTCTTAACGCATCTTGTTTCTTAGTTTGGCAAGCACAAATTACCTGTTTTACGCGAGCCATTACAGTTAAGTGTTCAATTATAGTCTAAGCAACCGCGTTCATTCGCGGCCAATTGAAAATGCCGAGCAAAGAGGAGAACGAGACGCTGGAGAAGAGCCTGAAGGAGCTCAATCTCACCAGTGATGTGAGTAAAATGATGACAAGATTTGGGAGAGGGGCCGGGCCTCAAGCGCCTCAGCGGCGATGTGGGACCAGGCACGCGGCCCGCGGCCAAGTCCCCGCCTGGCCCAGTTTACACCCCTGCCCCCTTAACAGATGAGCCCCTTGCCTTGAATCTGCACGATTGATGCAGGAAATGACAAAGTTTGAAAAGGCGTTCAAGGACCCGGAGTTCATCAAGCTGTTCGAGGAGTACGCCAAGGAGGTCTCAGATCCCAAGGTGTGTGCGTGTGTATGCGTGCGTGCTTACACGGCTGATTCCTCGGGAGCCCTAAACCTACCGAACCCGCCTGCCTGCCGGCTCACGCGCACGCACCCATGCCACACGCCCACCCATCTCAATTTGTTTGGCTCAGGTCAAGGCCGAGACGGACGCCTATCTTCGCCAGATCGAGCAGCAGGGCCGCGCAGAGGACGTGTACGGCGCCGGCACGCAGCTGATCGTGCCGGACCCGGCGGGGGCGGTCATCAAGACCAAAGTCTCCTCCTCCTCCTCCGCTGCAGCGAAGCAGCAGCAGGCGGCCGAGGCGGCTGCGGCAGCGGGAGGGCCGGACGGGAAGAAGCCGCAGGGCGCGCTGCCGGCGGGTCAGAAGGTGTTTATCAACATTTGCACTTGCGACAAGGTGGGAGTGGGGGGGCCGGGGCAGGGGCAGGGGGGGCGGGGCGGGGCGGGGCGGGAGCAGACTGTGGTGTAGGCATGTGGGGACACGGGCATCGGGTCGACGTTCTTGCCGGCCGTGCACCACCCGCAGGCACCCAGTCTTTGTTCCCCAGCTGGCTCTCACACAACCCTCTCACTGACAATGCTGCTACTGCCTCTCCTGCTGCTACTGCTGCCTACTGCTACTGCCAGCTGGAGCGCTATAGCCTGACGGACGCCAAGGACCCGGCCAGCGGGCGGATGCGGCCCAAGCTGTCCATCCCGCTCAGCCTGGGGCCGGTGCGGCAGGGCACAGACAAGCAGGGTGAGCGTGAGCGAGGGGGAGAGGGGAAAGGCAGCTCATTCCAGGACCCAAAGCAGGGGCGGGCATGTAAAGAAGAATCTGGCAGGGCGAGTAAAGGGCAGCAAGCAGACAGAGCAGGGTGGGGATGAGGCGGGTAGTGAGGGCAGAGCAGGGACAGGGCAGGGCGGGACTTGGGGAGGAAAGCACTGGGGGACCGCTAGTGGCGTTGGCAAAGTGGAGGCGGCTGCTACCAACCAAACAGGAGGTCAGGGTAAAACCACTCGCTGCCCAGTCTGCCGGCAGATGCGGTGCCTGAATGCATGCATGCGCACATGCCCCCACGCCCGTGCAGGCCACCCCGCCGCCGTGTACGACTTCGTGGTGCACCCGGACTCGTGGGCGTTTGCGGCGGGCAACGCAGCGGGGCTGGCCACACTGGTGGACACGGTGAGCCAGCGAGCGAGCGAGCGAGCGAGCGAGCGTGTGTGTGGGAGGCAAGGGGGGCGGGGAGATGGAAGTGGTTGCAGGGGGCGAGGATGGAAGTTGGGGGGGGGGCCAGGGGGAGATGTTCGTGGAGGAGAGCAGGGGGAGATGGGGGGGCTGGCAAGCCCTCGACGTTTATTCTCTCCTGCCCTGCAACTCTCTACCTCCTTAAGCGCCCACAACCACACACCGGTACATGTCCGCACCCTCCCCACCTTGCTCACACACACACACACCCCCACCCCCCACCCCCAGGCCCTGGACCACGTGGAGAGCGTGGGGCGCTGCAAGCTGGTGCGCGCCTGGAAGCGCCTCAACTGCAGGTGGGTGGGGGTGGAGGTGGAGGTAGAGGTGACGCAGAGGACGAGGAGGAGGAGGGGGAGGAGGAGGAGGAGGAGGAGGAGGAGGAAGACGGAGGAGAAGAGGAATGGGGCGATGGCGCCAGCGAGCGGTGGCGTCTGTACACCGCAGGCTGCAACACCCTCGGTCCTCAGCTCGTGGCGCTAGCAGCAATGCCACACACACACACACACATACACACACACACACACAGGTACAAGGGCACGGAGGGCGCCGCTGAGCCGCCCGTGCAGTGCATCCGCACAGGCGCCGCCGCGGCGGCGGGCGCGGCGGGCGAGGGCATGGGCGGCCGTGTGCGCCCGCGGCCCGACGTGCCAGGCGTGCCCGACCTGCCCGGCGCAAAGACGACGCCGGCGGCGGGCGCGGCCGCCACGGCGGCGGCGGCAGCGGCGGCGGCTGCAGGTGCCAATGCCAATGGCAGTGGTGGTGCGGGGAGCCGGAGCAACTTCTCGTTTGACAAGTCGAGGAAGGCGGGGGCCGGGGATGGGGCGGCGGCGGCGCCGCCGCCGCCCAAGGAGCAGATCACGGTAGGTGGAGGTCTGGAGGATTGCTGCAGGCGGTACTTACTGCGGTGTCAGGCACCGCGTCGTGTGGAGTCGGGCTGGATCTCGGGGCGGGCGGGGGTTGGGCTGTGTGTGAGGGGGCGTGTAAGCACCCGGGGCATGTGCGCCACGGTTGGTGGAACGGGCGGACGCCTGAACCCAAACCACACAACACACGCATGCTGCAACCCCGCAATAGCACCTGTGCGCGCCCCAGCCCTGCTGGTCTGCAACCCCACCCTTCATGATTCGTGTTGGATTGGAAATGACTGACCCCGCTACACACACACACACACACACACACACACACACACACACGTGCGGCCGCGCACATCCCTAGTCTCGGTGCTGCCGTGGAGCGGGGAGCGGGGGGCCAGCCCCCGCCAGCCCACGGCGTGCCTCACTCACACACAGCCGCGGTCAGCGGGGTCACTGCGGCTTATCGGGTTGGGCGGCGCCACCCGGGATTACGGGGGGTTTTGCGTGGGGTTTTGGCACGTTCCGCAGCTCTGCAACCGCGCCCGCCACTGCGCCCCATTCCGCCGAGTTGTCTTAAGCGCGCCGTCTGCCCTGCCTCGTCCTCTCCTCCACTAGGGAGGAGAGCCGTTTCCTGGGTTGGGATTGGGCGGGCTGCGTGTCTAGTTAGCTTGCTTGCTGCACGCCGTTAGCATTGCCGCCTCTTTTTCTTTGCCATGCCCGTGACACTTTCGCGCTGCCGCCCTTTGCCTATGCTTCCTCTGCCGCCTGTAGGTGAGACTACGGACAGCGGGCGGGAATCAGGGAATTAGGCGTGCTGGGTAAACGTTTTTAGGCGCATGTCACAAGCATATGGGTGCATGTCGGGGTCGGTTTGCTTCGCGAACGCCCGACGGGTTCCAGGCTATTTCTGCGGGTAAGTATGACTACCGGGGCTACGCGGTACCGTCCAAGAAGTATTCGGTGCGTATCCGTCAGTAACTGCGAGCGATTGCGGGGATTCCTCTCCGTTTCCGTTTACCAACACACACAGTGTCGACCCTTTCCCTTGTGCTTTCCTAGCACACACACACACACACACGATGCACACACACTGTTTCAAACACACACCCTGCAACCCCCCTCCCTCCCTCCCTCCGCAGGACCCGGCCCGGCCCGGCTACCGGCACCCTGCGGACGGCGCGGTGACGCCCGAGTGGGCGCTGGTCCACCGCGGCGAGGCGGACCTGGCCGAGGCCTGGGGCGACGCCGGCAAGGGGCTGGCGGCGGCGGGGCGCGTGCCCAAGGTGGGGGTGTGGGGGTGCGTGTAGGGGCGCGTGCACGCTGTTGCTGCTGTGTGCAATGGCTGCGGTTTGATGGATGTGCGGTATGTGTAACTGGGTGTGCCTAACTGGGTCATTGACGCGTCATCACCCACGCGTTCGCTTCCGCCGCAGCCCCTCCCTCCCCACCCCCCTCAAAGCCCACGCCCTCCACAACCCACCTCCCGCCTCAGCATCCCTCGCGTGTCACACACACACACACACACACCTGTGTGTGTGTGTGTGTCCTATGTCCTATGTCTGCTGTTCTCTCCCTTGTGATCTCGAACACACACACACACACACACACGCAGGAGCTGGTGGTGCGTGTTACGCTGCCCGAGATGACGTCCGCCGCCGGCGTGGACCTGGACGTGGGGGCGCGCTGCCTGGCGCTGGCGGTGCCCGGCAGGTGGGCGGAGAGAGGACAGGAGAGGACAGGAGAGGACAGGAGAGGACAGGAGAGGACAGGAGAGGACAGGAGAGGAGAGGAGAGGAGAGGAGAGGAGAGGAGAGGAGAGGAGAGGAGAGGAGAGGAGAGGAGAGGAGAGGAGAGGAGAGGAGAGGAGAGGAGAGGAGAGGAGAGGAGAGGAGGGACGGGGGGAGGGACGGGAGGGAAGAAGGAGAGGGGTAGTTCATTCCGGAACCCAAAGCAAGCCAACCGAAGGAGAAGGACAGGACAGGACAGGAGAGGAGGGGAGGGGAAAAAGAGAGGAGAGGGGAGGACAAGGCAAGGGCTTGAGCGGCAGAGCTGGATATGAAGGGGCAGCGGCAAGGGGGCCGAGAGGAGGACATTGTAAGGGGCCAGGAGCGATGCCCCATATGCTTGTGGGGCTGTACTGACGCAAACCGCCTTCCAACCCCAACCCCCATCCCACCCCACTTCCCCAAACCGCAGGTACCGGCTGTCCGTACAACTGCCGTACGCCGTGGATGACGCCAAGGGCCGCGCCAAGTTCGACAAGGCCCGCAAGGTACTGGAGGTCACACTGCCCGTCGTGCCGCCGCCGCCGCCGCCGCCCGGCGCCGTGGCGGCTGCGGCGGCGGCGCCATGTGGGTCGGGGCTGATTCAGGAGCTGCAGGGCGGGACGAGCAGCAGTGAGGCAGAAGTAGAGGCGGAGGTGGGGGCGGGGGCTGGGTCTGAGGTGGCGGACGTTGTGGCTCGGGACCAGGGGGCGGTGTCGCCGGCAAAGGCGGAAGTGCAGGCTGGGGCTGGGGCGGGGGCAAAGCCCGTGCCGGCGGCGGCGGCAGCGCCCTCAACCTCGACCTCGGAGGAGCTGCCGGCATCTGTAGACCCTGTCGGGACAGGCGGCCAGCAGCAGCAGCAGGCTAAGCAAGAGCGGGAGCTGACGGAGAATGAGCGCAAGTGGCACGAGCTACACGCAAAGCAGCGTGCAGAGGAGGAGGAGGCCGCCGCGGCGGCGGCTGCGGCGGCGGCGGCGGCGGCGGCGGCGGCGGCCGTGGCGGCTGAGGCTGCTCCGGCTCCCTCGACGCAGCAGGCGACGGCGACGGCGACAGCGGAGGTCCAGGAGCCGGCGGTAAAGCAGCAGCAGCAGCATGCGGCGGCGGCGCCGATGGCGGCGGCGGTGCCACCGCCGACTGCGGTGCTGCGGCCGCGGCTGCACAGCGACCTCGCAATGGAGCTGGACTGAAGAGAAGGAGGTCGGGCTTGTGTCAGCTGCCGGGGGCCGGGGTAGGAGGAGGGGGAGGAGAACGAGAGCAGGGGTGCAGAGAGGGGTGCAATGAGGGCAGTGGGGTGTGAGGAAGGAGGCAGTGAAAAGGTGGGGGTGTGGGAGATGAGGCGGATGAGGGCTCGCGGCCCGTGTGCCGCCGCTCGGACGAGACATGGGCTGGATGTAACCTGGCGCAGCGAGCTCCTTACAACACTGCGCCACATACAGCACCGACCAGCAATAGCTACACACGCTTGCAAACCACAAAGAAAGCAGACCATAGAAATGCAAGGCCAGGACTCGGACCCGGCAAGCTTTTTCTTCGCGACCGGCCCCGAGGGCTTTTCCCTCGCTGCCGCCGATGATGCCTGGAACGAGGGCGGCTATCAGGCGGTCGAGGGCGACAGCGAGGACGACGTAATGAGGCGGCTGCGACCTTCGTTTGCCGACCCGCGCGCGCTCGCCGGTCCCGGGGCGCCGTCGTCGTCGCTGCGGGACGACGGCCGCGGCGCCACCGCAGCAGGCGGCGCTTATGCGGAAGGCGCAGCAGCAGCCACAGCAGCAAGCCGCGGCGGTGGTGGCGGCGGCGGCCTCGGCGGTAGCTGGGGCGGTGATGAGGCGGGGCGGCGGCGGCTCGGGGGGCGGTGGGGTGCGGGCGGCAAGGGGCACGCCGAGCCCGGCGGCGGCGCCGGCACAGTGGGCCCGCGCGCCCACGGCGGCGGCGGCGGCGACGACGTGTCCAGTCTTCCGTGGCGCAGCCGGTGCGTTACATGTCAACGTGTAGGCGTGAAGCGGCCCGGGCCCATGCGTCCGCAGAGTCTGGAGGGGCAAAGCGGGACACGCAAGCCCAGCCTTGACCCCTGGGACGCCCCTCCTCCCCCTCCCGCACACACCTACACCCGCCCGCCGTCCTTCCCACCCCCGTGTCCACCTCCGCAAACCCACGTTTCCAACCCCTCGCCGCCCCTGGCAGCTCGCACGACGACGCCCGCCGGCACGCGGGACCAACCGACCGCATGCCGTACTACGGCGGCGGCGACGTACTGCCGCGCGACCAACTGCCGCCGTACGGTTATGTGGTGGGCACCGCCGACGTGCCGCTGCCGTACAGCTCTGGCTACAGCCGCCTCCACGGTGGTGATGAGGCGGTGGGTGCTACTGCCGGCGGTGCTGCGGACACGCGTGGCGGTGGCGGCAGCGGCACGGGCAGCGGCGCGGCCGGCGTGTTCGGTGCGGCGACGGCGCAGGCGGCGCGCGCGGCGGCGGCGGACCGCGGCGAATCGAGCGGCGGCGGCGCCGCTGGCGGCGGTGTGGCGGTGCCGACCACTCGGTCGTGGCCGGCACACGGGGAGCGGCCGGAGGAGGGGTTCGTGTCGGGGGGGCGACACGTGCTGTACTGGTGGGCGGGTGGGTGGGTGGGTGGGTGGGTGGGCGGGTGGGTGGGTACGTAGGTTGGTGAGAGCATGGAGCGGAGTGGGTTGGGGGGTGGGAGTGGGAGGGGAGGGGCGCGGCGGCTGCCAGGACGCGTTTCCGGCGCCCGCGCAGCCGCGCAATATGTTTTCTTACCGTTAGACTGGGTAGCCAGTGGTGCAGTTTGGGCAGGTGCAGGTTGCGTAACCCTCCCTCCTTGTTCACGCGAGGGCTTCCAGGCATGCATGGCCCTCATGCATGCATAGCCCGCCGTCAGCAGGTTCGTTGTTGCATCCCCTCTGCCGCCGGTTGCACACTCGTCCCCGGCGCTGCTTGCCTGACGGCACCACGCGCTCGCCCTGTTCTGGTGTGAACGTGTGATTCCCTTCCCTTCCCTTGCGTCCATCCGGCCCCTGCTGCAGCGGCGCCGACATCCCCCTGGACGACCTGACCTCGGGCCACTGGCACCACTCGCCGCGCCCGCCCGGGGGTGAGGCGCGGGCATTGTCACACGGCACGTGGTGTTGATACACGGCACGATGCCGCCATGGATGTGGGAGATTGCTGATCATGTGTGGAGTAGGATGGCACGTCACGCAGCGACACAGCCCTGCACACTTTGTCTGTATTACCCCTGCTGGCAGTGAGCTCACTGCAGGCTGTGGCGTCCGGCGGCGGCGGCGGCGGCAGCCGGGGTGGAGGTGGTGTCAAGGAAGGCGGCGGCATAACGGCCACTGCCTCTGGCGGCGGCGGCGGCGGCGGCGGCGCGGTGCTGGAGGATGACGTGATGGAGGTGTGTGTGTGTGTGTGTGTGTGTGTGTGTGTGTGTGAGAGAGAGAGAGAGAGAGAGAGAGAGAGAGAGGCGTGAGAGCAGATAGCTCTCCCCGTGTGTCGGCTGTCCCTCAGACCTCCGGCATGGGGCGTCCTATTCCTGTTCCACGTTTGCTGCTGGCATTTCCTGTCCCTGAACTCCGACCCCAGCCATCCCGACCAGTGCCGCCAATGTTGCGGCCTGCAGCTCCATCACCACTACGCGGCAGTCATCCACGTCCTCCGCACGCTCACGTCACACAAACGCACATATCACACACGCCAATCTTGTTCAGCGCACCCCCGGCTTGCTTTTTACGTTGAGAACTCCCTCCTCCTCTTATTTACCCACAAGGCCACAACCGCCCACCCGCCTCCCATCGCAAGGTTGAGACGGACACGCCGGGAGGTTACCACGTGGCGGCGCGCGTGCTGCACCCGGCCGACTCCCGCGACCCCCAGGTGGATAGGTGTGACCCGCGCGGTAGGGCTGTGTTTCCGTGCGTGAGCGTGCGAGTGCGAGTGCGATGATGCGTATTGAGCGCCCGCAGCTGTGCAGTGGTGTGGCTGCGCAGTGTGAGACGTGCGCTGGGAGGGACGCAGTAGACGCAGGGATGCATCATTCGCAGCTCCACCAGGATAGAGCCACGGGCAGCTTAGCCTGCGAGCCCCCGTGTGTGTGTGTGTGTGTGCGTGTGTGTGTGTGTGCGTGTGTGTGTTAGAGATCACAAGGGAGAGAACAGCAGACATAGGACAATGCGTGCGGTGCGATAACGGACGGTCGCGAGTTACCTTGCATACTGTACCAACGCCGACCGACCTGCCGAGCCGACCATACTTACCCGAATAAACCTGTTACACCCATCTACCTAACCTTGGGCGGGGATTAGTGTCCACACGCTCCCAAGGGTGCAGCCCGATGCGAGTGGCCTACAACGGTCCCGGGCACGCCTAGTCCCGAATTCCCGCCCGCTGACCGTAGCGGAACTCACCTACAAGCAAGGGGAGAGCCAGCGGAGCACAGGCGTAACAGGGCATACGTTAGCGTCGTTAGCGAGGATGGATGGCGATGGCGGCGAGCAAAGCAGCAAGCAGGGACACGCAGCCCAGCCCAACCCAAGCCCGCTGATTGAAGTTGCAATGGAGAAGAGGCGGAAGCACGGTGTGCGTGTGTGTGTGTGTGTGTGTGTGTGTGTGTGTGTGCGTGTGTGTGTGTGTGTGTGTGTGTGTGTGTGTGCGTGTGTGTGTGTGTGTGGGCGGCCGGCTCGGAGTTGCGTCCATCCAAACCCAGCCCCAGCCACAACGGTCGCCCGCCACGCCCATTCGTGTTGTCTTGCCAGCTGCCCGTGCCTGCCCCCACTAGCCCCCCCACCCCCGCACGCTGCATACTGGCTGTTACGCTGCTCCTGCTGCTGCTGCTGCCGCTGTCGCTCCTGCCGCTGCCGCTGCAGGAGTTCGTGGTGACAGCCACATCCGTGTCACCGCCCAAGTAGCAGCGGCGGCAGTGGGAGGGATAAACAGTGGGAGGGATAAACAGGGGGGGAGGCAGCAGGCAGCAGGGAGCTAGCGAGGTGGGCAGCTAGCCAGCCAGCCAGCCAGCCAGCAGGCACACGGAGACGGAGCAGCGGTACCGTACTGCGGCGGCCGTAGTACCCGGAGGCAGTGGGCCTACCTGGTGGGATTTGGAATGAATGGGGGGCCAGGTATGTATGAACCGGGGCCGACAGGTGCGGCCAGTAGATATGTGCGTGGTGGAATGTTGCTGCGTCCGTCTGAGACGAGTGCAGGACTGCTCCACACCGCACAAGAGTTGCGTACATGCCTTGCGACGATTGCGAGTCACAAGAGGTTTTTGGGCTGGCCACGTGAACGTGAAAAGCACGGCGCCGCCAAGAAGGCGGCGCCGGCGCGCAGGTTGAGACCTGCGCATGTCTGGATGGCTTGCAGTCTTTGCTTGCAAGCATTCACAAGTTGTGGCTAACGGATTGGCTAACTTCATCTGGATTCTGTGGTGGTGTGCTTGCGCTTGATAGCTGGACGCAACTGGACACATGGGGGGCGGTGCCTGAGTGTACAAACCGACCCAGCTTTGTTTGGGAGACGAGGCGTTTCGGAACCTTCGGCCTCAGACTAGTGCACGTGGTGTGGGCTCGGCCCACTTACCGTAATCCCGTATGGGAGGACCACCGAACTTGTCAGTAGAGTTGACAGAGTTGAGTAGCGGGTGATAGCGCCGTGCGTCTGGGCGGCGTGTTGGTCGAGAGGTTGCTTGTTTGCATGGACCGCTGATGCAAGGAAGCGGGCTGTCCGCAACGTGAGGGGGGTGGGAGTGGCGGAGTGCTGTGTAATGCGTCGTTACACATGAGACTGCTGACGCTGACGCAAGCAAATGACAACGCGGCGCTTTGCCTGACACCAGCATCTTGCCAGCTTATATGCTATCAATCACAACTTGCCAGGAACAATCGACATCGGTAACCGCGGCCATCGTCAGAACAAACAAACAACCAGCCACCACCCAGCACCGTCCCAAGGCGGCCGCCATCCATCACGCGCAGCAGATGGACATGCAAGGCACACACATGCACTGAGGGCAGTCAGTGCACACGTCCTGCTCTGACCGACTCAAACCGCCGCCGCTCGGTTGGGGCACCACGGCTCCTCTCACCCCACAGCCGCACATCACACTGTTGGTAATTGAGCCCATGCGCCTCGCAATTTGACTGACACGTAAGTGGAAGCCTGGCTTGTCCTTGCGTGATCACAGGGACGGCAGCACAGGAACCGCCCATAGTGGCGACACCCCGACCGGATGCATTTGGGCCGTTGTGGTTGCCAGGGCAGGCCTGCCCCCATGCGGCCACAGCCACCACAGTCCAGCACGCCCCAGCAGGGAGGGACCCTCCCTGCGTCCTAGTTGGTCCCAGTCCCACTTGTAGCCGCACTTGTTCTTGTTGTTTAGTTTGCTTCCGCTAGCCCTTAGGCCGACGCCTGGCCACCATCACAATCATCATGCCCCTACGCCCTCCGCCCATCCACCACGCACGCGCATTTAAAAACAACTTTGTTGTGCGTGTATATATGCCGGCCACCCCTTTACTCCCATTTTGGTAGCCTTTGCATCACGCGGGCTGTTGATCGATATTGATCACGATACGCAGATACCACAATACGATATTAATACATCGGTCGCACGTGTGATGTTTTCGAAGTGCCAGGCATCGATTGGCATCTTCTTCAGACCTACAACGATGGAAGAGCAACCACAACTGCAGACCCGGACAGAGAACGCGTCCTGGCTTGGTCTAGTACCAAGCAAGGATTCGCCTCCTATACAACCAACCTGGCAACTACCCTACCGGCTACGAAATTTATCGCAGACTCTGTGCCTGCCTGCCGTACTTGCTTGTTGAGTGGTTGAATGCGCCAACCCTTTGCACGGCCAAAGCAAATCACATTGGTGTCTCGTCCAAGGCTGGGCATACGTGATTGCAGCACTCTCGTCATTCAGATGCAGAGGACTTGCGAAATAAGAATACGGTACGGTACTGAGGCAATTAGCAAGCTACCAACAAAGTTTTACTGCACACCGACGGTGCGAACTGCTCGCTTCAACCCTGCTGCCATTTGTTCCCAGCCGCATATTGTCTTCAAATCCAACTAGACGCTCCAAAGAATGCCCTTGAATGTAAGGGCGTACAAACACGAATGCGCAATACCGGCAGCCCTGCGAATGACCTGGGCGAGCAACAAATGTGCCCGCATGCTTTTGGCGAGCCATGTAAACGACGATGCAGGCACTGATGCATGAGATAACAGATGATGTGGGGAAACCCTAGCTCTCTACATCCCCAGCCGCCCCTCAGCGGCCCACGGAAGCGCTGCCGCGGCCCTCCGCCTCGGCCGCCGCAGCCGCAGCGGCCGAGACCAAGGCTGCAAAAGCTGCGCCACCCGCCGCCACCGGCGCAGCATTTCGCGGCCCTACACCGTCAGCCGCCACCCGAGCCACCGGCGATGCAGCTACAGCCGGTGCAGCTGCTGCGGCTGCGGCTGCGGCTGTAGCACTACTGGCAGCGCCGGCCGGCGCAATGGAAGCCGCCTGCGGCGGCTCCTGATGGCGCTGCGGCAGAGACAGCTGGGCGGCTAGGGACAGCGGCGGCAGCTGCAAGGGGGGAAGCGAGGCTGCCGCCGGGACTGCCGGGGCTGACGGACGCGGCCCCCCTTGCTCCCGGCATTGCTGCACATGCATCCCCGCTGGCACTGGCACTGCAGCTGCCGCTGGTGCCGGTGCCGGTGCCGGCAGCGGGCAGGACGCCGCCGTACCCAGCGCTGGCAGGGCGCCGCCCGACTGCTGCTGCTGCTGCAGCGGCAGTCGCTCAGCCCTGAAGCCCCTGCCTCCCACTGCCGCTCCTGCCGCCACCGCCGCCGCCACTGCCGTTGGGGGCGGCCAGGAGGCAGAGCTCTGCAGCAGCGGCTGGTGCTGGTGCTGCTGTTGGCGGTGCAGGTGCAGGTGCGGGGGCGGCTGGCTGCTACCCACTGCCGCCGCGGTGGCAGGCAGGACCGCCGCCGGCGCCGGCGCCGGCGCCGCAGCCGGCCCTGCAGCCGAAGCCTGGGAACTTGCAGTGACTGCTGCTGCTGCTGCCTCCTCGGATGGCGTGTGCGAACACTGGCCCGGTGGTGCGGTGCTGGGCGGATTATGGCACTGCTGGTGCTGCTGCTGGCGTTTCTGCTTCAGAGCCGCAGCGGCGGCGGCAATGGCGGCCGCTGCAGCGGCAGCCACAGCCGGGAAGCTTGCTGCTGCAGCTGACGGCTGCGGCGCCGAAGCCCTCAGCCGCACCGCCGAGTACGACGCCGCCGCAAGCGGCGCCTGGAGGCTGGGCGTAGGCCCTGCGGCCGGCGGCGGCGGCGGCGGCGGCGGCGGCGGCGGCGCCTGCGCCGCAGCGGCCAGGAGCGGACGGGGCAGCTGAGGTGTCCCGATGTGCAGCGGCGTAGGGTGCGGCTGCAGAGGCCCTGCAGGTGGCGCAGGTGGCAGTCCTTGCGGGGGCGCACCCATCCTCCACGGAGCTGAGGCGGCGGCGGCGGCGGCGGCGGCGGCGCCCGGGGGGCTCCCCGGCCAAGGCCCAGCCGCCGCCCGCGCCGCCGCGCCGGCGAGTGCCATGGCCGCCACCGCAGGCGACAGGAAGGCGGTCGCTCTGTCGGAGCCCGCTGCGCCGGCCTGGCCAGCAGGACCAGAGGCAGCGGGCGGCAGGGGCGCCGACACGGGCGGTGGTGCTGCTACTGCCGCTCCTGAAGGAGCAGGGTTCACGCCCGTTGCCGCCGCCACCGCACACGCTGCGCAGCTACAGGCGGGGCTGAGGCTGGCCGGCACCGGCTCCGGCACCCAGGCAGTGATGGGTTTAGGTGTGGGTGTGGGTGTGGGCGACGGCGTGGAATTTGCCGAGGCCGCGGCGGAGGGGGTGGCCGTTGCACAGAAGGAGAAGGAGGAGGAGGCAGACACGGCGGCACCGCCCGACAGGACGGAAGTGGGCGACATGGCGGCTGCCGCCGCAGCCACCGGCGCCGGCGGCGGCGCGCCGCCGGCGCTGCGCACCCTCCGCTGCTGCTGCCAGTGCTGGTGCGCCAGCGCTGCAGGCTGTTGTCCCCACGCGTGCATGTGGTAGTAGCCACGGTGGTGCTGGTGCTGGTGCTGGTAGTGGTCTGGCGGCTGCACAGCGCCGGCGGCGTCTGGTGGCGCGAAGCGGTGGACGCCGGGGCCGATTGGGACCACCGCGTAGCAGGGCAGTGGGTGCGACTGCGACTGCGACTGCGGCCCTGGCGGCAGGGGCGCATGCTGCGGCGTGTACGGCGCATGCGGCGGCGCGTACGGCGCATGCACACGGCCGCTGTGAGTGTGCGTTGGCGGCTGCGCCCAAGCCCGCAGCGGCTGCGGCGGCGTCAGTGCAGGGCGCACGGCCGCGGCGGTAAGGCAGGCGCTGCAGCCACAGGCCTCAGCAGCTGTGGGGCCTGGTGCCTGCTGCGGCGCCGGCTGCGGCGTTGTGGGGTGGTATTGCTGCTGCTGCTGCTGTTTGTAGGGGTGGTAAGGGTACTGGTGCGGAGGAGGGTAGGTGGGTGAAGTGGGGGATGCCCAGGCCGGCGCGGCCGGCGCGGCGGCGGCGGCAGCGGCGGCGGCCGGCTGGCCTGCGTATGGGGGATGCTGCTGCTGTGGCGCACGCGCCTGAGGTGGTCTGTAGTTGTATGTGGGACCCGGAGGCGGCGGCGGCGGCTGCGGCGGCGGCACCATTCCTTGCGTGTCCTTGGTCGGCTCTGCCGCCGCTACTGCTTGCGGTGGTGGCAACTGCAGCTGCGGCGCCTGATGGCTACCGTATGCAGCTGGAGACGGGTGGGTGGTTGGCTGCAGCGGCCGCGGCCGCGGCAGTAGGTTGCCGCCGCCCACGGCGCGGCTGGCGGCGGCGGGGGCAGAGGCGCAAGTGCGAAGCAGAGGCGTGTCCGCCGCCGCCGCCGCGGCCGCAGCTGATGGTAACCCCGGGGGCCCGGCGGACTGAAAGGCCAGTAGTAGCGGCGATGCCACCACCGGCGGCGTGGCGCCGCCGCCGGAGCCGCCGCGGATGGCGAACGGCCCTGGCCCTGGCCACGCAGCGAATGGCGCCGGGGGCGCGGGGCGCAGGCACGGCCGCTTAGCCGCCGGCCCTGGCTCCGCCTGCACCTCGTGCTTCGCGTGTGAATGCTGCTGCTGCTGCTGC
Source organism: Chlamydomonas schloesseri (assembly GCA_016834595.1). Taxonomy (NCBI): domain Eukaryota; kingdom Viridiplantae; phylum Chlorophyta; class Chlorophyceae; order Chlamydomonadales; family Chlamydomonadaceae; genus Chlamydomonas; species Chlamydomonas schloesseri. Next base: position 190,166 of record JAEHOD010000086.1, read on the forward strand.
TGCTGCTGCTGCTGCTGCTGCTGCTGCTGCTGCAGGGGACCGGGCTCTGGGCCCGCGGCCGCCGCCGCCGCCGCCATGCACACGTCAGCAGCGGGGCGCCGCCGTGGGGAGCCATCGCGCCCCGGGGCCGCCGCCGCCCTCGGCGCCGCCCTCGCGACCAGGTGCGGCGTGGACGACCGGGCCGGCGGCGCCAGCAGCGGCCCCGGCCCCGGCCCCAGACTCACGGACACGCTCTCAGGCTCCTCGTGCTTCATTGTGCCTGGCGTGCCCGACTTGGGATGGGGTGGCGTTGGTGAAAGCTGTTTCTGCGGCTCCTCCTCCTCCGCCTCCTCCTCCTCCACCTCCATGGCGTCAGCACCCGCATCCGTGCCCGGGAGCGGCGCCCTGCGCCGGGGGCTCACGGCGCCGTCTTCTGCAGCAGTAACAGCAGTAACAGCAGTAACAGCAGTAGTAGCGCAAGCGATGGCGGCGCCACCGCTGCCCATGCCGCCGCAGTAGGAGCAGGAGCCGGCGCGCGGGCCGCCGGCCGCGCCGCCGCGGCTACTGCCGCCGCGCACGCTGGGGAGCAGCTCGCCATCGCAGCAACTGCTGCTACAGCGGCAGCCCTCCCGGCTGCTGTCATGTGTCGCGGTCGTCGAGCGCTGCCAGCTACTGCTGCTGCCGCCGCCGCCGCCGCCGGCGTGGCCCTGGTCCTGTTCCTTGTACTTCTGGCCTGTTGGAGGAGAAGGAGGAGGAGGAGCAGCCCTGCCGAACGCCGGCAGCTGAAGCCCAGCAGCCTGAGCTACATGAGCTGGTGACGGTGCTGGTGCTGGTGCTGGTGGTGACGGTGACGGTGGTGGTGGTGCTGTTGCAGCGGCTGCGGCTGCGGCAGCGATGGCTGCAGTGGCAGCAGCAAAGGGCTGCGAGCAGGGTGTCGACGGCGGCGCCGCTGCGGATGGGATGATAACACCAGCGGCGCCGGTGCCGCCGCGGCCACTGCTGCTGCCACCGCCGCCGCCGGCGCCGCCGCACCGGCACGGCTCACGCGGCGCCGCCATCTCCACAACCTCGCCCGATGGCGCGGCCCGGACTAGCGACCCCACTGTGGCACTGGCTGCGGCTGCGGCTGAATTGCCAATGGCGGCGTGGCTGCTGCCGGTGCCGCCGCCGCCGCCACAGCCTGCAGTGGCAGCCGAGGTGTTTGTCGCGGAAGCGCCGCCAACAACGCCCGCCGCCGCCGCCGCCGCTGCCGTGAAGGTGCCAGTGGAGCAGCCGTCTTGCGCCGCTACCACCGGTTGCTGGGGGTGCAGGTGCTGGTGCTGGTGCTGCATATGGTGCAGGTGCACATGATGCTGATGTGTCGATGCAGGTGCTGGTGGCGGTGGCGGCGGCGGCGGTGGCAGCGAGTGGTGGCTGCTGGCGGCGGCGGCACCGTCACAGAGCTCGCGCGACGGGGGGGCGGATGGCAGCGAGGGTAGAGAGGAGCAGGTCACTATGGCTGGGGCAGCAGTAGCGAGCACGCTGCCTGCAGCTACTGCCGCCTCCACCTCCGCCTCCTCAGCAGCGCCTGCGCCGCCGCCTGAGGCCGCTGTGGCTTCGTCCACTGCGCCAGCTGTCGCTGCCCCCACAGCCATCGCCGCGCCAGCTGCCGCCCCAGCTGCCGCCGCCGCGCCGCACACGGCCCCGCTGGAGGAGCTGCTCTCCTCGTCCGTGTCGTCCCCTGCACAGCATTTTGCAGTTCGACACCAACATTGCCAACCCGGCATGCAGTTATAGCGACGCACGCTGTGTGCATGCCATAGATTTTCGTGTCAGTGCAACCCAAAAACCAAAACCCACTGCCAACTCCCACCGCACCTTCCGCCAGCGCCGCATCCTCCGGGTGCGTCCCCCAGAACACATCCACGTGCGCCCCCTTGCCGGGCCCGGGCAGCGGCAGCGGCAGTGGCAGCTGCGGGTGCAGCTGCAGCTGCAGCACCCTCGGCTGTGGCAGCGGCAGCCGTAGGGCGCGTAGGGAGCTCCGTGCCTCATGTGAGGGGCACGCCGCAGCCGCGTCGTCACCCGCGCCGGCCACAGGGAATCGCGGGGACGCGCACACACGGGCTGCCACGTCGCAACCGCCACCGCCCCGCTTTGAGGCCGTGTCCGAGTGTTCCTCTGCTTGCTCAGGCTCGCGGCCGGGCTCCAAAGATCGTCCAGCTCGAGCCCACACCGCCACAGACGGCTCGGGTGTCGTCGTCATGGTCGACATGCCGCTGCCGGTGATGGTGCGGCTCTGACAGCCGGGGCTTGGAAGCCGCTCCGGAGACATTACAGGATCGGCACCTGAAGGTGATTTGAGGAGATAGAACAAGGATGGGCCGAGTCATCCCAGCGGCGGAGGTGAGGCTAACAAGGATGGAAGAAACCATATGGCTTGGGAGGCGAGCAGCGCACCCCCCCCAAGTACCCGGACCTTACAAACCCAGCTACGTTCTTTGCGCAATTGAGTAGGTGCTGACGCCAATCCACAACCACCGCTCGGCCCAGCCCGTCGCTTGCAGGTTGATAGCAGCAGGCATGAGAGCTCGAATTAGGGCTATGCCACCACACCCAGCCACCCGGCACGTACCTGAATCCATGCATCCAACAATCTACTGTTATTGGAGCCTGTGGGCCCTTCCTCCGGGCAGCGTGGCAAACATGCCTGCTCAAATGCTAACGTTGCAACCCCGACAGGTTTGGGCCCAGTAGGAGACAAATCTTAGTGAACGTTTTGAATAGCAAATACTGGGCTGGAGTGGTTCGTGGGCACGGCGCTTTCGTTGAAAGGCAAAGCGGTTTGCCACGCCTTTTAGTGATTTGGGCAGAAAATTGTGTATGCAGCCATAAACCCAGGATGTCAGCGAGGAGAGAGAGTTAGGAGTACACGAGCCGACCGACTCAGCAATTCGAGCCCCATCGCGCGGCGTGTCGGCGCACGGCTCGGCGCACCGAAGGTCACGTCGAGTTTCGGCAATGCAGTTTGTCTAGGATGTTACATTGAATTGCGACAACACGTCCCGACGAGCTGCCCACCCCTGCAACACCCCGCGCCACGACGGGTCGCCTACTCACGACACGCGAACCCAGGAGCACCCCTGCGCCAACCCCTGTAGCGAACAGCCCGAGGCGCCGGCACACCCGTTGGCAGTCAGCCCGCGCAACTGGGGTTGGTCCTCGTAAAGGGCTTGCGCCACCAGCACTCCAGCAGCATCATCAGGACCGCCTTGATTCAGACTGGAACTCATGAGTGTTCCCGGCGGATCAGTCATTGGCCGTGCGGCTTCTTGTCCCCCGTGTACCAGGTTTCCAACTTTCCACTCTCGGCGCTTCCCCGCAACCTGCTACAACGGCTACTACTGCCCCGTCCAGTATGTATCTCACTCATCCTGCATTCCTGCCCAGACGCAAACCCTGCGCCGCTCAAACACACAACAGAAGGGCTGAGCGCCGCAGGGCTGCACACGCCCCCTCCCCCCAACCGCCTGCACGCGCTGCACGCCCTGTTTCCAGGCCTGCCTTCCCACACCCATCCACTTGACCCGTACATCACCTGTCGTACCGTACGTTACAGGCCCGCAGACCTGCCTGCAGCGGGTGCCCTGACCTCAAAGCCGCGACCGCAGCTGCGACCGTGGCTGCAACTGGTACCCAAGCTCCGACGCCATTGCTGCCACCGCCTCCACACCGCCACCGCCACCGCCGCCACCCCCGCCCGCCCTGCCGCCTCCTGCCGCCACCCCCGCCGCTGCGCTGCCGGCCGGCCATGCTCCGGGCGCCGCTCCGCCTCCAGCCCCGGGCACTGCTGCTGCTGCTGCTGCTGCCCTGCCGGCCGGCGGCCCCGACCGCCCAGCTTCCGCCTCGGCCTCCGCTCGCCTCGCTGCCCCTGCTGCTCCTGGTGCAGCTGCCGCCCCCGATGCAGCGGGCCCCGCCGCTAACGGCCCCGCTGCGGCGGCGGGCGGGTCACTGACAGCGGTCGCGCCCTGCCCGGGCCCCTGCTGCTGCTGCTGCTGCTGCTGCTGCTGCTGCGGCTGTTGCTGCTGCGGGGGGTGCACGGCCGAGGGCGGCGGCGGCGGCAGGGGGTGTATGTGTGCGGCCTTGGCGCCGCGGCTGCCCTCCCCCAGCAGCGCCGCCTGCCGTCGCTTGATCTTGTTGAACTCCTTTGTGAGGCTGTCGGCCAGGTGGTCGGGGTACTGCCGGCGGTGGGGCGGTGGGGGCGGGGCGGGGCAGGAGGAGGTGGGGCGGGAGGTGGCGGGCAGAGGGGTGGGGCAGGGCGCAGGGAGCAGGGGGCCAGGGGGGCAGGCAGCAGCGCGGAAGGGACGAATCATGGGATAATCGAAGCTCATCCCAAGCCCAAATCCAGCCATAGCCAACCCAAAGCCGATAAGGGAGGACGGGAGGCGCCACTTCAAGCACGCCCTCCGGTCGGTTGACTGGAGGTTGACTAGTTATCAACCTACATCCCGCCCCCTGCCCCGGTATTGCAGTGGAACTGGAACGAACCAGCCGCCCTGCCCCCACCCCCGCCCCCACCTTGACCTCCACTGCTCCCCGCCCCCATCCGCCCTCAGTGTCCCGCCGTTTCCCGTGCTGCTGCTGCTGCTGCTGCTACTGCTGCTGCTACTGCTGCTGCTGCTGCTACCGCGCCCTCACCTTGATCACGCTGTACGCGCTGAAATCGCCGTTCTTCCAGCTGCGGCGGGACCCGGAAGGAGAGGTCAGAGAATAATGTGCATGACAATTCATACGTGTATATATCAATCTATAGCAGTAGCAGTAGCAGTAGCTGGGAACGCGCTGCGTCAGTGGGTGGAGACACCGAGCTCAGCACCCACCATGTGCTTACGGGTCGCCTGCATATGCACGCCCGCTTCAGCGACGGCGGCGCCGACAGCGACAGCAGCATTGAGTCTAATTGCGTCTCACGCACGCAGTGAGCAACCGTGCGGCAGGGTGAGCGCTGCTGCCCTGCTGCTGCGCCCCGCCCCAGTCGCCAACCCAACCCCCACCCCGGTTTTAATGGTCGAATGGTACGGTAACTGAAATGAACTACCCACCGCACTCAACACTGCCTCCCTCACTCCCTCACTCCCTGTCCGCCCATCCGCCCACACCCCACCTCTGCAGTATGACGCGGTAGGCGCTGGTGGCCGCCACCAGCTGCAGCAGCGCCGGCTCCAGACCGGGCGCGTCCAGCAGGTCGATGTGCTCCGTCACCACCTGGTCCCGGGGGGGCGGGGGCGGGGGGTAGCCATGCATATGGATGGTGTTTTATGGGGGCCCCCGGGGGGGGGGTTGTGGTTACCAGCCCAAACTATACCAAACCCAATGCATAAGAGCGAGGAGGTGAGCGTGGCCTAATATGGGAGAAGGATGAGGAGAAAAAACTCGCAAACATTCCCACAACCCGATAAGTCCCGGTCCGAGGGGGCCGGGGTGCAGGAGGCGGGGGTGGGTGTAGTTGCAAGGTAGGTACGGTAAGCAGCGGGGGTTTTGGTCGGTGGGCGAAAGTCAGGGGGGGGGGCTCCAGGCCCAAGGGGGCGGCAGGCCCCGGGGCAGCGGAGGGGCAGATGACAATTCTATTCACGTCGCCCTTGGTCTGCTTTGGGTCCTGGAATGCACCACCCCACTTCCCGCTCCCTCCCTCCCTCCCTCCCTCTCCCCCGCCGCCGCCGCCCCCGCCCCCGCGCCCAGCTCCACCTTGGCGGCGCGCTCGTTGAGCGGCTGCAGCACCTCCGCCATCCACACCCGGTAAGCGCGCGCCTCGGGGCCGTCGGGCGCCGCGAACACGGCCGCCTGGAAGGCCTCCTGCGCGCACACAGCGGGGGGTGTGGCACAGGGGGGCAGGATGGGGACACACACAGGGGCACAAGCGTGTGAGGGGTGGCGGCAGAAGAGAGAGAGAGAGAGAGAGAGAGAGAGAGAGAGAGAGAGAGAGAGAGAGAGAGAGAGAGAGAGAGAGAGGGAGGGAGGGAGAGAGAGAGAGAGAGAGAGAGAGAGAGAGAGAGAGAAAGAGAGAGAGAGAGGAACTGGACTGCAGGGGTACCGACGTGAACCGATCCCCTGTTCGTGCCTGGGCGGTGTGACTGGGCGGGGGACTGGAGGCCACCGGGGGGGGGGGCGCTGGGCGGGTGACAATCTCGCGACCGACCGACCGGTCCACCACATCTCAATGACACACACCGTTTCCGCCCCTCCTCCCTCTTCTATCATATCTATACATGCTGACAGTTGTGCCTTACGGGACCCCACCTGCACCCACCCCACCCCACCCCACCCAAATCGTGAAGAAACCTGCAGTCCCAGATACCGGTATAATCACGTGCTCCTAAAACACGCCCCCGCCCCCGCCCCCTTGCTCAAACCGCCCCCCCCGTCCTCCCCCTCCCCCTCCCCCGCCGGACCTCGGCCGGCCGTACCCGCACCCGCACCCGCACCCGGACCCGCACCCGCACCCGCACCCGCACCCGCACCCGCACCCACACCCACACCCACACCCACACCCACACCCACACCCACACCAGCGCCCGCCCCCGTACCTTGGTGCCGTCGGGGCTGTGCTGCCGCACCATGGCCCGGAAGGCGGAGCGCGACGCGGTGATGGTGGCCAGCAGCGGGCCGTAGAAGTTCTTGAGCTGTTGGCGGTTGGTTGGTAATGGTTGGTTGGTTGGGGGTTGGTTGGTTGGTTGGGGCGATGGGGGTAGGGGCGCGTTGAGATTTTGCAGAAAATGAGTGCCAAACACTCCTCCATGCAACTCATACCTTACACGCCCTCCCGTCAGCCTGCAACCCCACCAGCACACCCGGCGCTGATTCTCCAACCCCTTTCCAGCCGCCGATGCCCGCAGCCTGCCTCTTACTCAACCCGCGGGGACGGGACTACGGTACATGAGCAACCCCCCTTACAACACCTCTGCCCAGCGACCCTGCCAAAAGTTACGGTATGGTGATGGTCTACTGCCGCACCGCAGAGCGGCAGCAGCAGCAGCACATTGACAGCGCGAGTGCCGGTATGTTTACCAATACAGCAGCAGCGGCGTAAGAGCGCAACTCACCGAGGCAGCAGCCTCCCCCCCCCCCCCGCGCCCAGCAGCAATTCCCCCCCCCTCCCCACAACCCTGCCCCTCCCTCCCTCCCTACCTACCTACCTGCTTGTTCACGCGCTCGATGCGAGCCTTGCGCTCCTCAATGGATTTGGCGTTGAAGTACGCAAACAGGTAGCCGGCGGCTAGGGCCCAGAAGCCGCTGCCCCCTAGGCGGCTCAGGCCGCCGCCCAGGCCGCCGCCGCTGCTGCTGCCGCCGCTGCGGCCGGACATGAGTGCCGGGCTGCTAGGGCTGGTGCGTTGCGGTGCACTATGTTGTGATGGGTGGGTGGGGAGCTGGTGGGGATGGTGGTGAGGGAAGGAGGCTAGCGCGCAGCTGGCCCTGCGCCTGGATGCCGAAGTGATGTGAGGGGGCCAACGTGGCTGATGATGGCTCGGGCCCGCTTACGCCGCCTGGGCAGGCTGCGCTCCGCGACCCTCCTCCGCCGCCCTAACCCCGTCACCGCAGCGGCCTAGGACCTGGCAGACTGCTCCACAGACCCAAAGCCTGCCAGCGCCGCTGACCGTGCCGACACACGGCACCCCGCCGCACGTCGCGCTTGCTGCCTCGCTATCGCTATCGCCGACAAGACCTGCGCCGAGAGGGCCATGGCAACTCAGCATGTCAGAGTTGCCAGCCATTTGGCACTGGAGGAGCTCGTGTCATCGACGGAACTGGCGGAACCGTTTTGTTACCGACATGCGTGGCAAAACTCCCGTGCCCTGACTTCGTGGGGACACCTGCGCCCCACCCGACCCAATCACCTTCTTAGCACCCTGGTTTTATCCCTACGCGCACACGGCTTCCCGCAGCGGCATGGGCTTTGGCAATCAGGGCTTCCAGAAGTGCACTTGACACAAATGCCGCTGAATCTTGAAGGAAAACAGTGTGTGCAGTAATTCTTTTTCACTAGTGAAAACGGCCCTGCAGAAGGTCCAGTTCTTTGTTGACTTGACTTTCGGCTTTGCAGACATCAATCCCAACCATGCTGGCCGCCTGAATACCGTTTCATCTTAGAGTTTCGCAGCTGTACGTAATTCCGAGCAATCATGGCGTCCGGGGCTGCTGCGCCAGCGGACGCCCTGTCAGAAGCCAACTTGTTGGCGCTGACCGGCGACGATGTGCTGGAGGAAATACGTGAACTTACGCTCAGGAATCACAAGCTGCAAAGCTTTGATGGCCCCGACACCGCCAGGCTCATCAACTTGCAAGTAATGTCCCTCTCGCACAACATGCTGAGCTCCCTCGCGGGCTTCCAGCACCTGAAGAGCCTGGTCAGCCTCAATCTCAACTTCAACGCTCTCACCAGCCTGGAGGGGATTGGCAGCTGCACGGCGCTGCAGCACCTGTTCGTGGCGAACAACCGCATCCGGGACGTGGGGCCGCTCGTCTCTTGCGAGCACCTGCAAACCGTGCACCTCTTCCGGAACAACATCAGCAACCTGGACCTCACCATAGGTGTGCTGTCGAACTTGCCGAAGCTCAAGGAGCTGGAGCTGGCTGGGAACCCGTGCTCGATGGCGCCAGAGTACAAACACCGTGCCGTGCTGCAGCTTGACCTGGAGAGCCTGGACGGCGACCAGATCAACCAGCTTGACTTTGACCTGGCCAATGAGTACTTTGCAGCGAACGGCGGCGTGCCACCTGGCGTCGGGCCACGCGTTGACATCCTCACGCTGGAGGATGTGGACGCGGCTGGCGGCGCTGCTCAGGCCAGCGGCGGCGGCACGGGACCGTCCGTGTCGATACCCGAGGCCGCGAGCATTTCGGGGGAGCCCTCGGCCGTGGATGCGGCAGGCGCCACGGGGGCTGCGGGCGGCTCGCAGCACAACAGCGCCAGCGGTGGGCTCGGGCCGGTGCCGGAGGGCGCGCCCGCCGCTGCAGCTGGCGGCAGCGGCCGTGCCGGGCCGCCGCCCGCCACAGCTTGGGTGCCGCTGCCGCGGCCAGGCACCGCGGCGGGGCGCAACATCCCCGCCGGGCCCTCCGGGGGCCCCCTCCTGCCACGCCCCGGCACCGCAGCCCTCTTGCGCCCCGGCTCCGCCAGCGCCAACGGCGGCCCGGCCCGCCCCGGCTCCGCCTACTCCGGCGCGGGGGTGTCTGTCCAGCTCGTATCCAACGAAATCCTCAACGACCACCCACTCATCCTCGAGTATCTGGCAAAGCACGTCCTCATGGAGGGACTGGCGCTGGCGGAGGCCGCCAACGGCGGCAGCGTCGGCTCCGCCTCCGGCAGCGGCACCGGCTCTGCCGGCAGGCCGGGCAGCGGCAGCGGCGAGGGCGGGCGGGCGGGGCGGGGGCCGTCGTTCGCGCAGCGGCTGCGCGACACGGCGGCGGCGATGAACGCGTGCGAGGACGTGGATGCCAAGACGCTGGCGGGCAGCGGCGCGGAGCTGATCGCCACGCCGCAGACGGTGCGGCGCGGCATGGCGGAGGAGATGGTGGCGGCGGCGGGGCCGCACGAGCTCACGAGGCAGCTGGTGCGGCTGTGCGAGGTGAGGAAGACGGGCCGAGGAGGGGAGTGGGAGGCGGTGGGAGTGGAGACGCTGGTGTCGGGGATGGGGGTGGGGATGGGGTGCTGGCTCTTCGGGCGGGGTGCTGCCGCTAGGGTAGCTGACAGAGAGCTGGCTGCAAATGGTGTCGTTCAGTGGCGGTACCGTACTTCGAACCCAACTGCCATAAGCAACCAATGCGAAGGTTGGGGTTTCGTGAGGCCCTAAGGGAAATTTGCGGCGGTGCAGCGGACTTAAACTGCATGCCGGGGTCCAGGGCCGGGTCTTGGTACGCCGCGCTCTGCTGCGCCCTCGATACCCACCCTAACACCCTACCACAATCGCCCAGCGGGCATCTTGACCTCAGCCGCCTTCCGGTCCTCGCGCCGCGCCTTTGCCGCTGCTCCCCGGCTCCCCGTATCCGTGTGTCCCGCCCACGCCTCATGCTTGTTAGGTGCACCACCATTCCGCGCCAGTCAGTCCCGCGCAAGCCCCTAGCAACGTTCCGTTCAGTATAGCTTGGGCTCGTATAAGACACACACACACCCTTACCCCATGCAGGTGCTGATTAAGGAGGTGGAGGCCTCGCGAGCGGGGCGGCCGCACAGCGCCAACGCCGCTCTGGGGAGACCGGGCACGGCGGCGGGCGCGCGGCCCATGACTGCAGGTGCGCGTGCGGCTTCAGAGGCCCAGCAAAGAGGGGCAGCTGAGGGGCTTTAACAGGACCCTTAGGGCTGAGGGTTACGGTACCCCAGAGCGGGGCCTGTGGGACTCTCGTATAACAGATGTTACTGCACCAGGGGGCGTATGATACACAGCACACTACCCGGTTCCTGCCATAGGTTGCGCCCTTGCGCCGTCATACCCCCCCCCCCGCGGCGCCTAACGCTCTCGCCCATTGCTCCGCCACCCCCTTTTTCCCACGCCCTGGCCCTGCCCTTTTCCTCCTCCTCAAAACCCCGGCGCCGAACACAGCCGCCGGCGGCGCCTCCGCCTCCTCCGAACCCGTGGTGGTGTCCACGCCCGCCACCGCCGCGGAGGGTGAGCTGGCGGCGGCGCGGGCCGAGGTGGCGCGCCTGTGCCGAGAGAACAAGGCGCTGCGGCTGGAGAACGAGAATATGTACTGGCTGGCGGAGGAGGTGAAGCGGCTCAAGGCAGAGCTGGACAAGGAGCGGGCGGCGGTGGGGGCCAAGGCGGCGGGGGGGAGATAAGAGCCGGGGATGGCGTGTGCGCACGTAGGTGCGCGCATGTGTTCATAGTTGCGCAGGCAAGGGCGTCGGATTGGGGAAGGGGGATGCGAGCAGGGAGAGCATGGCGGTGGGTAGATGAATCAGGCACGCATGATAGGTAGCGTGAAGTACGTGTGCGGCCAGGTGCGTGGAGAGGTGTGGGAGGTCTCAATCATCAGAGGACGCTGACCAGTAAACGGTGGCCCCCGTTAGTTGGCCCAGTCCCCTGCCAACGGTATGCCCTGTTGCGCTGGGTACAGACATGTGTGCGTGCGGACGCGGGCGAGCGGGTGTGTGCGGGGGGGGCGCCTTTGGGCTGCGCAGCACGCTTGGTACTCGTGCTGTGTGTGGTGCCGCAGACACCTGGGCCGGCGCCGAAGGCTTCCCGGTTTGCGGGCAAGGGCGGTCGGACCTGACGTGGCAATGTAAGAGGTGCTTGAAGCGAAGCGCTCAAAGCTTTGTGTATGATGTGCAAGGACCAGAGGAGCAGCGGGAAGGCGCCAGTCGCGCAGGTGTGGTTGGACCCGTCGGGGCCACTCGCCTCGCATGGGGCTTTGCGCGATCGCGCTTGGCAAAGGTTTTCTCGAACTCCGCTCGCCAAAACGCATCATTCTGCAACTTGCCTGTGCTGCAAACTTGACAATACTACAAAGTCTTACAATCAAAAGCAAAAATGCAGGCTCTCCAGACGCAGCAGAAGGTTGCCAAGTCGTCGCAGGCTCGCGTGCTTGTGCCCGCTGGTCTTGGTCGCCGGTGCCTGCCTGTTCGCCCTGCCTTCACCAGCGTGAATGTCCAGAAGGTTGCCAACCGCGCCGAGGCTCTGCGTGTGCGCGCGACCGAGGAATCCGGTGCGTGCAAGACCACACATCGCGAGCGACCAGCAACAGTCATGTTTGCCCAGCACCGATCGCGCTAACATGACCTTCTTCATCTACTCGCAGTTGAGGTGAAGCCTCTTGCGTCCACGAACCAGTCTTCCGAGGCCGAGTGGGTGCCCGTGTGCCGGCCAGAGGACCTGCCCAAGGGTGAGCGAGAGAGCGTGACGTGATATTTTCACGTCTAAGTTCTTGTCTCAGATTCCCCGCTGGGCTCGGTATTGGTGGTCAGGCTACCATCCACATGTGCATGACATCTAACTTGTGCGCGCTCGCTGTGTGCCACCCGCCTGCTTAGGTGTGCGCAAGGAGGTGGAGGTGGATGGCCGCCAGGTTCTACTGTTCTGGTACCGTAACCAGATCTGCGCCATCGAGGCCCGCTCTCCCGCCGAGGGCGCCTACAGCGAGGGCTTCATCCGCGCCAAGTTCACTCAGGCAAGTGCCTTTGCCCGGCCCTGGGCGCTGCTCCCCCGCACTGCTGCCCGTACATATCCTGAGCCAGCGGGTTTCGAGAGAGCTAATCCGTCTCGTGCTGCTGCGGAGCAGAGACCCAGCAGGCAGCTTGCTGACAGCCCCAACCAAGCCCTCGCCTTCAACCGCGTAGCGCCGCCCCAGCCCCCCGTCCGGCCAGCTGCCCCGCCTCCCTACTCCCGCCTCCCCTCCCACACCCTCTCCTCAACCCCTCTCCCCGCTCGCCCTGACTATCTCCTGCTCCTGCCCCACCTCCGCCATCACGCACATCCACACAGGACTACGCCATCGAGTGCCCCACCACCGGCTCTCTGTTCAGCCTGAAGGACGGCTCCATCGTGTCGTGGTACCCCAACAACCCCGTGCTGCGCACCCTCACCCCCTCCCAGTTCTGCCGCCCGCTGGAGGTGAGAGAGCGATGCATGGGCAAGGGCGATAGGATCCAGGAGGGCAGAAGGAAGGGAGGGAGGGAGGGAGCGCAGGGGTGACGGGGGGATAGAGGCAGCGAGGAGGCACCGGGCGAGGTAAGCGACGGGCTGGATGCTGGACCGGGCAGTGGTGCAGCACAGGCGCGTGGGGGGAGTGGAGATCAGCATGATAGAGGTAGTTTGGGTTTCCGTGTGAAGACCACACGTGAATGGTCAGGTGCAGGTGAGGGTACTGCCAGCTACCTTTGGCAGGGATTCCAAATTTGGCCTCGGCCGATGCAAGGTTCGGAAAGCCCGAGAAGGCCTCAACACTCGCCATGCGGACCTGTGACCCCGGCCAACCTTGAACGCCCCCCTCCCCTCCTCTCCCTCTTCCCCGCCTGCCCACAGATCTACCCCGTTAAGCTGACGCAGGAGGCGATCTCCGTGGACGTGTCCGACAGCCGCTACAACACCGCGGCCGCCTACGGCCGCGGCGGCGCCGGCACGTCCGCCGAGAACAACAACGTGTTCACTGTGCAGCCCACCGTGTACTTCGAGGGCATGGACCCCACCAAGGAGTCCGCTTCGCTGCTGCAGGTGAGGCAGGCAGGCGGGGAGGAGGAGGAGGAGGAGGAGGAGGAGGAGCCATGTGGAGGGCTGGGAGTGAGGGCGCGGGAGGAGAGGGGACGGAGGAAGCAGGGAGGATGGAGGAAGAGGGGCAGGAGAGAAGTGCGAAGTGGGCTGTTTGCAGACCGGGTTTGTTGAATGAAGCGATTACAGAAGGCAGCGGCGCACAGCTCTCGGTTGTGCGGGGTTTGCGGCAGGGACGAAGAGTGTTCAAGGCCATCGCGCCGGGAGGACGCCGTAGGCCGATTGGGGTGCTGGGGTGGCGGCGGACGGCGGCGGCTGGCAGCGGCCCGGCCCTGCCGCACGAACTGCGCAGGACTGCCCATGGCAACACGGCGGCAACGTACACGCCACTTACACGCCCCGCCACCATCTTCATCCCCCCTCCCCTCACCTTGCAGGACGGCAACACCGGCGAGGGCACCAACCCGGTGGTGGTGCTCATCGGCATCGTGGGCCTGGGCATGACCGCGGTGGCGGGTGAGTGAGATTGAGTGAGCGGGTGATGTTGGGACGTGTGGCGATCGTTGTTGGATAATGTGGGTCAGGGTGAGGACGGCATTGCCGAGGTGGAGAGGGATAGAGGGATGGGGAGGTTGTCGGCGTGTGAGCGACTTTTCGTGGCTTCTGAACTCTGCATGAATCACCTCACATACCGCTTGTGCATCCTTTTTCCCACTCACTCACTCGATCACTTCCACACCGCACACAGGCACGGCGTTCGCCATCTACTACGAGAACCTTACGGCTCTGATTGCGTTCTGGATCGTGCTGGGCTTGGGCGTGGGCGTCGCCGGCTTCCAGTACGTCAACAAGCAGTTCAAGGGTGACAAGGCCTAAGCTGCTTCTTGTTAAGCAGCTGCGCGTATGCGCACGCTGTGCGGCGGCTTGCGCTTGCTTACTAACTGGTTTCGATAGCTAGGTAGGCAGTTGCCAGGGGGGCGGCCGCAGTCCAGAAGCCCTGCCCTGTGGGTTTTGCAACTTGGGACGGGCGCCACGGCTGCCAGGGATAGCGGGTAGACGTTTGGAGTATGGATGCACACACATAGAGAAGAGACGCAGTGACGAACATGTATCTAAGACTGAATCGGGAAGAACCGGCCGGATGCTGCCGAGCGGCGCCGGCATGCCGTGCCGTGTGTGTTGTGGTGCCTGTGACGTGTGGGTCTGAATTGTGTGAGGATTACAAGGCGCTGGTTTTTTGAGTCAAAGCGCCATTTTGATGCGTGGATGATTGGGTGCTGTCGTAATGTCGATAACAGAAGCCCGCTTGAAGTGCCCTGGGGTGCGGCGTGTGAGTTTGTGTGCATGCCCCCTAGTGTGTTGGGACAGGGGCAAGCGGAAGGGCAGGCTTGCAGGCCATTCATTTTTGGTGTTTCTACCGCACTACATATGCAGATAAGGAGGACATGACGACAGGAAAGAGACATAACAAGCCATGACCATGAAGACACAGGGCAAAGAGAATGCGGCCCAGGGGTTCTGCCTGATTCTGTCCGAAGCCCCCTCTGTAAAGCTTGGCACTGATTACTACCACTGTTAGCCGCCACTACAGGTCTAAAGCCAACACACGCATACACAGGACAGGCTGCGGCATGGTAGCAAGTAGGTGGGCTTCCGGGGTCATAGGCGCGAGCATTGCTAGTGGGCGACTGGAATGCGCAACAGCAAAACGCTCCAGCAACATCGGCCAGCAACCTCAGTCGGTACAGTCACAGCGCGCAATTTTGCCTCTGTCCCGACTGCTCATGTATTTACGGTATTTGGGGGGTGGGTTCTCCTGACACTCGAGGGACGCCGCACACCTGTTCCCTTGCTTGCATCACCGACGGGCGACTGGAAGCGCGTGCATTGAACCAGGGGGGGGGTAGAATCTTCCGAAACATACCCCATGCTTCAAATGGATAGAGCTCAACGAGAGCGTTCAGAATCCGCTTTCAGAATAAAAATTGGGGTATTGGGTGCAAAGTTATGGGCCTCCAAAGTTTTGGGTCGGTCGGTCGGTCCAGGGTCCCCCAAGGTTTTGTCACGGTTTGTGCAAAACTTTGTCCCACGAGCCCCGAACGCTTCTGTAAGCCTGCGCGTGCTACTGCAACATACTGTAGCAATGTTTGCAGCGATGGAGGACACTGCAGGAAGCAATGACGTGAAAAGTTGTTGACATGTCGGCATGTCACCACGGCATGTCACCCAGCCACAAGTCACCAAGCCACAGTCCATTCGCGGTAAACCCCAGTCCAATCGCGGTAACCCAACCGAGAGCATAATATTGTTGCGTGTCGCTATGCGCTTAGCCTGTTTTATTGTTGGCTGGGGTGGGTCAGGCCAGGTCAGGCCCGGGGACATTTCCATGGATAGAATTTTGCACATGTAGTCACGTGCACGACCGGCAAATCGCACAGCGTGATAGAGCACATCAAGAGCAGCCGATTGGAACCACTCCGGCATTAAATGGAGGGGTAAAACCCCCTGAAACACACGGTTTTGTCCATGGGGGTCGGTCGGTCGGTCGGTCAGGGGGTCCGGGAGGTTTTGTGGCCTGGGGTCAAAAAAGTTTGTTCCTACCCCCCCCCTGATTGAACCGGACTTCTCCCTGAGCTCCGGACACAAGGGGCCGACACATCTTAGGTTCATACTTCATAGGCATGATGAACCTGGATAATGCTGTGTAGCCCTCACATAGTGCAGCTGGTGAAGAATCCGCTGCGGGGGCAGTGAGGGGAAGCGTGCCGGGGCAGCGTGCCCGTCGGGCGGAAGCGCAAGGTCTTCATGCCGCGCCAGACAAGCACTTGAGCTTGCTGAATTAACACCACCCAAAATCATGTAACAAAATGAATTATCCATGCCTCCTGTCATGGCTCGGTGTCTGAGGCCTTGACCAACTTCTGCGCCAGTGCCATTTTCTGTGCGAGTCGGTCGTGCGCAGCACCTGTCCATGAGTTTTTATCGTTATTCTAGCTGCTCGAATGCCGTTTCGTTTGCGGTGGTGGCGCTACTCGCGCTCAGCTGCACGAGTGCTGCTGCAGCGGTCGGGCCGCTGATTCCATCGAGTCCTCCAGCAGCCGATTCGCCTGGCGCCGTCCTGCCGCTCTGCTACCAGCTGAATGACGCCATGTCGATCGCGCTTGCCGGTGACATCTCATCCCTGGCGGTGCTTCGGCGCCACCTGCAGCTGGAGCAGTTCCACGCGCGGCGACAGCTCGAGCTGGAGTTGCTCGATTACGAGCAGCAGCCGGCCTCTTCAGAGGTCGCTGGCGGTGACGGTGACCTAGATGACAGCTCCTCAACAGGAGCCCCGTCGGCGTCAGCGAGGGCGGAGGCGCTGGCGCGTCATGCGGAGCAGCGGCGGCAGCACGCGCAGGCGGCCGCTGCGCTGTCCTCCACGCTTCAGACCAAGCTAGAGCAGGCTGCAGCGGGCCACCAGCCGGGTGTCGCCGCCGCCGCAGCCGCCACTAACGCGGCTGCTACAACGTCAGACAACGACACCGGCGGCACTGGCGCAAGCGCGGGGTCTGCCGCTGCGACTGCTGCGGCTGCAGCCCAGGTCGCGGCTGCGGCGCTGCCCAACCTGCGCTTCCTGCCCCAGTGCCTCATTAGCCGGCTGGATCCTAGCCTCTTCTCCTCCCCCGACCTCCCCCAGCCCCAGCTCCCCACCATCACCCCCGCCTCCACGCCCCATCCCCTCGCCACCTCCTCCGCCTCCGGCTCGCCGCACCCGCACCTCCACCACCACTTGGGCGCCGCCGCGCAACAGCCGCACGGCGCCGCCGCGCTGCCTGGCGGCCCCCATGCTGACGCCAGCAGCGCCACCACCAGCAGCACCGCCACCAGCACCAGCAGTGGCAGCGCCACCAGCCCCTACCCGCCCACCGAGACGCCCTCCCGGCCGCTGGTGTCGCTCCTGGTGCAGTACTTCAACCGCCCCTGGATGCTGCCCATTCTGGCGGCGCCCTTCCGGCGCTGCTCCTCCCTCCACGCCGCCACCACGCCCGCCAACGCCACGTCGTTCTCCTCCGACGAGGAAGCGATCAGCCGCACGCGGCACCTGGGCTTTGGCATCGAGATGCTTATCAACGTGGACAGCCGTACGGACGCGGCGGCGGTCGCAGAGTTTGCGGCGGGGCCGCTGGGCGCGGGCGGTTTTGTCGTACCGGTGTACAGCAACAACGTGCACGAGATCCGCTCGTACAACCGACTGGCCCGCCTGGCGCGCGGCAAGATCCTGGTCATGCTGCAGGTATGCGTGTGGCGTGTGTGTGTATGTGTGTGTGTGTGTGTGTGCGTGTGTATGCGTATGGGTACGCATGGGTGGGGCAGCGGTGGCGCGGAGGGCGAGCTGGGTGGTGGTCCTGGGGGCGCAAGGCGCTGGCGTTGCTGCTCGCCCGCGTGTCGCCTGTCCGGCTGGGGCTAGGGGCGGTGTGACGCGTAGCTGCCCCCTCGCCCCCACGTACCCGACGCCCGCGGCGCCATCTGTTCGCCCCAGCCTCCACCAGTCCAGCCTTCATGCGGCCCCTGTGTCACCCCTCCCTATGCTGCCGTGCGCATTGCCTTCGCCCTCTATCTCCCTCCTTCCCGCATTTTCCTTCTGTGACGACGCGCCCCGCCAACCCGCCCCCGCCAACCCGCCCCGCTCCCGCCCCCTCCTCCTCCGCCGCCAACCCGCCCCGATCCCGCCCCCTCCTCCTCCTTCGCTAACCCGTCTGTCAAACCGCCTCCGTCAACCCACCGCCCCGCCCACCCAGGACGACGACGTGTTCCCCGAGGAGAGCGCCTGCGTGTGGCTGAGTGACGTGGTGCGCGCCTTTGCGCGCTGGCCCAGGCTGGGCGCGGTGGGGTGAGTGGGGGGGGGGGGGGTGGAAAGCGGGGGCGGCGGGGTGGGTGGAAGGCGGGTAAGAGTGGTGGGGTGGGTAGGGAATGGTAATGAGGGGTCGGACTAGAAGAGGCCCCGCCTTTGAGGCCTGCGGGGCCGAGCTGGCAGCTGGGAGGTGGGGTAGGGGGCGGTGCGGGTGCAGGGTGCGCGGTGCAGGTTGCGGTGTAGTCATTCGGCTGCGCTTGATAATGCCCGGCGCCCGCTCACGCGGTCACCCACCCCTGCGTGCCCAGCGCCCTTAGCTCCCTTAGCTCCCTACCACTCCTGTCGAGCCCGGCTTGGCCCTTCCATGCCGCCCACATCCGCCCTCAACCCATGTAGTGCGCCCCTCTGCCCCCCTCCAATGGTCGCGTTGGTTTTTGGATATAACTACCTCCCTCCGCACCCCCGAACCCGCCCCCCCTTCAATCCCCCCCCAACTTCCCTCCCCTTCCGCAACCACCACCACAACCACCACCTACCAACTGACAGCTCCCAGCGCTACGTGTTCAACTACCACCCCAACACCACCGACTGGTACGTGCACTTCACGGACGCGGGGGCGGGGCACGTGCGCGTGCGCCCGCCGCCGCCGCACCTCCTGCAGCAGGCGCAGGAGGAGCAGGAGCAGGCGGAGCAGGAGGAGGAGCAGGAGCAGGCGGAGCAGGAGGAGGAGCAGGAGCAGGCGGAGCAGGAGGAGGAGCAGGAGCAGGCGGAACAGGAGGAGGAGCAGGAGCAGGCGGAGCAGGAGGAGGAGCAGGAGCAGGCGGAACAGGAGGAGGAGCAGGAGCAGGCGGAGCAGGAGGAGGAGCAGGAGCAGGCGGAACAGGAGGAGGAGCAGGAGCAGGCGGAACAGGAGGAGGAGCAGGAGCAGGCGGAACAGGAGGAGGAGCAGGAGCAGGCGGAACAGGAGGAGGAGCAGGAGCAGGGGCAGGAGGGACAAGGAGGCGAAGGCGGAGGAGAGGGAGAGAGCGAGCAGGCGGAAGGCGCGCGCCGCCGGCGCGGCGCCCTCAGGGCGTTGCAGGGCCAGCAAGGCCACGCCGCCAGGCACCGGCAACAAGCCGCAACGGCAAGCGCCACCGCCTCCGGGCTTGCCCCGCTTCCGGGTCAGCACCAGCGGCGGCCGCTGCAGCAGCAGCACCAGCAGCAGCGGGAGCTGGGGAGGGAGCGGGAGAGGCAGCGGGAGAGGGAGCGGGAGGTGCTGAAGGCGGAGGCGCGCGTGGCGGCGGGTCAGCCCAGGTGGCGTGCGCCGGCCGGCGCGTCGTGGGGCGACTTAGCGGCGGTGCCACGGCCGCCGCTGCGGCTGCATGATGATCAGGACTGGGTGTCATCGTCGCCATCGTCGTCGTCGTCACTATCATTGTCACACCACGATGACCACGACCACGGAGGACACAGCTCTGCGGCTTCGGCCAGTGCGGCCACCCAGCAGCTGCGGCGGTCGCGGCTGCGGCGCCTTCGGCTGCTGCTGCACCGCAGGTCGGCCCTGCAGGAGCAGGAGGCGGACGCGGAAGCGGAAGAGGAGGGGAATGATGAGGGTGCTGCGGCTGCGACAGCCGCTGCTGCTGACGCAGGCCGACAGCAGCACCAGCAGCACCAGCTCGCGCCCAGTCCGGACCAGCAGTCAGGGGACGGGCCGCAGGGCGCAGCCCAGCCTGGCACCGGCACCGGCATTGACGCAGACGCGGGCGGTGGCGAAGGCGAAGGCGAAGGCGAGGCCGGGGCCGGGGGCCCGCCGCCCTACGAGCCGCCCTACATCCCCCTGGACGCCTACGACGGGCGGCTGCGGATGCAGTTCGTGAGCATCATTGACTACGCGCCCATCGCGGTGCGTGTGCGTGTGCGTGCGTGCGTGCGTGCATGCGCTGTGCGTTTGTATTCTCGTAACCCAGCGTGGACCCCGCCCTGCGACCGCGCGCGTCAATACGCACCCTCGAACCGGAAAGCTATCGGCCCCACGCCCTTTGACGCACGTCCTCGCCTGCCGACGCAGTGCCAAAGTTTGCCTGCTCTACCTAGAGCTGGCTTCGGGCCGTGACCACCACCATCCACATGCACCTCCACGTCACCCACCCACGCGTGCGCCCCCCCATGTGGCCCCAAGTTGCCACGCCCACCCACCCACCCAATCACATGCACCCACGGCGATTCCTGGATTGTCCCACCCCCATCCGCTGTGCGTATGTGTCCTGCCCTGATGCCCCCTGCCCTCCGCCCTCTGCCCTCTGCCCCCTGCCCTCTGCCCCCTGCCCCCTGCCCTCTGCCCCCTGCCCCGTCCTGCCCCCTGCAGGTGCGGCGCAGCTCCTTCCTGGCGGTGGGCGGCATCGACGAGAACATGAGCGAGGCCGGCGCGTGCGGGGTGCATTCCGACTACGACCTGACACTGAGGATGTGGATGGCGGGCTGGCAGGTGTGGGCGGGGTTGCGGGGGGGGGTCCGTGCATGTTAAAATTTACGAAGGGGGAGATGTAGACACGGGGGGGGGGGCGGGGGCGTGTGGTGGCGTGGGCGGGGCAGGGCGGGAGTATGGCGCGGGGTCGTGGTTGAAGGTGGAGAAGACGGAAGCCTGGGGAGTGGTGGCGCCAGCCGCAGGTGTCCTGCACAATCCTTTCCTTGTGTGTACTCGCTCCCTTGCACACCGCGAGCAATCTCATCTCGCCCGCATGTGCACATACAAAGTCTCCACTATTCTGTCCCCGAACACTACAATTGTCTCTCCTCTCACACGCACTCCTTTATCTTCCTCACACACCCGCGCTCTTCCCCCTTTGCTTTCTGGAGTGAACTACCCCCCTCCTCCTGTCCTGGCCCTTGTGTGGCCCCATCCCCATGCCTACTTATGTCTCCTGTTGCAGGCTGACGATTCTTTCTCTTTTGCCACCCAGGCTCGTGTACCTAGGATGCCCTTGTGCCTTTTTCGCTACCACGCTTTTTCGCTTACACCGTTTGCCCTTTCCCTTTCGCATGCCGCCGTCCCGCCCTGGCGCTGGTCCCCTGCCTGGCGCCCGGGCTCCCTTCCTGATTATTAGGTGGGTATCAAATTCGCGCGTCTAGCCTGCACTGCTCGTTAGCACGTGACGTTTGTTGGTGTGCGAGCCTGGGTGGCACTTGCGAAGGCGGCTGCCGTCAACCTTGCCCGAGACTGAAGTGGTAATCGCCTACTCAGTCAAAGGTTAAGTTTGGGTGGCTCGATGGGCAACGACTGGGAATTTTGGGTTCGGGACCGGGACTTCTCGGGTTGTGAGAATGTTTGCGAGTTTTCTCCTCATCCTTCTCCCATATTAGGCCACGCTCACCTCCTCGCTATTATGCATTGGGTTTGGTTTAGTTTGGGCTGGTAACCACAACCCCCCCCCGATGGATGGCTACCCCCCCCACACACACACACAGGTGGCGTACATCGAGGTGCCGGGTCTGGGCAAGGACCCGGCCGAGGCCGAGGGCGGCACGCACCGCAAGGGCGTGAGCGGCTACTGCTGGGAGCGGCAGTGGGACCAGGCCATTGGCTACATGCGGGCGCGGTGGGGGCAGCACAACCGCTGGGACCCGCAGTCCTACTACTGGTTCGGCAGCAACGTGAGTCAATACCGTGTGTAGGGGGCGATGAAAGGCGGGGAGGGGGGCGGGCGGCGGTAGTCCATTCCGGGACCCAAAGCAAGCAACCGAGAGGGGGAAGGGGGAAGAGAGAGGAGCAGGGGGAGCGAGTGCTGGAGGATGGGGAGCGGGGCGTGGGGAGGGCGTGGCTGCGTGGGTGCAAAATGCAGGCTGGCGTGCTACGTGTGGCGCCCAGTGCGCACTGTGTTTGCGCTCCCGTTCCACCTCCCGTTGCTCACACGTCAATGCCCGTGTCCAATGACACTGCTTCTGCATGCACGTTTAGACGCACGCTCCCGCACACGTACGCACGCACGCACTCACACGCACACTCCCGCGCCCGCCATCCCAGACGTTCGAGGTGGTGGCGGAGCACGTGCGGCTGCTCAACCTGCAGCTGCTACAGCCGCTGGCACAGCCGCCCGGCAGCTACTGCCCCTTCGGCTACGGCTGCGAAGTGGAGCCGCGTGACAATATCACGGGCGTGCCGCAGCAGGTGGGGGTCCGTGTGGGCGTGTGGATCGGGTTGTGTGAGTAGGTTTCGTTGCGTTGGTGGGCGTGCATGTGTGGGTGCAGGGACTGGGAGGTGCAGGGGCAGTTGATTTAGCCCACAGTCAACGTGAGGTTGGCCGTTGGCGGGACCTGTGTCTGGGCAGACTATGCCAGAGCCAAAAGTGACCGGCTGCGTCTGTGAATGTCATTGGGAGGGGACTTTAGGGGGGCCGCAGGCAGGTTCAGCCCGGGCGCTTTCAACGCGTCCTCAATGCCTAAACCGCCCCTGCCTGGCCCGTTCGCACAGGTGCAACCGCCCTTTGGCGAGCTGTCCAGCTGGCCCAAGCACACGCGCGTGCAGGCGCCGTGGGCGCCGGGCTGGGCGGCGGCGCAGGCCGCAGAGGGAAGGAAGCACGGGCGCGGCGGGCACGGAGAGCGTTGGGCCGATGGGCAGGGGCAGCGGCGCAGTGGGCAGCTGAGGCGCAGGCGGCACTGGCGGCAGCAGCTGGGGCACGGGGGGCATGGGGCGGGGAGTGCTGGGACGGCTCCCAGTGGGACTGGTGGGGCCGGGGACAGAGGCACCGCGGAAGCAGCCGCCGAGACGTCGTGGGGGTGGCGGAGGCTGTGGTAATAAGTGTCTGGAAATGCGACATGCGGGCACGTGTGTGTGTGTGTGTGCCAAGCATGGGAGGCTGCCTTCCAGGCTCCGCTCCGCCGGGTCGTGAACCGGCCGGTCGGTCGGGCTGCAATGGGTGCGTCCTGGTGGGCAGGGGTGATTGATAGTGGTAGTGGTGGTGTTCTATCTATCGCAAGGCGGTGTGTGTGGTTGTAGACGGCCCGAAGAAACGCGATGCAACTGTACCGACGTCAGTAGCTGGCTGGGGGGTACTGGAGCGTTCCGTTGCAAGGCTTCACAACCCCTGGCTCATTGCCCGGCCTTAGAGGAGTGTGGTCGAAGTGTACCTCAGGTGACTGGACTGTGTCATTGTGCCACAAAGCGTTCTGTGCCAGAAATTGCAAGAGCACTAGCGCTTGCGCTGACAAGGGGACCGTGCACGCTGTCACCCAACCGGCGTTACAACTTTCGGGCCCGCGCGCTCTATGCGAGCGCACGCGGCACGGGAAGCGCAACTGTCACGCGCGGTGGCGAATCTGGGGCAACGTCCTGGGGTGGACAGCCGCCACACGCTCCTGGTCCTGTGTGGTCCTGTCCTCACAGCACACACCGCGCCCAGCAAGTGCTATTCGCATTTACTGGGGGGCAGCGCCGCGGCCGCCGAACTGGGGCTGGTAGGCACCGGGGGCGCCGGCCTGTTGCGGTGATGCGACGCACAGCAAGGGCGGCAAATCGTCAGTTGGCGCTCAATTGTCGCTTTCGCAAAATGCATTCGCAATCTAGCGCATGTCGGGAACACAACTCTGCACTTTTCCTATCCGCTCACTGTGCTGCACTGCCGCAACATGGTATGTTCTTTTCCGTGTACCAGCGTACAAGACATTAGCACCGCACAAATCCACCACGCGACCACGCGCCCTGCAGCCCTCAAAGCGCTCACCTTGTCGGCACCGCGGCCGAAGCCGCCGCCCTCGCGGGGGGCACCGCGGTAGCCCTCGCGGCCACCCTCGCGGGGGCCACCGAAGCCACCCTGCAGGCGGGAACAGAAGCAGCGAGGTGATGCCCGGGGTCGTGAGCACGCCGGCCGCATCAAGGCAGCGCCATGGTAGAATGCGCCCCAGCCCGCGCCCCCCTGCTGACTGGCTGGCCTGGCATCGCCCGAGTGCTGCCCCCGTGCCTTCCCCATCACAGCTGGTCCACGGTCCACTGTCCATGCCCCATGCGCCGCCATGCCCCGCTCTGCGGCGCGCAGGAGCGCAGCCAACGAGTGCGGCTGCCGGCACCATGCTGGAATGGTCCATGCCACACAGGCATTTGTTGCAGGCGCCGTCGCCGGCGCCGTCGCTCCTGCGGCCGCACAGCCTGGCAAGGCAGGCAGGCTGGCTGCTCCACCGCCAGGCTGTTGCCACCGCGGCGCAGGCCCCAAAGCCCACAGCTGACGCTCTCACACGCCGCGCTGCGCCCCAATCTCTCGCCCTCCAGCTCCTGCTGCTCGCTGCCGCCGCCCTGCCCCCGGCTGGCTTGCGTACCCTTGCCCAGCTTTGCGCTCCTGCGCTCCTCCCCTCCTCCCCCTTCCTTGCAACTGCGCTGGCTGCCTTGCTGCTTTCCCACACATTCGCTCCCTGCTGCAGCTCCCCTTCCGCCGTTGCTGCTGCCCGCCTGCCATGCCATGCCAGCCCTGCTGTCCCCTGGCCTGCTTCCGCCAGCTCACCTCGCGGCGGGGCGGGCGGTCGCCGCGCATGGGCGGGCCGCGCTCCAGGGGGCGGTTGGACTTCTTCAGGGTGGCGGGCACGATCTCGCTGGGCAGGTTCAGGTACTCGCGCAGGTAGTCAATGCCCTTGTTGGTCAGAAACCTACGTCACGTGGAAAAGCGACGTGGTCAGGCGACATGCGCGCTGGAACTGGCGGCTTTTTGGCCACCACATCCAACGGAGTGAGCGTGCTGGGGGCGGGTGAGGCCTCCCTGCCTCCCGCACACCCTAGCGTATGCGGTGTGCCCCCGCCCCAAACTCCCGCCCGGCCGCGTGGTCCTGCTGCGTCAGGGGGCTACACCCACCAGTAGTAGTGGCGCCAGGAGAAGCGCTCAGTCACCAGCTCCTGGGACTTGAAGCTCTGCATGAGCTTAATGACCTGCAGGTTGGGCACGCCGGGGATCTCCGGGTGCTCCTTGAGGTTGAAGTCCTTCTCCGCCTGAAGGACACCCTCTGCGCGCACCAATCAAACAAAGACTCGTTAGTTTACATGCGGGGCAGAGCACGGTGGCGCGCAGCAAAGCGCGCCGCAGGCGGTGCGCCGACAAGCGAGCCAGGCCCAGAATGTGCGTGGGAGGCCCCTGACCGCAGCTACCGACGTCGCGAACAAGTTTAAACTCACCCTTGAAGAGGTACTTGTACACCTCCCTGCGGTTCTTCTTGGGGATAAGCATCTTTGCTGGCCTGAGGAAGAGACAGCCACCAAGTGGGGGTTTGGGACTTCTCTTTTACGCGTCGACTCGAGGTCGACTCGACTCCCGCTGCACACCTGCGCAAACGCGCAACCCCAACAAAGATGCACTCAGTTCAGGCGGCGGCTCAGCTCGCTTCGCTGCATGTGCGCTGTTACTGCTGGCTATACTTGCCTGTGGTGTGAGAAGAGTCCTATGGACGGTAGGTGAAAGAGGAAGGCTCAGGCTCCGCGCACGGACTTGACCGCCCGCTCGCGAGCCCGCGATGGAGGAGCATGGGGCGCGACTGGGAGAACCTCCTTTCGCCTTGACGTATTCCGGCATATAGCTTGGCCATTTTACCAATAACAGTAGACACACAGCGACTCCAACTCTTGGACTGTTACTCGCGCTTCCGACAGAGGTCTCGATTTCAACCTTGCCCAGCCGCTCGGACGGTTGCTAGAAAGCTCTTTAACAGTCTGATCTGATTCATGAACACTACCGCTGCCAGCTTGGGCTCGACGCAGCAAAGCGTGTGAAGATTGGAGTCAAACCCGAGCTCCCACCTTTTGTAGCCAAGTCGTCGGTGAACGCCCGCTGCCTCCCAGCCTTGAATTTGGACTAAGAAGCCACGACGTGCCTGAGAGGCCTTAGCTTTGCTAGAAATACGGAACCTAGCCAGATGTCTTGGGGAACGGCTGGCACGCTCCGGCCCACGACTCCCGCACCTGGTCCCTGGGACTGCTGCGTTGGCCTGCTGTGATCAGGGGGGCAGACCAGGAGGGGTCACAAAGCTACGTGCCCCGCATTCAGCACGTAACTAGGGTGCGCCAGGAGTCGACGAGGAATTGCCTGCCGCAGCCCTGACGGATGCAGCAACGGCGCGGCTTCGGCGGGCGTCAAGACCGCGAGCCCCCGCCGGGGCCTCGAGGTCCGTGGCATGAGCGCGACAGGCGTGACGACCAGGCGTCCACGTCAGGTCGCCCTCCATGGCCGCCGCAGCAGCACGCAGGTCCCCGGGGTGCTGCGCCAGACTACCCATTCGACGGCCCACCGCCCCGCGGCCCGCCCGCGCCCGCGCAGGGCCACTCGCAGGCCCCGGCTCCCCCTGGCCCCAACTGGGCCGGGCCTGAACCTGGCACCGGCTCTGCCCCCGGTCCCTATGCGCAACACCCGCCAGCAGGCCGGGACGGGCCGCGTGGGCCCCCGCAGGAACAGTTGCCGCCGCCGCCATGGAGCGCCCCCGACGGCCCGCGCGGGCATCCGCACCACCCCCAACCTCACGCCGGCGGCCCCGGCGGCCCTGGGCCCGAGGCTGGGCCAGGAGCTCCTCCTCACGGCACCTACCCCGGGCACGGCCCGGGCGCCCCACCAGGTGCGCTGCGTGGGCGTTGCCTGCTCTGCTTGGTGGCTAGACTGGGGTTCGAGGGGAGGGTGGGCGGAGGCTGGGTTGCAGGACTCAGGAGCGTCGCTTGCCAAAGTTGGGCGGGGGCAGGGGTGAATGCAATCTTATTTTGTGGAGGATTTAGTGCAGGCTCTCCGACTGCTGAAGTCCTGCCTGAAACCTGTATGCCATTGACCTAGACGACGAACGCAACGCACAGCCAATACCAGCAAAGTACAGCAAGCGCAACCGCTTTATCCACATTCCTCCGCAACGGCTGCGCGGCGACAACACAGCGTCGTCGGATCGCACGTGTGGGCGCCCTATGCTTGCCCTGCCTGTACTGCTCGTACCGCTTGCCTGCGGCAGGGCCTGCATTTGCTTTGGCCCGTATGCGCATAGCATGTGCGATTGCGGCGACGCCAGCGTTGCGGGCAGCAGGCCCGGCGTGCCCGGCCTTTCTCTATCGGAATGCTATTGCTCTGCCCTCGGCCCAGTCCCCTGGTGAACGCATGCATGCTGCATCTGCGGCTTGCAGTTCGTTGCAGGACGCAGGCAAGGCAGCCGCGTCAGCTCGCTTCTATGTTGTGCGGCAGCGAGGTGCTGATGTTGGGGGCCCAGCGTGCAGAGCAGTCCCCGGCGTCAGCACGGCAGCAGCGTCATCTCGTCCACTTCGCATTCACATTTTAGCGCATGTCCGTAACAGCGACTAGGAGGCTGGGCTAGCGTGCCGCCGTGCAGGATGCCAACCGCCCCGCAGGTGCCGGCACGTCCTCAAATAGCTGGATGCCGCTTGCGAGCGCGCCCCACCTGAATGTAGCTGAAAGCATACCGAACAGCGGCATGCGCGGGGCTGGACATAGAAATGGGAACAGAGGACCCCACCCACCGCACTTGATGTTAAATGCGCGCCATATGCCTGTGCTCACACTTGGTCACGTTGCTGCATACGGTAGATAAGCCCTATCCGCAACAGCGAACCGCTGTGCACTAGCTGTGCACAGTGCTGTACCCCCCCAATCGACCGTTGATTCCTGCCTCCCGTATGCTTGCCTGGCTCTCCCGCAGGCGGCCATCCGCAGCATCAACCGCAACCGCAGCAGCAGGCACCGCTGGCCTATGGCATGCAGAACGGTGGGCCGCCGCCGCCAGGGGGCCCTTACGGCCACCCGCCGCCGCCCCAATACAACGGCTCCGCAGGCCCGCCACCGTACCAGCAGCAGCAGCAGCAGCAGCAACCATTCGGGCAGCATGGGCCACCGCAGTACCAGCAGTACGAGCCTGGGCCCGGCTATGGCGGCGGGCCCAACCAGTACGGCATCCAGCAGCAGCCGGGGCCGTACAGCGGCGATGGCGGGCCGCCACCGCAGCAGCACATGCCGTACCCACACGCGCAGCAGCCCCCGCAGCAGCACGGTCACTTCAACCAGCAGCAGCTGCCGCCACAGCAGCAGCAGCAGCAGCAGCAGCCCCCTTGGGGCGGCCCGAGCCCCCACCAGCAGCAACAGCAGCCGCACGGTATAGGCGCGGCGCCTGGGGGCGCCACAGGTGGTGGTGGCGGCGGCCCCGTCGCAGGCCCGCCAGGCAATGCCGCGTATGGTGGTGGTGGGGCGGGTGGCGGCCCCAGCCAAGGCGCTGGTTCGAGTTCCGGACCCGGATCGGGGACTGGGACTGGGACTGGATCGGGCGGTCGCGCACGTGCTTCGCGCTGGAGTGACGCCAAGCCCAAGTCCGGCGAGGGCGAGGCGGGCGGCGCCAACGGCAAGGCCGGCGCTGGCTCGGCGTCGACGCAGCAGCAACAACGCGGAGGTAATGATGAGGGAATAACCTTTACGATCGGCAAGGGCGGCCCCATAGCGGGGCGGGGCAAGGGCGCCGGCCCCGTGCGAGGAGCGGGCGCGGGTGGGCGTGGTGGCGGTGGTGGTGGTAGCGGTGGTGGCGGCGGAGCACCAGGCAGCGGCAGCAGCGGTGCCGCAACTGCAGCTGCCGCAGCTGCCTCGGCACCTGCCGCAACTGGCTCCGAGGCGCCTGCCCGCGCCGCGGACGCACGCACACAGCTGCAGGACCGGGAGCTGCCCGGGCCCCCCGGCGGGCCCTGGGCGGGCCCGCCCCATCCTCAGGCGCCACACGAGCCGCAGCACTACCACCAACAGCAGTACCGGCAACAGCAACAGCAGGGCCAGTACCAGGATGCGGGGCGGCCGCCCCCGCAGGACTTGCCGCCGCATGCCGGCGGCAGGCCACCCAATGGGCCGCCAGATGGGTACTACTCTGGGCCGCCGCCACAGCAGCAGCAACAGCAGCAACAGCCGTTCGCGCCGTTCGGCGCACCCTTGCAAGGGCTGGGCCCGGGTGCTCAGGGCAGGTACCCGGGTGGGTTCGATGGGCCAGGCAGCGGCCCCGATGGCCCCATGCCTCCAGGGCCGCCAGGGCAGGGGCCGCCAGGGCCTTACGGAGGCCAGCCACCGCCAGGGCAGGGGCCGCCAGGCCCCTACGGTGGCCAGCCACCACCAGGGCAGGGGCCACCGGGGCAGGGGCCGCAGGGGCCTTACGGTGGCCAGCCACCACCAGGGCAGGGGCCACCGGGGCAGGGGCCGCAGGGGCCTTACGGTGGCCAGCCACCACCAGGGCAGGGGCCACCGGGGCAGGGGCCGCCAGGGCCCTACGGTGGCCAGCCACCACCCGGGCAGGGGCAGCAGGGGCCTTACGGAGGCCAGCCACCACCCGGGCAAGGGCCGTACCAGGGTGGCGGCGTGGGGCCGCAATACCAACCCGGTCAGCCGCACCCACCACAGGGAGGCTGGGAGCCGCCGCAACAGCCGTGGCAGCAGGGTCCGCCGCCGGGCCAGGGTCCGCCGCCGGGGCCGTACGGCTACCCGTCACAAGGTGGCCCGGAGCTGCAGGTACCCCCCATGCAGGGCGGGCCGCCGGGGCCGCACTGGCAGCAGACACAGCCGCCGCCACAGCAGCAGGGACCCGGCCAGCCGCCATACCAGCAGCAGCAACAGCCACCGCAGCAGCAGCAGCAGCAGCAAGGCGGGCCGCCGCCGCCGCCCACCTGGCCGCCCCCGGATGCGTCGTCCGGCCAGCAGCCATCTGCTTCTGCTGGTCCGCAGGCCGCCGCTCAGGCGTCGCAACAACAGCAGCAGCAGCAGCAGCAACCGCCAGGCAAGCGCAAGTCTCGTTGGGACAAGAATGAAGGAGCAGGCGAGGCTGCAACCGGCGGCGGCGGCGCCACAGGCCGAGGCGAGTCACGGCCGCACCAGCCAGACCACCACCGCTCGCCGCCGCACCGCTCCCCTCAGCACCGGTCGCCACCACACCGCTCGCCGCGCGGGCGTGACTGGGACCGTGATGGTGGTCGTGATCGCGGCGGCGACCGCGACCGCGGTGGTGACCGAGGTCGTGACGGCCGGGACAGGGACCGTGATCGCCAGCAGGATCGGGACCGAGACCGGGAGCGGGAGCGGCATGGGGGCAGTGGGCCGGGCTCGCAGCAGCAGCCCCAGCAGCAGCAGCAAGACGAGGAGCGAAAGTCAAAGCGCTCACGGTGGGAGCCCTCGCCGCCGGCCGAGTCTGCGCCGCCTCCGCCTCCGCCCGGCCAGCCGCTGCCAGGGCAGGCCGCAAGCTCGGGGGCCCCCGGGGGCCAGCCGTACGACCACCAGCAGCAAATGCTACCCCCGCAGCAGCAGCAGCAGCAGCAGCCAAGTCATCATGGGGCGCCGCAGCAGCAACAGCACCCCGGGCAGCAGCCGTGGCAGCAGCAGCAGCAGCAGCCTGGGCCGTGGCCACCTCAGCAGCAGCAGCAGCAACAGCAGCAGCCTCCGCCTCATGGCCAGCTGCCGTACCCACAGCAGGGGCAGCAGCAGCAGCAGCAGCAGCAGCAGCCATACCTGCCGCAAGGGCAACAGGGACCACAGGGACAGCCGCCCTACCCCTACCAGCAGCAGCAGCAGCAGCCAGGGGCACAGCCGCCGCCGGGGGCTTGGGCGGGGCCGCAGGGCTTGCAGGGCCCGCCGCCGTCGCAACATGGGCAGCCGCCCCAGTCCAGCATACCACAGTGGCAGCAGCCACAGCAGCCGCAGGGGGGCGGCGCGCAGTGGCCAGGCGGGCCGGCGGCATCGCAGCAACCACCGCAGCAGCAGCAGCAGCTGTCAACACCACAGCAGCAGCAGCAGCAGCAGCCGTGGGGAGCTGCGGGGCCGGCTGGCGGGGCGCAGGCGCAGGCACCCGGAGCGGCGTGGCAGCAGGCGCCGCCACAACCGCAGCAGCAGCAAAACCAACAGTCGCCACCGCAGCAGCAGCAGCAGCAGCAACCACCGCAGCAGCAGCAGCAGCAGCAGCAGCAGCAGCAGCAAACTGGACAAGGTGGAGGCTGGTACGGCGCAGGAGGCAACGCCCCGCCCTCGGGCGGCCAGCAACAGCCGCAACCACAGCTGCAGCCGCAGCAGTGGCAGCATCAGCCGCAACCGGGGCCGAGCGGCAGCGCGGCACCCACAGCCCCGGCCGCGGCTACTGCTGCTACAGCCGGGTCTGACGCCGCGCAGCCGCTGCAGACGCTGCTCCAGCAGCCCGACCTGCTGAGCAGCACGCTAGCGGCGCTGCAGCAGCACTTCAACCAGCAGAAGCAGCAGCAGCAGCAGCAGCCCGGGGCTGTCACACCCGCCGCCGTCACCGCGCCTGCTTCTGCCGCACCCGCACCGCCGCCGCCGCCACCCGCCGCCCCTGCCCCTGCTGCCGCTCCTGCTCCTACACACGCCGCGGCTGCGGCGCCCCCCGCACCACCAGCAGCAGTTGCGGCACCAGCTGCGGCGGCTGCAGCCGGCGCTCAGCCGCTGATGACGCTGGGCACCATCACGCTTCCGCCGAACGTGGACCCCAGCAAGCTCACCACCGCCGACCTCCTCGCGCTGCTCATGCAGCAACACGGCGGGACTACCGGCGGCGCCACCGTCCTGGGCGCCACTGCACCTGCAGCTGCTGCTGCTACTGCCGGAGGCGGCGGCGCGGGGGCAGTGACGGCGTCGGGCCTGGCTGGCGGCGGCGGCGCGCCGCAGCTTGGACAGGTGCTGGCTGCGCTCTCTAAGCAGCAGCAGCAGCAGCAGCCACCTCCGCAGGCGCAGCAGCAGCAGCAGCCTGGCTACGGCCAAGCGGCGGCTGTAGCACCTGGAGCCATGGGGTCGATGGGCGGCTACATGCCGGCCGGTGCTACTGCCGGGGGCCAGCCTGTCGTGAGCGCTGACGCTGCGGCTGCGGCGGCTGCCGCGGCAGTAGCAGCCGCCGCGGGCGCCCTGAACAGCGTCGCCTCCCGGGCCGGTGCTGGAGGCAGCAGCACTGGCGCCGCTCCTTCTACAGCTGCGGCGGCCGGCGGTAGCGGCGGCGCTGTGCCACCTGCCACATCGGCTCCGGCCAGCGCTGGGGCCTACGGCGTGCCGCCGCAAGCGCAGCAGCAGGCGTATGGCGGCCCGTCGCAGCAGCAGCAGCAGCAGTGGGGCTATCCGCAGTTTACTCCACAGCAGCAGTACCCTCCGCCGCAGCAGCAGGGCGGTTACTATCCGACTGGAGCGCCGCAACCGCAGCAGCCGCAGCACCAACAGCAGTACGCGGCGTTTGGCCAGCAGCCGGCTTACGCGGCGCCGCAGGCGCAGCCGTACACGGCGCAGGGTCCTGCCGGCGGCGCGGCAGCAGCAGCGGCAGGGCCCGGCCCCGCTGCTGCCGGAGGCCGTGGCGGCACCACATATGCGCCGCCGCCTCATGACCCGCGTCGCAGAGGGTGATGGTGCAGGGGTGGTGAGTCTACCTTGGGCGGCGTTGGGTAGGGGGACGCGGGTGCAGTTGTACGGGGCAAGCAGCAGTGTGACGCGGCGACGTGGTGTGTTGTGTGTGTTTGGTGGCGAGAGCATTGCGGTGCTGCGCTGAGAGAGGCTGTGCACAGGTTGACACTGCTCTGCGCCAGGGTTCTGGTGGTACTATTGGTTGAGGGTACAGGCACATTGCAGAGTTGCGAATTGTAGAGAAAGGACAAACAGCGCGAACATAGCTGCTCGCAAGTACGTATGCTTGGAGCCGCTTGGGCATACATCAGGGAATGCGAGGCTGAGCATGGGCGTGATCGTGAGAGAGTGACGCCAGGATCATACCGTACCGGTGTGTTCTTCCGCCCACCGGTTGACTAGACTGAGGCAAGATGGTGACAGGTAGGAACACGCACATGCCGCGGCGTTGGGTGCGCGAAGGCGGTGCGCAGTCGGTGTGGAACCCCGTGTAACAGACGGACTCTTGACGGCCAGCACGCAGGCGTCCCTACGCTAGCTTGCCGACTATATTATCTAACATTCTAGCTTCATCCGTCCTCTAGATGAGTGGCCGTAATCTGAAACATACTCCCATTGAAAACTCAAGTCCAGAAGACACACAGCGCGCGCAACGTGAACCGCCTCGCAACTGGTTATTCAAGCAGCCTGATCCAAGCATCCAGCAAGACACAATGCGTGCGCGCATCCAAGCGGCGGCTGTCCAAAGAACGAGTCAGACCACTGGTCACAGTACCGGCAGTACCTTAGCTAAAGCCTCGTAGTAGTGGTGTTATACTGTTATTGCTGTCGCTACACCAGCTGATCCGAGCACTCGCACCATACGTCATACCACAACATCAGCCAACGGCTTCATCAATACGACCGCAGTACTACGCTGAATACGGTATGCGATTGAGTTCATTACGAAGATTGCGTTTGGTCCGTAACGTCTAACTTAACTTGATATCCCGGCTAGGAACGCCGGGAAACTGAGGAACATCAGAATCCGGAAGAATGTAGCACTGCGTGCAGGCGTGTGGCCATGACACGGCCGCGTAGGATCTGCCAGCGTCAGTAATCTACTTGGTCGCTGCAGCCGCCGGCGCCGCCGCCGCCTGCTTGCCGGCGCCGCCGTAGCAGGCGCAGTAGGCAGCGGCCATGCACAGCACGCCGGCCAGGGTGTTGCCCAGGGTCACAGGCAGCAGGTTGCCGGTGAGGAAGGCGCCCCAGGTCACGGGCGCGCCCTGAACGATGCCCAGAGAGCAGAAGAACCTGCCAGGCGGTGGTGGAAGGGCGGCACGTGTTGGGGCGGGCGGGCGGGCGGGTAAGGGGAGGTGGGCGAATGCGAGTGGGCACGGATGCGCATGCTGGCGAAGAGAGAATTGAGTACGTCGCCCTGCCCCCCATCCACCGCGCCGGCTGATGCATCACGCCGCCAAGTGCCGATAGCCGGTGCCACTGCAGCCGCTCCTACTGCACGCAGGCTGCCGCCGCCCCGCTACGAGGCGCCATCACTACAGCTGCCGTACACCATACGCCGCTAGCTAAAGTAGCGCTAGCAGCCCAGCCCCAGCCCCAGCACCGGTACCGGCACGGACCACCCCGGCACCCCACTACGGTACCCACATGTTGGCCACCGAGTGCTCCAGCCCCAGCGTGATGAAGGCCATGACGGGCAGGTAGGACGCCAGCATCTTGCCCGGCAGGCTTGTGGCGGCGGCCGCCATCCACACGGCCGCGCACACCAGCCAGTTGCACAGCAGGCCGCGGACCAGCGCCTGCGGGTGCGGGTGCGGGTTTGGCAGGGAGAGTGTTACTATGTTAGGGCGTCAGGCCGTGGGGCAATTGTTGGGAATCTTGGAGTGTGTGAGTGTGTGGCCGGATGTCGAGCTGAGGCTGTGAGGGGCAGGGTGCGCGGCTGTGCGGGGTGCGTGGCACGCCGCATGCAGCCCCAGCAGCAGGGTGCTACCGCATTCAGCCTGCTGCTCAGCATGGGGGGCCTTGCCCTCGGCTTCTGGGCACATTTCAGCACATCCATTTTCTACGCGCACCCACCCACCCACCCACCCACACCGCCACACCACCCACCTGGCCGAAGGGCAGCGCGCTCTTGGCGACCGCCATGTTGGCGGCCACGGGGCTGGCGGCCAGCAGGCCGGTGGCCGCCACCAGACCCACCATCACTAGGCTGCCCACCGCGTTGCCGGCGTAGCTCCAGAACCAGTTCTTGACCAGGTCCTGTGGAGGACACGACGTGTGGGGATGAGGTGAGGGATGATGCGAATGGTGCGAATCATTGAGAGCGGCCATGAAGGTTCGGTGAGGCGAGTTGTGAGACCCTCCTCCGCAACCAATCGCCCTCCCAGGCTACTACCCAGTTGGTCAAAAGCAAGTCAGCCCCCGCTCCTGCTACCCACCTTGGGCTGTGCCTTGCCCTCCGCCACCGCCGCCGTCACCAGCGCGGTGTTGCCGGTGTACAGCTCGGCGCCGCATACCAGCGTGATGAGCAGGCCGAAGGGGAACAGCGCGCCCATCACCAGGCGCGTCAGGATGGGGTTGGTGGCGCCCAAGCCTGCGTGTGTCGGACGTGTGCGGCGGGTTTGGAAGTAATGGAGGATGAGTGCTAGCTGGTGATTTGTTGGTCGGTTGGCTGGTTGGCTGGTTAGGCGGGTGATGGAGCGGGGTGTGTGTGCGGGGCTGGGAGTTGCGGTGCAATAGGGGACGGAAACGGCGGGTGGTGGTGGAGAGCGCGCCAGGGACAAAGGACGCCACGTAGCCGAGTTGGGAGGTGCCAAGGACCCCACCACAGCGAGCCACATCATCCAGGACTTTCAGTAATATCACCCAAACTAATGTGTCACCACGCACCCGCGCACATGGTGGCCACGGTCACGGCCATGAATCCTCCGAAGCTGATGTAGCAGCCGGCCATGACGCCCATGAGGAACGTCTTCCAGGCAGGCATGGCGGCCTTGGCGGCGCCGGCAGCCACGATGGCATTGAAAGCGGCAGGGGGAGGCAGCACGCCGGGCGCAGGGGGAGCCGCAGCCGGGGCGGGCGCGGCAACGGGGGCGAGCGTGGCCGGGGCGCCGGCGCCATTGCCGTTGCCA
The DNA here is from genome assembly GCA_016834595.1 of Chlamydomonas schloesseri. Classification (NCBI taxonomy): domain Eukaryota; kingdom Viridiplantae; phylum Chlorophyta; class Chlorophyceae; order Chlamydomonadales; family Chlamydomonadaceae; genus Chlamydomonas; species Chlamydomonas schloesseri. Next base: position 225,615 of record JAEHOD010000086.1, read on the forward strand.
TTTCCGTTGTGCGAGGTGACGTGCGCGACGCCGGAGGCGACGTTGCAAGCAATCAACAAGCGTGACGGAATGACGACACCGGCGCGCTGCTGGACGCGCAAGACGCGCGCGACCGCCTGGCGGGCATTGAGGGTCGACATTGGCGACGAGCTGGACAGTTGCTGCATGTTTCTGCGTTTATTAGTCCAGGATGATGGTGCGACTGCGCGTACTGTGATAGCTAGGTTTGTTCATGCCTGGGCGTGTAGGGCTTTCTGGCGAGGGCGCCCGCGCCGCGGAGCGCCCGGCGATAAAGTGCCGCTAGGGTCAAGGGTCCAAAGTTCCCAGAGAACCCTAGCCGGTTCCTCAAGCGCTGCCCAATTAGCTGTGCGCTGCAAATAAATTACAACGCTTTATTGTTTGCACTTGGCGACCGGGCAAACGGCGAGGCATGCGAGAAGCGCCGTTTAGCACAAGGTCGCTCCGAACAGTTCGCGGCGGTAACGCAACGACGCGCTGTTTTATGCACCGGCAAAATATGCGCTTTAATACGCGCGTGTTTGGAGGTGTCAACCCCACCCCTGACGTGCATGTGCCCCTTTGACTAACGCGGCGCCCTCCCACGCTTTTCGCGGCCCTCAGCCTTCCTCGCTGTCTGACCGGCCCCGCCATCCGCGCCCTCTACCTTCCACCGTGTCTGACGCGCCCCCGGCACTCGCGGCCAAGTTCCCTCACAGCCGCTGCTTGAGCACCGCGCTGGAGTTCCTTGAGGCCGCGCTTTTCCGTCACGTCCCATGCACAAGCAGGAACGGGAAGCGCTTGGATGCTTGCTTGGATGTGTCGCCGTGTCGGTGGAATGCTTGCACCAGGCGGCAGGCCTGTCTCCCTTGGCCAAAAGGATCGTTTTGCGTGTCCTCCTGCCCGCGCTGTCTGACATACGGTATTGCGAGCGATTACAGGAGCGGTGTCTCAGCCATTAACGGTGAACACTACGGTACTTTCCGCAGGCAGCATGCGCCTCGAGTTCGCCCTCGTCGTTAGCCCGTCACTCAGCACTAGCGCATGGGCTGGCGCCGGTCTTTTTCCGTTGTAGTGCGCGGCTCCGCACTGCCGCGCCACCCAACAAGCTCTGAAGCAAAGCTACGAGGGGGGGGGGTATGACCCCGCGGCATGCGGACATGGAGAGCAACTAGTGCCTCCAGCGCCTCCTTGTAGCCCGCAACCACAAATGTGAATCCGGAAAGCAGTGCTGTTGTTGTGTTCGGGTGTGAGTGGGGTACTGGGATGGTTCATGCCGATTCCCAATTCGACCATTAAAAGCCAGGTGTGCGTGAGCTGCCCATGGCTCCTCGCAGTACTTTACATTTGTTTGACCGCAGCTGCGCACTGCAAAAAGCGGCAGAGGCCATACCGCCGTGTGACGCTCATCCGCCTCGCCCTTCGGAGCGGCCTCAGCAGGCTGAGCGCCGCGGCTAGCGAGGGACGCAAGCAAGACGTACACATGCGGTCCTCTCTCGCTCCGAAGTAATAACTCTCGACGTGCAACCACTGATAACACGGGCAACAAGCTCTCATAAAAACGGCGGTTGGTGCGCATGCTCTCCTCTTCATGCGTGGATGGCACCCATACATCACAGTATACCCGACAAGCTGCATCAATCGTGGGTTGAACGCCTGCCACTTTGTCTGCCCAGTCACTCATACCCGTGCCTGTGCGACTACGGCGCTGCCAAAAACTTGCCCTAGTACAGCATTAAATGTTTCTTGATAAATAACAAGCTTGCGCATTCAGTAACGCACATACCCACTCGAGCACACCAAGATTACCCACTCACTCTGATTGTCGCAGTCATGACAAGAGACTGCAAATTCCATGTCTACTGCGGCCTTGCAGTCATCGTGTCGTTTTGCCATACGTGTCCACCTAATACGCCCAGACCACGGACCCGCATGTGCGCAGACTGCCTTGCCTATGCCATTGCTCTATATCTGCTTTTGCCGCTAGCTGCTAAAGTTGGGCAGCATAACTACGCTGGGGCATCACCTATCTACCACTGCAGTACTTGCTTTGACCCTCTGCCACGCAGCTTTCGCTGCCAACGCGTCCCAGCGCTACACACTCACCTCTATCTGCCACATGCATGCCTACTCCTGCCCACCTACCAACCCCTTCGTCCAGCGAGACTGTGGACCCGACACGCCAGGTCGCAGCGACCCAGATCCAGATCCAAATCCAGCAACAGATAGACCCGTCGGATCTTTGGAAGCCGCTGCTTTAGAACTGGATCTGGCGGTCCTTGCCGTAGCCCATGGCCTCCAGGAAGGGCACGCAGCAGTGCTCGATCATCCCGTGCGGGCCGCACATGAGGCTCAGGCAGTCCTCGCCCGTGCTGGCAAACAGGTGCTGCTCGAACATCGCCTGCGTCACGCGCCCCACGCTGTACTTCCAGGTTGCCGCGTCCTTGGGCTGCGACACAGTGTACCTGTGGGCGGGTGGGCGGGCCGGCGGGTAGATGGGTGGGTGGGTCGACGAGAGAGACGAAATGAAGACCCCCCAGTGCTGACGCACACCTCCAGACTCCCATCACAAGCATTTTGAACCCACACCTCCGGACTCCCATTACAAGCATTTAAACCCAAGGAATGAACCAAACAACCGACCCGGCCCACACTCACCAGAGCCGGAAGCGCTCGGGGTGGTTGTTTGCGAGCTCGTCCAGCTCCTCGCGCAGGAGGATGTCGTCCTCGTGCGTGTTGGCAAACAGCAGCGAGAGCCTGTGGCGTGCAGTTGTGTTTGTGTGTGGAGGTGTGGAGCAGTGGGTCAGAAGAGGAGCGAGGGGCTCGGCACGTGTGTCAGGTGGGGAGGGAGGGGTTATGCGTGCAGCACCCAGGGAGACTGCAAAACACGCATGCGCCCTCCTACACAAGCCCCACACTGCAGGCACCGGTTGTGGCTACCGCCAGGCATGAAGCAAAAGGCCTGACGCTACAGCAGCTCACTACTACAGCTAAGTAGGGTCGACTCACTTGGTGGTATCCTCCGGGTCGCGGAGGGCGGCCTTGATGACGGCGTAGCAGGGCGTGATACCGGTGCCGCCCGCCACGAAGGACATATGGCTGGCGTGCTTGGTCACCTGTTCGGATGCGGACGCGGCCCGAGCAGTTGTTGAGTGCATGCATGCATGTGAGTTTGCAAACATAGTGTAGAATGGCCCCCTTCCCTCTCTTTTTCTTTCTCCGCCTTGCTTTGCACCTCGGCAGCGCGGGCACTTGTGGCTTCCGTGCACATGCCCCAGTATGTGTGCGATGTGAGCAAACAAACACAAAAAACCTTACTTCACACACGTACGCACCTTGCCGTTGAGCGTGTAGCTGCCCTTGCCGTTGTACACGAAGTGCCCCAGCGGCCCCTTGAACTCCAGGCAGTCGCCGATGGCCAGGCTGTCAAAGTGCTGACTCATCTTGCCGCCCTCGGGGAAGGCCGGGTGCTCGCCCTTGTAGTACACCTTGATCAACATGTCCAGCCGCCCCTTCTCCTCGTCGCCGCTGATGGGCGTGTAAGCGCGCATGACGTTCTCGCCGTTGATCTGCGCATACACGAACACGTGCTTGCCCACCGGCAGGCCTGCAGAGGAGGAGCGGAGCGGAGGGAGCGAGGGGAGCGGCAGGGAAGCGAGATCAGAAGGAGCTGGTTGGGTTGGAAGGAAGGCGTGTGGGCAATGCACCACCAATCACACCCACATATCGGGACACGATAGACATTACAGCCACGGCAGGCCATTACATGCATAACCCCCCGTGCCCTCACGACCGATTACGCTCGCCCTTACCAATGCGGTGCTCTGGCGAGGGCAGGCCGAAGCGGAAGATGCGCGTGTTGCGGTTGAGCTCTATCCGCTCCACCAGCGGCAGCTTCACCTTGGCGCGCCCCGTCAGCACCACCAGCGGGTCAACCGCCGGCGCGGCGGCCGCGGCGGCGGCGGTTGCGGTGCCGTTACCGTTGGCGGTTGCAGCTGGCGCCGCCTCTGCTGCCGCGGGCTTGGAGGCGACCAGGTCGCCAATGTAGTACTGCGCGAGCATGGCCTTGGCCTTGGAGCTGTGGATGGCGTTGAACTCGTCGGTGGCGTCCGCGCCGGCCGTGATGAGGATGGACTCGGCGCCGCCGGGGTGGTCTTGCAGGTAGGGCGTGGCGTCGTACACCTGTGCGGTTGGTTGGCACGTATGGTTGGGAGGTGAGAGGCGAATGATGATGAGGGCTGGGTTCGGGATACGGGTACCGAAGTTGCCCGGCAGGTGCACCTGCTTGCATCACCTGCCCCGCCTTCCATGCGGCTCCCAGCAGCCAGCAGCCCAAACCGCCCCAGTTATCACCACGCACCTTGCCCTCGTGTACGAACCAGCAGCTCTCCTCGCTGGCGTGCTCCGCCACCTCCTCCAGCGTGTACTGCTTGGGCCCGCCCGCGGCGCCCACCGCCGCCGGCGGCGGGGGCGGCGCCGCCGCCGCGCCGCCGCCGTCGCGCGCCGCCGCCACGGCCTGCGCCACCAGGTTGTCCTCCTCGCGCCAGCCCATGTTGCCCTTCTCGCCCAGCTCAACGGGCGCGGGGTGCTGGAAGCGAAGCGCCATCACGCCCGTGGCGGGATCCACCTCGGGGTGGATCTTGATGCTGCGGGCACGGGCGCACAATCGAGGACACGCGCAGCGAGCGAGCAAGCAAGGGAATGTGGCGTTAGGCGCCGCGAATGTGGCAACATTGGATTTATCTGGGCGGAGTGGGAATGCGCTTGGACGTACAGTTGCGGCGGAGTGCACTCAGACCAGCACACGAATAGCTGCGTGGAAACGCACGTGGCAAATCCGAATCCGAATCCGAATCCGAATCCGGCTCTCACCGGAAGTAGCAGTTGTTCATCATGCCCATCACGTTCCACGTGATCACCGCCGGCTGCGTGTTCATGCTCTCGTCCCACGCGCGGCACAGCACCTCCTTGGCGGTGAGGAAGTCAAAGGTATTGACCTGTGCGGATTGTTAGGCGCGTGATGGTGGTGTTGTTGGAGGGGGCGGGCGGGAGAGGGTGACGCACAGATCCGCGCAAGGAAAACAGGCTCCCCAGCACGGCCGCTGCTCCCAAGCCGCGCCGCCGCCGCCCGCCGGCTGCCGCCACAGCGCCAGGCAAAGCCTGGCCCCCGCTCTCATCCCGCGCCCCACCTCCAGGCTCCAGTGCACCCAGCACCAGTGCTTGCCGTACTCGTTGGGCTCCTCGAATCGCGCGATGTCGCCCAGCCGCCAGGTCTTGCCGTCGTCCAGCGACACCTCGCAGCGGATGATCTTGCGGCCGCCGCCTGAGCCGGGGGCGGAGGCGGAGGCGAAGCGGAGGGAAGCAGCAGGGCGCGAGAAGAAGCGAACAGGTGAGGAGAGGCATGTGAGGAGAGGCAAGCAAGGACGGTGAAGGACTTCCAAGGCAGGGGGATGCTTGCAAGCCATAACAACACGGCATCAACACGACCAGACGCACGCCCATGCCATATCCACATACACACACACACACACACGAGTGGCACGGCTATAGAGACGGCCCCACCCGCCCTCGCTCACCCGCGTAGGCGTAGCCCTTGATGGTGTAGGGCCGGTTGGCGTCCAGCGGCACCACCTCGTCGTGCCAGGGCCGCGCCACCGCCGAGTTGATGTTGAGGTCGTTGATGATGAACTCGGGCTTGTACCACCAGCCTGTACACGTACGTACGGATACATGTACGGCAGGAGCGCGTGTGTGTGCACGGCGAAGAGTGGGGCGCGTGCGCAGTGTGCGTGAGGTCGGGCCATGTTGTGTGAGGTGGGCGGGGCTTTGGGGAGAAGTAAGGTGGAGGGGGGGGAGGGGCGGTGCACCATGGGCCGCGTGCCTGGGAGCGGGTTGGGGTGCTGGTTCACTGCAGCGCTGCCGGCTGGCGGTGGCCGCGTGTGTGTGTGGTAGAGATAACAAGTGAGTGTGTGTGTATGTGTGTGTGTGTGTGTGTGTGCACGGCTCATCAACCAGCAGGCTCTCACGCAAAACTACACGAGTACCGTAAAAACACGCCCCGCATGAACGTAATACGCGTCGTGACATCTGACTCACCCTCCTTCTTGGCCAGCTCCTCGTCCACGTGGCTGGGCAGCACGCGGTTGTCCATGAAGTGGTAGAAGTTGTTGCTCTCGGCCTCGGTCACCGTGATCTCGCTCAGCCACTTCACCATGCGGCCGCCGATGAAACCGGGGATGATGATGCGCACAGGGAAGCCGTGGTCGGGCGTCAGCCACCTGGCAGGGGGAGGGGAGGCGGGGAAGGGGATGGAGGGGATGGGGGCTGGTAAGTTTATGGGAGGGAAGATGCGCGCCAGGAGCGGGCGGGCGGTGAGCGCAGAGAAGCAGACGTGCGTGTGCCCCCCGAATCGCCCACCCGCCCGCGACCGCCCGCTCCAACCGCCCCACCCTCCCGCCCCAACCGCCCCAACCGCCTGCCCGTACCCACCTGTGGTTCTGCTTGTACGCGATGATGACGTCCGAGGCGGGGTCCATGGCCTTGGCGTAGGTGAGGCTGGTGCCGTACGAGCCGTCCTCGCCGCGAGGCAGCTCGCCCTTGGGGCCGCGGAAGCACACGTAGCGCGCGCCCTCGGCGGGCGTCTGCGCGGAGCGCGAGGCGGGGCGTGGAGGAAGGGGCGTGTAAATTAGGGATGCAAAAACGCGGGGATGAGGCCAGGGAAGGGGGCCAGGTCACCATCACCTAAGCAGCCGGAGTGAGTCGTGGAGTCGTGGGCCCCCGTCCAGCGCCCAAAGCCTGGTGCCCGCAATGGCAGCAGGCTCCCATCGCATCGCCCAGCCTGACGCTGCCAGCCCCACAGCCGCCGCCCAATTTACCAATCCCTGCACGCCGCCCACCTTCCTTCACGGCTCACACCCACAAACTCGCCCCCATCCGCCCCCAACCGCCCCCAGCCACCCCCACCTTGATGCCGGCGTGCAGCAGCAGGTCGCGCAGCCGCACGCCCGTCCAGTAGGTGGTGCTGGTGGCGCAGGCGCCCCAATTGAAGCCAATGCTCTTCTTGAGCATGTTCTCCTCCTTGCGGCGGTTGCCGGCGCACACCAGCGTCACGGGGAAGGTGACGGAAGGCAGCGCCACGATCTCGTCCATGGTCAAAGTCACCGGCTTGTTGACCAGGCCGTTGATCTCGATGCGGTGGTCCTCCCAGCGGATGCGCGGCGCGGCGCCGTGGTTGCGCACGAAGTGTACTGCCGGCGGCGTGATGAAGCCGTACTGTCGAGTTGGTTGTGGGAGTGGTTGGGGTTGCGGGGGAGGGAGGAAACGGTTTGGGAGCGAGGGGTGCAGGTGGTCAGGGTTTTAGGGCCAGGGGCGGGAAGGGCCTGGGCTGCAACTTGGGAGGCCGGCACTCCTGATCACTGGATCTCCAGCAGCGCCCCGCGTGCCCCGCTGCGGCGCGGCCACGCACACACCCACATACGCACATCCCTGTAGCCTTCACGCCCTCGTTAACACAACCCACGGCTCTTGCTGCTATCAGAACTTGCGACGCGTCTCATGCCAGTTGCCATCATCGCGTGACTCACCTGCATGAGGACGTCCATAGGCGGCTCGCAGTTTAGCGGGTGCCGGCCCGTGAGGCGCAGGATGCGAGGGTCGCGCCGGACCCAGTTGTCGGGCGTGTCCTGGTCGCGCTTGTCCACGGCCGAGGGCAGGACGTGCTGCGTCCAGTCGGCGTCCTCGGGAGACAGCGGCGGCTCATAAGGAGCGCCGAGCTCCACCGCTTGAGACACGATGGCGCCGGGCGCCACCTTGCCGTTTCCGGCCGCTGGTGCGACAGGTTGAGGCTCAGCGACGGTCATGCTTGCCGACACCGTGCTGAGATTTACAGCGTTACTTTGACGCGTGAGACGGCCTCAGCGAGAAGCGCTGGCGAGCCAACACGGGTAGTGCTGCGAAGAACGCTGAGGTCGGGCTCAAAGTTTAAGACTACGGTCTTGTCAAAATAGTATTGCTATGTATCAATTTGTAAATAGGGACAGCAAGCAAGAGGTGGAGCTCAAAGCAGGCTGAGTTCGACCCGGTTGGGCGACCTAACTATTTTGTCTGCTCCAAGGGCACGTGCTGCCGTTGGCTTTAGGTTTACAATCGCGTGCTTCTCTACTATTGAGTTGCATAGCAAATTGGCTCGGAAAGCCCTAATGCGCGTGAGCAGGCACAGCGCCCCTGGCCCCGCTACTTTTCGTACGACGCGCGAGGAGGGCAGAGGCAGACCTCCGCCGGAGTTGTTGTGGAAAAACTTTGGCAATATTCAAGCGACATGACATACGCCTGCGTGGTAACTCGGGTGGGCGAGAGAAAGTCGGGGCGCCTGCGAGTGTGCCTGCGCTCCTTTCGACAGGGCCACTCTACCACTTTAATAGCGGGCTCTTGCTGGAGATCGTCTGCTGAACTCAGCACTGCAATACCTGCATACTAGTATTGAGGACCCATGCAATCATGAGTAGTATTATGCGCCGCGAGTCGCAGCGGTTGTTGACCCTGTCGCCCCACTGTGGGGCGCGCGCCGAGCGCTGTCCGCCCCCGAACAAAGGGCCGGCCCGCAGGAACGCCTGCCAGCTTGAAGTCCCCAAGTCCTCGAGTTTGCATGAATTTCAAACAAGCACGGAAGGTCTGCGAGCGTGTTGAAGCAGTGCAGGGGCGGGGGGAAGGTTATGGGATGGGGAGGGCTGCACGGGGAGGGTTGCGTGCGGGTACCGTGACACGAAGCCGAACCGGGCTGCCGGCGTCAAAAGCTTCCGCGCCCATAATAAGTGTTCACACTGTCCCCTTCTTGTAACCAGCACTCATAATAAGCCGGGCGCGCGCTTGCCAGCGCAACACCTTGCCTGTCAGTCGGCAACGCTGAGCACACAATCCATCGGTCTGGGGCAGCATCCAAACATGGGCACAGCCCTGTGTCCTTCCTCCCTCTCTGACCGTGGGTTGATCAGGCCCAGTTGCTTGCTAACGGGGACGACCAAAATGGGCGGTTCAGCTGAGGCCAGCTGGCTGCTGCTGCGAGCGCTGAGGCAGACCGACATAGACTAACATGGTGGTGTGCGCATGTTTAGGATTGTGGACAGAGGCATGCAGAGGCTCGTGGGTTGGGTATGAGTTGACACAGAGTGATAGTCATTCATTCTGGCAACTCAACCAGCGAAGCTGGTCGTGGTTGAGTGCTATAAGCACCTGGCGAGGCCCATGCGGCCAGCCCATTGCAGGGATGGCAACCACACGGCAACACCCTGGCAGCTAGCACAGGTCGTGTTTGGAATGTGGAGGTGGTGATGGCAAGGGATCAGTGGGCAGCCTTCATCCGGGCTGCGGCGCAGATAAAACACACCGCAGGCGTGACGGTGGCCCCGTACCTGACGCCGGAGGGGCGGGCTGCCAGGCGCGCGAGGCAAGCCCAGTTCAACAGCCTAGTTGAGCGGGGGCTGCTGCCGTACTGGCGGGGCACGGACATTGTGACGGAGGAGGGGGACCGGCGCTGCGTACACACCATGCAGTAATGCATACGGCGGACAGCTGCTAGGGGCACGCTCTCTGTACGTTTGCTAGCTAGGTGGAGGCTTGGGGCGGTTGTGGGTGCAGGGCAAGGACGTTGACGGCTAGGGTGTCCGGACCTTTTATCGCTTTGTGGCTGCCCATAGGCGTACCCTGCCCTGTGTGAGAAGTGAAGGCAGCCTGTCCTCGGCATACTTGCTTTGCGGCTACCCTGGCCACATGCCCGACTTGGTTGGTGCATGTCCTCGGCCAGGCGAACAAACAATGCATAGGGACCATGTGCCGGCTAGTAGTAGTGTTGTCAAGACGGGGTGCGGCTCCTAGGGCCAATCCAGCGGATCTTTCCGTCTAATTCACAAGTTGCGGCTTGGGAGACACGGACTGCCAGACCAATGCGTGATTCTTTGCGGTGCTAGTGGGCCTCTGCCGCTAGCATCGAAGCGGCTTCTCAGATACACGATTACGTGATCCAGAAGACAGCTGTAGCCCGTTGCTACACACACACACACACACACACACACACGCACACACACACACACACACACACACACACACACACACACACACACCGTGGAGCGGGGGGCAGAGGATCAGCCTGTGCCAGCCCACGGTCCGACACCCACGCGCGCGCGACCGCCCACCACGTTCAGCTTGCCGTGCTAGCGCTCGCCAGTCAGCCGCCCAGCCCCTCTTCCCCCTCGCAGCTTCCCCATTCGGACTTGCCTCATGCATGTCGGCATCCAGCCCCATGCCGCACTTAACCCTGCGCACGCCGCTGACGCCTCCCTCTTTACCCTTTCGCGTAACCCTCTCGGGCGGGCGGGCTTCTTTAGCTTGTTGCTTTGTGCACGCCGTCCCATTACTTCTGATCGCCGACCAGACACTAACATGGCCCTTGCCCTGTTGCCGCCTTCCCTTTTCCCTTGCTCTCAGGTAAGCATAAGTGGTGGTAATCAGGTAATCCGAGCTGGACCTTCCCCCTTCCACACACACAGTGCTATCTCCTTGTGATCTCTAACACACACACAGTGCTGAGTCCCGCAACCGCTCAGTCAGGCTGAACGCCCTGAGCCCTAGCTGTCTGTAAACCGAGTGTGACTTGATCTGTACCCTCGTGTTCCCACCTCTGCGCCGAGCGCGCCGCCTCCTGAGCGCCTAAGACCGTCAGCGGCAGCGCGAGGCCCCTGTGCTTCCCCTGAGTCCATAAAGCAGGCTCTGGACCCCTGCTTGCCCCGCTCCCATCGCTCTCCTCCTTACCCTCTCGCGGGCTCCAAGAAGGCTAGGACATAGGCGGTCGTGTCTGCGGTTGACACGTGCTGGTGGAGACCGTGCCAGGCCTTTCCCCGTAACAGTTTTCCAGCTGACGCTTCCGCATCTCGAGTATAACTTCCGCTACATGCTTTCACACCAACTTCTATTGTGAGCAGCGCTCGCGCCCTCGCTCACACATCCTCAACGGTATCTTGAGACCAGTCCGTGGCCGCCGTGCTAGGTCAAGTCCAGCGTCCGGTCCTCACACCAACGTTGCAAGGGTAACAAACGATCCTTGGGCACCCTCAGGCGTGTGCATACGGCGAAAGTTTCTATACGTCTGTATGTCCTCACGCGCCTGACGGTCGCGCGCGCTACATACTTCGGGGGTCCTACCGGTGAGGGGACCAAGACAGCTCACGCACAGCAAAACAGCTTCTTCAGCCCATTGGCCTTGCGCAGCTCCTCATTCTCCTTGCGCAGCTCCTCAATGTGCTTGCGCAGATCCTCAATGTGCTTGCGCAGATCCTCAATGTGCTGCTGGCGCGCCCGGTCCAGCGTTAAGGCTGTCACCGGCAGCTGTGTAGGCAAGCCGGGCCGGCACAGCGACCAATGCAAGTGCATCAGTACGGGCAAGTCCTTGCTACCGTACCCGCCCACACCTGACACCGTGGCTGGGAGCCACGGCTCGCCCTCCTCCACCCGTATGCCCCACCACAGACCCGGACCACATTGACCCAAGCCCATTGCATCCTTGCATCTCATGCCGTTGTGAGCCGCCCGCCCGTTCAGATTGTGCCCGCCCCTGCCTGCCCGTTGAAGCACCCCGCGTACCTGCTCCTCCTGCACGTTCCGGCTCCCTCCAGAGCCATGTGACCTGCGCAATACACGTATCATCAGGCAAATTGCAAACGTTATCGCTGCTCGGGGCACGTACCCGGCCGAGTCTTGCGGGTAGTGAGTTGGGCCCAGTGGCTCGATGAGGGGAGAGGGCCTGCCAGCCACTCAATGCGGTCAGAACTCGGGCCGGTCTCAACGCTCGCAACTCTAAACTTTAGAACGTCAGGAATGTCAGAACGCTCCGAAACGCGAAACTGCGGAAACTAGATGGCTTTTGCACGGCTGGCGCGAGGACGCCCGAAGGGAAGAAACGCGAGCAGGCAGCGCAGGCGAGAGCGCGAGGGCGTGTGGTAGCTGCATGGAGTGCGCGGGATGCGGTATGGTACCATGGGCGCAGCTGGCTGCAGTGGAGCGGACCGCTTTGTATATTTGTTTGGACGCTGCTGCTGCCGCTCATGCTCTTAAGAATTACAATACCTGAATCGGTGCTTGAATCGTTGATGCGGCGGGCCGCGGGGCTGTTGGTAAGCGTGGAGAACAGGTGACTCCTCGGGTACACGGTCCAAGACGTCAAGCCCAGGCGTAGGGCCTTTCAGAGGCATATCTCACTATCAAAGACTATCCAAGATCCCACTTTATGTTCCGCCTACCTACATACTTGTTTTGTGCTTGAAGCCCAAAGGCAGGCTCGCAAGCGAGGTTGCGACTGTAAAGATAATAATTAATTTGGATTCGCAGGGAAAGTGACTGCGCAGTCTACCGGCCCCGACGTCGGGGCCAATTCTGTAGAGCTTGTGACGCAAATATCTATATGAAACTCTCAGTTGGAGCTATTCATAAACCCTTTCATAATGTCACTGAGCTACGCTGGGGCTGACTCTAGGAATGAGCCGAAATGTGCGTGTCGTTCGGCGATGATGGACCGTGCCACTGGGAGCGGCGGAACCCACCCACCCACCCACCCCCCGCGTTCCCAGTTCCGGCGCCAAACACACGCAAACGAGCTGCACTTAGGGTATGCATATATATATATATATGCAATAAAGAACAGGGGCGAAATTGCACCGCGCACACCCAGCGCGACTATTCGCACGCCGACGCATAGCGCTGGTAGGACGTGTTTTGCATCGCCCCACTTTTCGCGCGCTGTGGGTATGCAGTGGCCACTCGGTTTGAGTCTGGACTTGATGTAGCACACTCTCGAGACCTCATATCATAAGAAATAGGCGCATATGCGAAGGCCGCCTGAGTGGTGAGTGCCGAAGACGCACGAGGGGGACTGGGCTGGACTGGGGGAGGTAAGCAACTTGGAACGGCTGATTGCAAGGTCGCGCCGAGACGAAAAGACAAAAATATGCTGAATAACAGTTGTAAATATACAATACAATAATGGGGAGACTGGCGACTCTTGCTACAAGAGACACGCGTTGCCGGAGTTAGCGGCGGCGGTCGATGCCGGCAGCAGTGTCGAAGCCAGCAATCGAAGTTTCCAGGCAACCGCACGTGGCGGGCTTAGAACCGCGAACGGTACGGGAATGGTCGGCGTACAGTCAGTATATATGGCCGACCCTTTCCAGCGGTTAGCAGACCCAGGCTTGCAAGCACACACACGCACGCGCACGTCACCCGGAGAACTCTGCCCCTGACTCATTGTAACGAACCGAGTGTCCCCTGCGCCCCTGTCCCTCTGGCCACCCTCCCTCCCCCCTCACAGGCTTGCAGGAACCAAGCACCCTTAGGCTTGGGTAGCCGCCAGTGCACCCGCCTCACAACCAGGGCTCTTATCTTGTTTTGGGGGGAAAGCTCAGCCTGAGCTTTAGCAAGCTAAAATGCCCAGAAGTTAGCTCAGGGGGCGGACTTGGGCGGACTCCCGGGCACTTGTGGATAGGCTTTCTGATGGTCAGTGGGGCATCAAGTGGTCAGGGAATCGTCGCATACGCTGACACGCAGCTGTTTGGGCCCCGGAACAGCTGAAAACACTGGCGTCTGATGGTTCTGTGGCCCCCAACCCCACCGGGGCCAAGCTTCCCCCGCCTCCGTGGACGCGTAACAAAGCTAAAATCTGAGCTTTAAGGGCCAGCCGTAAAGCTCAGAAACCGGCCAAAATGGCCAAATAAAGCTCAACATCTTTAAGGTAATAGCCCTGCTCACAACCCACTTGCCCAATAACGAGCGAGTGAACCACACGAGCGAGCTCTTGTGTGTTGTTGCAGGGACATTACAGGAATCTGCATAACGGCCGGCAGCATCAGTCACCTGACCGTCTTGCCCAACGTTTCCAGTACAGCCGTCCCTGACACCTTGCCTCTGCGCACGCACCAGTTGTGTGCGGAGCCGCGCGCACTATGATGCTGTGTGAGGTGTGGCTTTGGCGGGCGTATGCCTAGCTTCGACACGACTGCGCAGCTGTGAGTTGGGTCGGCAGCCAAGCAGGGGTGGCGGTTGGCTGCGCTCGAAGAGGTGGATCCTCTGTGCCACGATGGTGTTTACACTGTCCCCTTCTTGTAATCCGCAATCATACCGGTACCCCCAGAATGCTGTGTACCCAACAGCGCTGCCTTCGGCGCACCTCACACACAGCATTCTGGGGGTACCAGTATGATTGCGGATTACAAGAAAGCGCTGTTGGTTCTCTAGGATCTCGCCCGCCGCGGCGGCGCAGCCGTCGCCGTCGCCTCCGCCTAGGTCAGGAAGTGCGAAAGACCTATGGGGCACCGGGAAGGAGCCACGTGATGAGGGCATTTTAGAGCATGTCCGTGAAGGCAAAGGGGTGACCGGCGGGTGAGTGGCAGCGGAGCGTGCGTGTCGGTCCCAATCAACAATCGCACCCGTGTAACCCGTGCACATGGACGGACGGACTGGCACGGGCGCCACGTCACCGCGGCGGGTCGAGGCTGGGCTTGCCGCTTGCGTACGGAGGTCCAGAGTGAACGTCAATGTGGAGGTCTGAGCGCAGGGGAGACGGAAAAAAATGACACATGCGCGACATGCGGGAGGGAGGGGCCCCGTACGAGCAGATTAGCAAGCTTTGTTCCTGCGGGAGCGCATTGCAAGATTAGTGCCTAGCGCTGGCTGCTGTGAGCCACGGGCTGCTGAGGCCCCTGCTGCATGGCTGCTTGTGGAGCTGGTCTACGCGCGGTATGCGCGGTGTACTCTGCACGGTACATGCTCAGTCGTAATCGAACTGTCGTTCCCAGTCCAGTTGCCTGCCAATGCAGTCCAGTATAGCTTACAGCCTCCTGGCGGTCTTGGGCCGGCTCATATCAGCGGTTACCGTCTCTCGGAGGTAATGTGGCCGCGCATTTCGCTTTACCGCTCACCCCCGTCTCCTGCTGCTTGCGAGACACGACTTCCACGTCTGGTGGCGTGCTTACGTTTTCGTTTCGCAATTTAGAGCATGTCCAAGCCCGGCCCGGCGCTGCTACACCATCCGACATTTAGTCAGCTACCCAGCACACTGCCCATATTATCGCTGGCATCTTGGAGCATTTCGGTGCGTGGTATTGCATGCCTGGGCAGGAGCAGTACTGCGGCCGTTACGGACACGCACTATGACTGCGTTTGCGCTGACCGGCTGTCCCCTGAATACCCACAAGCAAGCATAGGGGCACCGAGATAGGAACCAAGCAAAACCGCATCTCTGTATAATTACAGACGTGCTCGACAGCTCGTGCGCCGCCCAGCAGGTTCGCCCGCACATGGCCCGCCAATGTCCATGCCACCATCGGGCAATTCATATATACCCTCGCATAGGAATACTTGCGCTTAATACACGCGCTCGGCTCAAGTGTACCGACCGCCCCAAACAGTGCTTGTAATAATAATAATACATGGGCAATGCACAGCACCCCAATTTCTTTGTATGCTGGGGTGTGCAGCACTCTTCAGCACGGCCCATCGCGAATGGTTCGTGTCAGCAAACACCTGCCTTCACACCTGTCAGGCCTACCTAAAGAGTCCTCTCAAGTCTTGTCCTGCCTAGGCTCTACGCTAATGCCATGTGCAGTACTGCTGCCAGCACGTACGGCCAAGGACGCTCTGCATGGATGCACTTCAACCCTAAAGTCTCTGGTCAGGCAACACACATACACACGCAAGTCGCTCGGTGACATGCTTGCAAGCTGCGTGCCCCGCCATCGCGCTCAAATGCTCTCTATCACGCAGTCATCCAGATCGAACACACAACCAACGCTGGCCGCAGCACGAACCAGCACGAGGAGCCAGTCCCAAGCACGCACCAGGTAACGGCCACCATCACTACAGGCAGGCTGTCATGCAAGCAGCCCGCACCATTAGCATCCTCACAAGCGCCCAGGCACGCACTCCACACGCGCTCGAGCTGGGAGGCCTATGAAGCGCTTAGATATGGCCGATGCGCAGCGATTTCCCGGTCTTGCGGAAGTACATGGTGTCGGCGGTGGCGTAGAAGATGAGGAAGAGGGGCGAGAAGACGGACAGGGCAATGGCGGCGGCGCGCATGGCGGGCGTGATGGACTTCTCAACGACCGTCTCGACCGAAAGGTAGTTGGTGGCACCGTTGCGGCGGTCGCACTGGCAGTAGTCGGTTGAGCCGTCGGGGAAGGTGCAAATGACGCAGACCTCCGGGTAGAGGATGGCGTCGGTCACCTCGTCGGCGGTGGACAGGTTCCACACAGCCTCGCCGCCGGTCTCGTTGTAGGGCATGGTCGCGACGGTCCACTTGGCGTGCCAGCCGTGCTGTTGGGGAACAGGCAACAGGGACGGACAAGAACAGGGGTTGTCAGAGGCGGTGGCGACGAAAGAGCGGAGCTGGGCAGGGGTGTGAAGACGCGGGAGCCGCGGCGGAGGACAATGGGTGCTCAAACCCTAGTCGCGCCTGCCTGACGCATCATGGCTGACTAATGGATGAAACGTCGGTATGGCAGCGCCCCCGAAGCCTTCCCCGGCTGACCCTTTGCACCCTTGCAGACATTGCCGCACTAGGAGGACGACTCACCCCGGGGTAGGCCTGGTTCTTCTTGCGCCAGCCGCGGTCCACCTGGACGGACGCGCCGTAGTCGAGGCGGACCTTGATGGAGGTGGGGACGCCGCCCTTCCAGGTGCGCAGCGCGCCGGCCGAGGCGTTGCGGCGGGCAAACACGATCTTCACTTGCGAGGGCGTGGCGCCGACGAGCGGGGGCTGGTTGCAGTCGGCGCCGATGACGGTGGCGTTGCAGGTGTGCACACGCCAGGCGGCATCAGGAGAGTCGCGACGCTGCAGGCTGATGGCCCACTGCGCCGTGAAGTTTGCGAGGTGGGGGGTGTACTCTGCAGCAAATGGCGTTGAGCACAAGCAAGCGTAAGCACGCAATAAGCGAACGCGCGAGAGGGCGCTTCAGCTTTACTGGCGAGCGACGCAATTTGGCCACGATGGAGGCTGCTAATACATCGAAGGCACCTAGGTACATGAGGGCAACCCATTGTCAAACTAATGACTCACTAGGAGAAGTGGGCTTGGGCGCGCTGGGCAAGTCCTCGCCGGCCAGCGAATTCGCGCCAGGCGCGGCCAAGAGGAAAGCCGCGAAGGCTAAGAGGAGTGCGTATACTTTCATGGTAAAGGTTGCGAAACTATGCAGGCAGCAAACAAATACAAGTCAAAGACCGTGTGTGTATGGAACTCGGGTAAGCACGTGAGAGTGACAAGTACTTATGACTGGCAGAGCAGCGCGGAGTTATTATATCGGTGTGCGGCAGGCTGGATGGGGAGCCAGGGTTTTGGGGGCCTCAATTGTGAAAGAAGGCTGTTGGTTGGAAAGGCGGTTGCGCCCTTCCCCTCAAGGGGCCCTCGCGATGGGCCGCCGTACGCTGCTCGTCCCACGAAAGTTTCAGCGCCCGGCCGCTGGGGGCCCCGTGCGCGCTTACTTTAACGACATCGGCCTGCCCACATGCTCAAAACCCCACACTAAAGCATAGGAGTGGGCGAGTCACACGTGTTCCAGTACTCGAGCGCATACTTGCCGCTTGCGTCCGCTCTAGCCTCTTTGTATTCTCAGTTGTTTGCTTACGCATTGATATCCTTTGAATCACATCTTAAGAATGACTGACAAGCCAGCGACCGTGAACGCGGAGCTGGTGAAGGAGATGGACGCGGCGCCCAAGAAGTACCCATACTCCTTGGACTCTGAGGGCAAGGCCAACTACTGCCCGATATGGCGCTTCACGCAGCCACAGTGAGTCGTCAGGCGGACTTGGGCGACTAGGTTTGCGAAATTGAGGCATACGTTTAGTCGCTGCCATAATGGACTTTGTTGGCATCGCTTGTGGCTTGTGGCTTGTGGTTATGGGGCATCGACGCCTACCTAGGCCGTCGGTCAGCGTGCCGCCTCTTGTCCGACAACATGCCCATCCTCCCAACCCTCCCGCCCCTTGCCCTCGGCGTTCTCCTCGCAGCATGATGGCCTTCCACCTGTCCTGGATCTGCTTCTTCATGTCCTTCGTCGCCACCTTCGCACCCGCGTCGCTCGCGCCCGTCATCCGCGATGATCTCTTCCTGACCAAGCCGCAGATGGGCAACGCCGGT
The DNA here is from genome assembly GCA_016834595.1 of Chlamydomonas schloesseri. NCBI lineage: Eukaryota > Viridiplantae > Chlorophyta > Chlorophyceae > Chlamydomonadales > Chlamydomonadaceae > Chlamydomonas > Chlamydomonas schloesseri. The sequence goes on from JAEHOD010000086.1 coordinate 243,787, forward strand.
GTGGCGGCCGTGTGCGGTGCCATCTTCGCGCGTGTGTTCATGGGCGTCTTCGTCGACAGCGTCGGTGAGTGCCAGCCTGAGTGGCAGTCTACAAGCCGTCTCCCTCTCGGCTAGGCTGCTCCTGTGCTCCTGTGCTCTGGCTGCTCCGCGCATTGCAGTCTGGAGGCCCCCTGCCGTCAGACTACAACTTATCCCTGCCACCACTTCTCACCGTGCGTACCGCAGGCCCCCGCTACGGTGCCGCCGCCACCATGCTCGTGACCGCCCCCGCCGTCTTCTGCATGGCCCTCGTCACCGACTTCTCCACCTTCGCCTGCGTCCGCTTCTTCATCGGCCTGTCGCTGTGCATGTTCGTGTGCTGCCAGTTCTGGTGCGGCACTATGTTTAACGTCAAGATTGTCGGCACCGCCAACGCCATCGCCGCCGGCTGGGGCAACATGGGCGGCGGCGCCTGCCACTTCATCATGCCGCTCATCTACCAGGGCATCAAGGACGGCGGCGTCCCCGGCTTCCAGGCTTGGCGCTGGGCTTTCTTCGTGCCGGGCGGCATCTACATTCTCACCGCCGCCCTGACCCTGCTTCTGGGCATTGACCACCCCAGCGGCAAGGACTACCGTGACCTGAAGAAGGAGGGCACCCTCAAGACCAAGGGCGCCATGTGGCCCATCATCAAGTGCGGTCTGGGCAACTACAGGTGAGATTGGGCTTGTCGCGGTGTATTTGGCTGTGTATGGCCACAGCGGCTGCGTGGCGCGACACCGCGTGCCAGAGGGGCTAGGTCTAGCTTGCATCAAGCAACGCCAAGCTTGTGTTTGGACAACCACGGCTTGTGAAGTACTGTACGGCCGGTGCCCTAACCTTTCCTCCGCCCCCGCGTCGCCCTTCCTCCCCTTCCTCTGTCCCTTGTAGGTCTTGGATCCTGGCCCTGACCTACGGCTACTCCTTCGGTGTGGAGCTGACGGTGGACAACGTCATTGTCGAGTACATGTTCGACCAGTTCGGCCTCAACCTGGCTGTGGCCGGTGCCCTGGGTGCCATCTTCGGCCTCATGAACCTGTTCACTCGCGCGACCGGCGGCATGATCTCTGACCTCGTGGCCAAGCCCTTCGGCATGCGCGGCCGCATCTGGGCCCTGTGGATCATCCAGACCCTGGGTGGCGTCTTCTGCATTGTGCTGGGCAAGGTCAGCAACTCCCTGTCCGCCACCATCGTCATCATGATCATCTTCTCCGTCTTCTGCCAGCAAGCCTGCGGCCTGCACTTCGGCATCACGCCCTTCGTCTCCCGCCGCGCCTACGGCGTAGTGTCGGGCCTGGTGGGCGCCGGCGGCAACACCGGCGCCGCCATCACCCAGGCCATCTGGTTTGCCGGTACCGCCCCCTGGCAGCTGACGTGAGTAGCCTGTGTACACGCACGTACGCGTGGGCGCGTGTTCGCCAGCTCTCACATGAGCAAGCTGCTTTGATTGGCGCACACTCCCATGCACGTAGCCACCGGCCACCTGCACGCGCTGTGCGCACGGCCTGTATGCATGCCTACCCACACTGCCGTGCCATCCTGGGCAAAGCACGTGGCACTAACCCATGTCCCCTCCCTGTTTTCTGCTTTCCCCCCGACAGCCTGTCCAAGGCCGACGGCTTGGTGTACATGGGCATCATGACCATCGCCCTCACGCTGCCGCTGTTCTTCATCTGGTTCCCCATGTGGGGCTCCATGCTCACGGGCCCGCGCGAGGGCGCCGAGGAGGAGGACTACTACATGCGCGAGTGGAGCGCCGAGGAGGTGGCCAGCGGCCTGCACCAGGGCTCGATGCGCTTCGCCATGGAGTCCAAGTGAGTGGAGCCCTAGCTGGCTGGCGAGCGCGGCTGCACCAGTTTTTAAAGATGTCTTTGTCAGTTCGTGTTGCTTCTTGTGGCCAAAGCCAGTCGTTAACATGCCGCCGTGCCGTGCCGTGCCGTGCCCCTCCCCCGTCAGGTCCCAGCGCGGCACCCGCGACAAGCGCACCGCCGCCGGCGCGCCCCTGGACTCCAACAGCAACTCCGACTCGGAGCCCGTTGCCGCCAAGCCCGTCGTGGTATAATGCGCCAGCTGAACAAGAGCTCAGCTGCGGAAACGGGCTTTCGCGTACGACCGCTTGCTCGCTTGGCGGATAGATACCTAAAGACACATGCGTTTTGAGGTGCGCCGGGATGTTGGGCGCGCGGCGTGCGCGCCCAGACCCGGTGCCGTGTCGTCGGTCCTCGTGATAGACTTTACATATATGTGCTTACAGCTCGCACCCGCATGTTGTCGACAAGAGCGCCTGCATCTGCGCAGTGTGGCGTGAGTGAGGAGGCCGGGCATCCAATGATTTTGCTTGGGCTCTGTTTGCTGGCAAGCGAAACCCCTTGGTGGGTCTCCGATCGCCTAGTTAGAAAGTTAGGCGGGTGCTTATGCAGGCTAGAGGCATATGTGCTGATTGTGCAGCTGGCGCCGCCAGAGTCGGTGCTTACGGCTTGTGACTGACCATGCAATTGACTGTGGACGCGTGTTTGCACAGTGTTGGTGTGACCTCGACCCTTGACACATTGACCAAGTGCAATTGTTGAATATTATTTTGGGTCGGAAGACTCATGAATGAGCAAGAGAAATTTAGTGAGGTGTGCGCAGGAGCGCCGCGGCTTCGTGAAGGGGCAGAGAGGGTAGAGTAGGATGGGACCGGTAGTGCAAGGAGATCATGGAGAGCATTTAAGAACGGCCAGGCAAGACTACAGAGCATTGAGAGTGTTGTGGGCGCCGCTCAGGCGCAACGAGCGATGTACTATAGAGCGTAGACTGCTTTTGTCTAAGCCGAGATGTGTGGGAGCAGCCAACGGATGTGTGCGGTTGGCGGGCTGAACTGAAGGGGACGCAGCGCATGCGAAGCCGTGCGTGTGAGCATGCAATCAAAGTGTGTGCTCGCAGCGTCGTCGCTGAGGTTGCAGGTAGGCGCGGACATCCCACGCCGGGGATCGGGGCAACGTGACCCCACAGGTCCCGCGCCGGACAGGATGTAACTATAATTGCCACACATTCATTTGCGCGCTGCCCAAACACGAACGGGTGGGAAACAATACGCAGCAACGGGGCAGCACTGTGCCGTGCCGCAGTGTGCAAGGGGTGTTGTGTGCTCCGCTGCCGCGAATGAACGGCCTACGACGGGTCCCCAACCTGTCGAGGTCAAGTCGTCCGTCCGTAGAGCAGCCAGAGCGATCGAGCTGAACGGCTGTTCCTGCCACCCTGCTGGGGGCCCTCGTTGAGGTGGCACGCTACCGTACGCGGCCGTGCGCTGCAGTCCTGCCGTTCAGCGGGCATTTGTATGCTTCTCCGTGTACTTCATGCGCGAGCCCTGACGCACTGTGACCGCCGCGGATAGCTGGGCGCGTTCGTTGACCTGGGCCGGCAAAAACTAGAATGGAGGGGTCGCAACGGACAGGCTACAGCATGGGCACGCCCCAGGTGCCCCCCCCCTCGTACGCACAGGAGGGGGCATGGCACTGTGCAGGCAGCGCAGTGAATGAGCGCAGTGGTCTCCTGCCAGGTGTGTGCCAGGCCGCCCTGCCCTGCTCGCAGCCCCCTCCCTGGTTGGGCAGCTGGGGCGGTCGCTTGCGCTTACCGTGACTAATGAGCGTGCCTCGCCAGCGAAAACTCTCGCTTCGCTGGGCACGTGGAGGACAACTTTTCCTTTCCACTCCCCCGTGCCTGCGCACGTGCGTTGCTCGTCTTAACAGAACTCCGAAGGGTCCAGCGAGATTTTTTCCGGGTTTCTTGTTCCCGGCGAGGCCTGCTGGACAGCTGCCAGGGTGCACAATGCGTTCGCAACTCGGCTTAGTCAGCGCGGTGTTCGCAGGTGCCGTGGGAGGATGTTTTCCCTGGCGGCCAGGACAGTTAAAAGCAACCCAAGGCAATACATATGTAATGCGGACACTTATATGGCCGTTCTTGACTTGTAGAAAAAGTGCGCCTGTCCCCCGTGCGCTGGAAGGGGCGCGACCGACTGAGTTTTTAACCTGGGCGCCGCTGCGAGAGCTCTATATACAAAATCTTTCATATACATATACGTGACAGCGAAAACGCGGTGAATTGACAACATGGCTGACAACAAGCCAGCAACGGTAAACGCGGGGCTCGTAAAGGAGATGGACGCGGCGCCCAAGAAGTACCCATACACCTTGGACTCTGAAGGCAAAGCAAACTACTGCCCGATATGGCGCTTCACGCAGCCACAGTGAGTGATTGAAAGCGGCCGTTGAGCACAGACCACCGCACCCATGCGCAATGGTCGCGGTCTGCGCGGCCATGTTGCGCTGTGGCAGCGGGTGACCTCGACCCTACACTTGACGGATGCAACCTGTCGGAAATTCTTGTTTTAGGGGTCGGTAGTTTGGTACGTGGGCGGCTCCTTGCGCCCGCGCGTCTGACAAGACTTGTGACACGGCCCGTAGGGGCCCGTTCGCCTACGCACCCCGGTTGCCTGGGCAAAGGGCAGGGAGGACGAGGCTTGCATGGCACGCAGGCGCCCTGTCCCCAGCAAGCCTCTCAGCCTGTCGCTGCTCTAGCAAATTAACTCTTACCCTGGCCCCCCCCTTGCCTGCCTTGCTTGCATCCGCTTCCTTTAGCTTGGTTTAGTTTGGGCTGGTAACCACAACCCCCCCGATGCCCCTCTCCCTTGCTTGCCCTTCGCCTCGCAGCATGATGGCCTTCCACCTGTCCTGGATCTGCTTCTTCATGTCCTTCGTCGCCACCTTCGCACCCGCGTCACTCGCTCCCGTCATCCGCGATGACCTCTTCCTGACCAAGCCGCAGATGGGAAGCGCCGGCGTGGCGGCCGTGTGCGGTGCCATCGCTGCGCGTGTGTTCATGGGCGTCTTCGTCGACGTTGTGGGTGAGTGCTGTTATTCGCGGTGTGCCAAATGAGTTGAATGCGTTTGTGCCTACCTGCGTTCGGTGCGCAGTTTCTTGAGTACCCGTGTGGTGTTTCTGTGCTCCTGGTATGCACGCTTCCGTCCCGCCACCTCCCGCTTGCATGAGGGCGCCACGAGCACACAGCCTGCGACTCAATCTCAGTGTTCTCAGGATTCAGAAGATCATATCCGCATTTCCAGCGATTAGCTACGGACATGCGCTAAATTGCGAAACCAAATGCGAATGGACTCCAGCTCTTTCGTGACCACTGGGGCACGCCCCTACTTTGCGCTTTCCTTATACTTGCAGGCCCCCGCTACGGCGCGTCCGCAACCATGCTCATGACCGCCCCCGCCGTCTTCTGCATGGCCCTCGTCACCGACTTCTCCACCTTCGCCTGCGTCCGCTTCTTCATCGGCCTGTCGCTGTGCATGTTCGTCTGCTGCCAGTTCTGGTGCGGCACTATGTTTAACGTCAAGATTGTCGGCACCGCCAACGCCATCGCCGCCGGCTGGGGCAACATGGGCGGCGGCGCCTGCCACTTCATCATGCCGCTCATCTACCAGGGCATCAAGGACGGCGGCGTCCCCGGCTACCAGGCTTGGCGCTGGGCTTTCTTTGTGCCGGGCGGCATCTACATTCTGACCGCCACGCTGACCCTGCTTCTGGGCATTGACCACCCCAGCGGCAAGGACTACCGCGACATGAAGAAGGAGGGCACCCTCAAGGCCAAGGGCGCCATGTGGCCCGTCATCAAGTGCGGTCTGGGCAACTACAGGTGAGGCCCTGCGTCGCAAGCGCTGCCGTCGCGGCCAAAAAGGCAGCGGCACGCACCCACAGTGTCGGCCCCTCCATGGCAGCGCCCTGACTCAGCCCGGTCCCTCGCGCTGTGTGGAGACTCCACCTGCTCCCGACCCTTAGCGAGTTTGCCCCGGGCCACCCCCCCTCCGCCCTGACTTCCTCCCCAATCCCTTCCTCTGTCCCTTGTAGGTCTTGGATCCTGGCCCTGACCTACGGCTACTCCTTCGGTGTGGAGCTGACGGTGGACAACGTCATTGTCGAGTACCTGTTCGACCAGTTCGGCCTCAACCTGGCTGTGGCCGGTGCCCTGGGTGCCATCTTCGGCCTCATGAACATTTTCACTCGCGCGACTGGCGGCATGATCTCTGACCTTGTGGCCAAGCCCTTCGGCATGCGCGGCCGCCTGTGGGTGCTTTGGATCACGCAGACGCTCGGCGGCATCTTCTGCATCATCATGGGCAAGGTCAGCAGCTCGCTCACGGCCACCATCGTCATCATGATTGTCTTCTCAATCTTCTGCCAGCAAGCCTGCGGCATGCACTTCGGCATCACGCCCTTCGTCTCCCGCCGCGCCTACGGCGTAGTGTCGGGCCTGGTGGGCGCCGGCGGCAATGTGGGAGCGGCCATCACCCAGGCCATCTGGTTCTCTGGGACGGCGACCTGGCAGGTCACGTGAGTTCCCCCCACAGGGCGGGTTCAGTGCGGCCTCAGGGACCTCAGGGATGGGGGTTAACGCACACACTCGTGGCGTGTTCGCAACAAGGGGCCATACGCAGGGCCCTATCTAGTCTGCTTTGCTCCACTCGCGCAGCGAGCACGCTGCCTGCTTAGCTTCGTCTCCACCCCCCACATGATGACACGCCTGGCCTTGATTGCCGTACCGTGCACTAACTCCCCCCGCCCTCCTCGACCCCCGCCCGCCTCGCATCCTACCCGTACGTGCAGCCTGTCGCGGCCGGATGCGTTTGTGTGGATGGGCGTGCAGGCGGTGGCGCTCACGCTGCCCGTCATGCTCATCTGGTTCCCCATGTGGGGCTCCATGTGGACTGGGCCGCGCGAGGGCGTGGAGGAGGAGGTGAGCCGGGGGCAGGCGAGGGGCGAGCGGGGGCCCGGGGGGCGAGCGGGGGTCCGAGGGGCGAGCGGGGGCCCCGGAAACCACACGGGCAGGTGGGGGGCGGCTGCGGCAAGCCGGGTAAGCGAACACGGGCGACGCGACAGGCGGGGGGTGTAGTAACGAGGTGCGGGCGCGGGCGCGGGCAGGGGCAAGGGGGCAAGGGGGCGTGCCTTGCAAGGACCGGATGGCGGACTGGACACTGGGCAAAAGGCAAGGTATCCAGTTTGTCCGCTTGTGGTCGTGGCTGTCCCTGAGCTTGAGATCTTTCCGTTGTGAAACGGGGCATGGCATGGCGGAAAACACCATCTACAAAAGTCCACTTTGCCGCGCTCACACTCGCACCGCCGCCTTCTCTTTCCCGCCCGCGCGCCCGCCCGCCTGCAGGACTACTACCTGCGCGAGTGGAGCGCCGAGGAGGTGGCCAGCGGCCTGCACCAGGGCTCGATGCGCTTCGCCATGGAGTCCAAGTGAGTCGGGCTGGATGGGTAGGGCTACACACTCTGTGCGGGGCTGCGAGGGACGGGACAGAGCAGGGACGTGCGTGGCCGTGGGCTGGCTGCACGAGCGGCTGCGGGCGACTGGGTGGCGTTCTGGTTCCGGGCTTGCGGCAGTGGGCAGCAGTGCTACATGCAAGGGACAGCGGGGTTGGGCCTCACCTCATCTGCGCTACCCCGTGCGGCCCCCGAACGGCCCTGGATCGCCATGCGCGCCATGCTAGTCTCAACACGTGCCAGCACGGTCTGTTGCTTACCCCATCCCGCATGCCTTCATCCACCGCCCAACCCTAACCCGCAGGTCTCAACGCGGTTACAAGGACAAGCGAGTGCTGGAGGCGATTGCAGAGACGCCCGCCGCGTCCGACGTGGCGGGCGTGAAGGCCACCGTGGCGTAATCTGCGTGTTGGCATGAGAGCGGAGCGGCGCGTGCAGTTCCTAGTGTAACGTTTGATGGGTGAATGCACGGTGTGCACGTGGGTTTATGTGATTTGTTGATTGGTTGGCGTGTGTGCATACCGGTAGTGGTTAGTTGCGGGGCTGACTGGGTGATTGCGCATGAGCTTAGAAGTGCGGTACGGTACTAGCGTGGAGCGTGGAGCGTGGTAAAGAGAAGATAAATACCAGACAACCATGAGACAGCAATAAGAAATAGACAGCAAGTTGAGTGGACGCTGACGCAGAGGTGGGGAGGAACCCATCACTTGCAGAGCGGGATCAGCGCCCATGTGCGTGCGTCCACAATGGAATGTCCTTACTGTACTGGGCAAGTCGCCAAGAGCTCTTGTACACGCACGAACGGTGTGTAAGTTGTGTGGGCTTGAGCAGATGAGTTAGTTTGTGTGCATGCCAACATTACTGCACATTCATGATGAGCCAGGGGTACCCCTGTGATGAGCTGTGCTCGCGCTTGCTGACTGCGAGGGTGGCGGGCTTGGGCAAGTCCGCCCCGGCTCAGTTGTTATTGGTCGGCACGTTGGAACCCCTGATACAGAGCCTTCCAGGGTACCATTATGTACTATTACCAAGACAGTGCTTGGCCGGCTCTATGTAAAAGTAATGCAGGACTCGAATGCGAAAGCCGGGCCCCAGCCGCTTGTGCCGGCCGGCCGGCTTTTGCAAGCCAGTGCAAGCCTGCTTGGCAGGGAGCGTGGCAGGGAGGGCATCCTGGCAACCTGGCAGCTTCAGGCACCCCGAAACCTATCGAAGCGGCAGTACATGTGGTATTCGCCGCTTCGCTGGGAGTTTCCCGGGCGCAGGCGAGAAAGGGGACCTTCGCTGCTGAGCATGTCCGCTGATGGCCGCACAGGTCCGCGCCTGCCCCGGCCCACGCCGGCCTGTGTAGAACCTGATTTGACGCCCAAGTAGCACATATGACATGTTACTGAAGGGCTTTCTAAGGTATCGCACGGGGTTCTCACGGATTGCGCGCGGGTTGTGAACATCCGCGCTTCAAGCGGCGCAGACGCTGACCCTTGCGTGCGTGCCCTGCACATTGTGCTATGGCTCTACAGTGGCTCAGTGTTCTAGCACAACAAATGTTATCTGAACAGAGACGCGGAAACAGACGCGCCCCTCCAACGCCCCTGGGCATCAGTCACAATCGCATACTGGTCGTTTAGACGTCATCGATTGCTACATTCGGTAGGTGTGGATGCACTCATAATCAAGGCGCAAAGGGGCCTCATGGAAGCATGGAAAAGTCAAGGCGCCCCTTCGGAAGGGTTCCCGGATTCGGGTGCCTCACTGAGGCGCTGGAAAGACTCTCATAAAGGCCGCTTTCAAATCACAAATAGGTAGACATACGTTATTTCGGTATATACAAAGTCTTAGGGCAATTCGGTGCGCCTCGCGATAGGGTTCCACTCGAGGTCGCTTTCTCGTGAGAGTTTAGTCCCTGCACCAAACCTCACAGTCAGCAGCACACCGCCTGCATCTTGATTCCATCAGCAAGGCCCTCATAACCCGAGCGTTGCAACAGTAATCGACTACAATCGGCACACAATGCAGTCGCAGTGCCTGAACCGCAAGGCCAGCAGCGCGCGGCCCTGCGCTGCTTCTCGTGGCCTCACGACTCGCGTCTTCGCAACCGCCGCGCCTGTCGCGCCGTCCGCCACGCCCGCCTCCGCCCCCCTGCCCCTCCCCGACGGCGTGGGCGAGCACAGTGGCCTGAAGCACCTGCCCGAGGCCGCCCGCACCCGCGCGCTCGACAAGAAGGCCAACAAGTTTGAGAAGGTCAAGGTCGAGAAGTGCGGCTCGCGCGCCTGGAACGACGTCTTCGAGCTGTCGTCGCTGCTGAAGGAGGGCAAGACCAAGTGGGAGGACCTGAACCTTGACGACGTGGACATCCGCCTTAAGTGGGCTGGCCTGTTCCACCGCGGCAAGCGCACGCCCGGCAAGTTCATGATGCGCCTCAAGGTGAGCGCAGAGCTTCAGCAGCAGGCGACACGCACGTGTGTTTGTAGAGGAGGAGCCGGGGCATAAGCGGGCGACTGGAAACAAGGGAGCCGGCGGGCAACTTCATGTGTGGGAAATGGGGCGGGGCATGCCGCAACGGCGGGCGCTTGCGCAGTGCGGCCCCCTTTAGAACGCAATTATAAAACCCAACTCAGCATTTTCACTGCCCCATTTTATGTATCCAACCCACTTGCCCTGCCTAAATCCTGAGTGATACCGGTAGCGGAAGCGCGTGAGCTAGCCTCCGTCGGTCTGGTCCGCTCCCCCCGCCCAGTTACACCACTACCGTGGCTTACACGCGTCCGCTCCTCCTGCCCACCCATCCCTCCGCATCCCCACCCCGCACAACCACACCCGTGATTCATTGCAGGTCCCCAACGGCGAGCTGAACGCCGCGCAGCTGCGCTTCCTGGCCACCGCCATCGCGCCCTACGGCGCGGAGGGCTGCGCCGACATCACCACGCGCGCCAACATCCAGCTGCGCGGCATCACCATGGAGGACTCGGAGGCCGTCATCCGGGGGCTGTGGGACGTGGGCCTCACCTCGTTCCAGAGCGGCATGGACTCCGTGCGCAACCTGACCGGCAACCCCATCGCCGGCGTGGACCCGCACGAGCTGGTCGACACGCGGCCGCTGCTGCGCGACATGGAGGCGATGCTGTTCAACAACGGCAAGGTACGCCGAGGGACAGAGAGGGAAAGAGAAAGGAAGGCGCAGCAGAGAGCAACTTGATATGTGTGCATGTGAGGAGGCTTCGTTCGACTGCGCTCGCTGAGCCTGGCCAAGCCGCAGAAATAGTGGAAGCACACGCCCACCGCCAACCGCCAAACCCCGCCGCTTCCTTGATCGCGCAGGGTCGTGAGGAGTTCGCCAACCTGCCCCGCAAGCTGAATATCTGCATCTCCTCCACGCGCGATGACTTCCCGCACACCCACATCAACGACGTGGGCTTCGAGGCCGTCCAGAGGCCCGACGGCCAGGTGGGTGCATCCACTAGCGCGTGTGACCGCGTGACCATGTGCGGCCACCAGACGCTTGCCTTGCTGCTGCGCAAGCCTCGCCACATGCGCTCTTCCTCTTTTGCCGTGCTGCGAACGTTCCTGCTCGCGCTCGCTTGCTCGCGCTTGCTCTTGATCACACGCGACAAAACGCCAATGGGCACCGCGGTGGCGAACACGTGCAGGTGGTGTACAACGTCGTGGTTGGCGGCTACTTCTCCATCAAGCGCAACATCATGTCCATCCCGCTGGGCTGCTCCATCACCCAGGACCAGCTGCTGCCCTTCACCGAGGCCCTGCTGCGCGTGTTCAGGTGGGTGGGTGGGTGGGAGCAGTCAGGCGTGCGTGCGTGCGCGTGTTGCAGCAGCGCATGGGCGTGTGGGTTGCTGTGTTCATGGCGAGCGGCAAAGCATGGAGGTCCCGTTGATCGACCCGTCGACAGCACCCCCGCCCGCATCCGCACCTTCAGGGCTGAACACCACCAGCCTGCACACGCCTAGTCAGGCCGCTCTGGGTTTGCAATAGCCTCAACTCGCAACCACCTTCCCCATACCTTATCTCACGGGCCGCAGGGACCACGGCCCTCGCGGTGACCGGCAGCAGACGCGGCTGATGTGGCTGGTGGAGGCGGTGGGCGTGGACAAGTTCCGCCAGCTCCTCTCCGAGTACATGGGCGGCGCCACCTTCGGCGAGCCCGTGCACGTGAGTGGCTTCCACGGCCCGGCCTGCCGCATGGGGCTGAGTCCTCCCAGTGCACCTGCCAAATCGCCACCAACGGTTCCCCCTCTGCACTTGCACCGGATCCCTCACTGACAGCAGCACGCTGCCCCCCCCCGCCCTGCTCTATCCCGCCCCGCTGCCCTCCGCCCCGCGCAGGAGCACCACGACCAGCCCTGGGAGCGGCGCAACCTGCTGGGCGTGCACCCGCAGAAGCAGCCCGGCCTGAACTGGGTGGGCGCCTGCGTGCCCGCCGGCCGCCTGCACGCCGCCGACTTCAACGAGCTGGCGGCGGTGGCGGAGAAGTACGGCGACGGCTCGGTGCGCATCACGTGCGAGGAGAACGTCATCTTCACCAACGTGCCCGACGCCAAGCTCGAGGCGATGAAGGCGGAGCCGCTGTTCCAGCGCTTCCCCATCTTCCCCGGCGTGCTGCTGTCCGGCATGGTGTCCTGCACCGGTGAGGAGGGGCTTTGAGGCGGTTGGCGGGCTTGGGTTTGGGCTGTTGGGGCTGTGGCGTCGCAGGGCATTTTGTCGAAAAGTGGGAGGATGGACTGCTCCCCGCTTGTGGGCGAGGCTGAGAGCGCGCGTGGGCCGGGCTGGGGCGCTGGTTGTAGCGACTGCAGCCTTGCCGTTGGTCTTTCGGCGCGCAACGCTTGTCTGCTCCGCTGCACGTGCAATGACCTTGTCCCTCCCGCCTGTGATCACGCCTGCCAGGCAACCAGTTCTGCGGCTTTGGGCTAGCTGAGACCAAGGCCAAGGCTGTTAAGGTGGGTGGAGTTGTGCTATGACCCCGCATAAGGTCTTTCATCAATGTTTCGGGGGCCCTACCCGGTTGCCAAACCTTTGTTGTGCGAGCCTGCAAGCCGAATTCTTTCATACTGACTTTCCTGCCGCACACCGTACCATCTGCCGCAGGTGGTTGAGGCGCTGGACGAGCAGCTGGAGCTGAGCCGGCCGGTGCGCATCCACTTCACCGGCTGCCCCAACTCGTGCGGCCAGGCGCAGGTGCGTGGGCGCGGGCTCTGGGCAGGCTGCAAGTGCCTCATGCCGATCCCGACTGTGGTTGGTTTGTGGGCAAAACAAGGCTGGAGGGCCGCACTGCAGCACCGGCGACGGAATCACTCCGTTTTCCTAATCTGCTCTCAGCACGCTATCCCTCATTCGTCCCTTAGTCCACGCACCTCAGCGCCAAGCTAGGGCTTGGGCTGGCCATGTAGAAACTTCCACAACAACCCCTTCCCCCCGCACCCTTCCCGCTCACCAGGTGGGCGACATCGGCCTCATGGGCGCGCCCGCCAAGCACGAGGGCAAGGCGGTGGAGGGCTACAAGATCTTCCTGGGCGGCAAGATCGGCGAGAACCCCGCGCTGGCCACCGAGTTTGCGCAGGTGTGTGGGAGTGCGTGGGCGAGCTGGAATCCGGGAGCATGCAGTGATCGGGCGCGATCCAGCGGCGATCCAAGGAGTCAACAAGCGAGAGCTTGTTTGGGCTGTAAAGCGCATTGGGTGATGGGAATGGGCATTCTGTCACGGGCGGTGCACGGGAAGCAGTGGATGCCGTGCGAGTCATGCTAAATAGCGTGTGAGGAGTGAAGCCCCAGCACATGTTTTGGACTGACCGTTCGCCCCGCGACGCTGCTTGTTGCCGCAGGGCGTGCCCGCCATCGAGAGCGTGCTGGTGCCCCGGCTCAAGGAGATCCTCATCTCCGAGTTCGGCGCTAAGGAGCGCGTCAAGCCCGCCGCCGCGTAAGCGCGCGCTGCGATGGCGATGGTAGTGCAAAGCGAGCGCTTGAGGGCAGAGTTGGCGTGAGCGGCGTGAGTTGGGTGGTGCTAAACGCGTGAGGGCCTGCACTGAATGCACCGCATTTGGGCTTTCTGAGGGGCACTGAGTGAGAATGTTTTAACTTGGCTGCGGCGCATGGAGAGCACGCGTTTGAAGCGACAGGCGCGGAAGGAGCAGGGCGGTTTGAGCTCCGTGGGAATGTCAGGCCTTGGTGATTCCGCATAGGCTATGCGGTAGGTCCTTGTTTGCTGTTTGCTGGCAGGAGATGATGCGCAACTTTGGACGACCCGAAGCACTCCTTGCTGGAAGATTTGCTGCACAACAAGAGTTGGGGTTTTGCTGATTGCTATGTCCTCACATACGGTACTTGGCGTGCTTGTGTATGTAGCTAACGCACAGGTGGGGGCCCGAAGGGCGCGCATATGCGTGGCCCCCGAGGGATCTAGATAGCTTGTACTACCGATGATGTATGTTTAGCAGCTTTACTGACTTGCTGTGCCGCATCCCCCCGTGCGTTGTATGCTGTGTGAGTAGTACACACGAGCGCATGAAAGGTAGATTTGTATTTAGGTGCGATGGCGACTGTACGGCGCAGCATGGAGGTTTGTTGATGCCGCCTGCTGCACTCGCCGGCCAGCCCTCAAGCACGAGTGAATGTGGGAGGTGGCCATATGACACACAAGTCGAAACGGCATGACAGCATCGGTTAGAGTAACAGGGCAAAGTGGAGCAGATCGGCAGACGCTAGTATGCATGTTGCGGCTGCGGCATAGCGTGCAATAAGGGGCTGGCTGGAAGACAGGTAGCAACAAGGCAGGAGGTCGCCAATTCAAGTCGCTTTCAAGTAAACACAAGATGCGAGTGGGAATGCACGTGCCGCGTGCTGCAAGGCCAATGTAATGCTGATTTCTGAGGTCATGCACGGACAGCACGGTCAGTTCAAAACAGTGGGTACCCGGCTCGTATTTATGGATATATGGGGGGCTTCGGACACTGCCGGGAACTCGCCCTCTCGCCCCTTGCCAACTTCATGAACAGTGGGTACCCGGCTGTGTTAGAAAAGCATAAGGAGAGGAACCCGGCTGTGTGTCCCGTTGTGTTGAATGCTAATTCCCGGACCCCCTAGGCAGCAAAGGGCAATGGCAGATACGGTATGCCGCTGACGCGCTGTAACTTCACCGGTGATTCTCTGGCTGGCAAGTAGTTGCTGACACGCAGTCCTCACGCTCCGGGCGCCCGGCGAGGCGAGACATCACGCAGACAATCCAGACATCACGCAGATGATGATTCTTGTTCATACGAGTGCGCTTTTGCCTTTAAGGCTTTGACTGTCCATAACACGTTCCCCAGTGACGGCCGCCATGGACAGGCACCCTTGCAGGCACAACGCAGGCACCGCGAAGGGAGCACGCAACGCTGCCATTGTCATGCTGTGTGAGCTTCTAATGTGTCAGGCAGCAGGCCCCGGCCCTTGCCCGCCGCCGCCTCCACGGCTCCACCACACAACCCAGCCATGATCCCCTCCGTCACCACGGCCTCCACGTCCACTAGGGCGGGTCAAGGGTTGGGCGCCTCGCCGTGGCCGGCTCAGAATTGAGGCAGCACCATTCCGCTTCTAGTTGTCTTCCGCAGTTGCATTTTAGCGCATGTCCGTGACAGTTGTTAGTTCGTGCCGCCACCGCCGCCCCTCACCAAGCACGTTCAGTAGTCCCAAGAGTGACGACCCGTGCCGTGGCCTCGATGCCGCTGCATCTGCGATGTACTGTATCTTCCCGCATTCCGCTCGCCCCGACACGCACATTACGGTACGCCACTTCAGTTCCAGCTCGACTGCCCCTTCCCACGTAGGGCCAAGCGAAGCCAAAGGTATCGCCTGGGATGCCGCTGCCGCTTTCCAACAAGACGCTCTCGGGCATATGTGGGCGGGGCAGCATGCCCATCTGTCACGGTGTTTCGCGTGTGGAAGCTACTGCAAGCGCGCGGTTCGCCGGCCGGACATGCGTGCTGCACATGTGTCAAAACGCTCGCTCCGCTCCAAGGCCTCCATCAGCGCCACTCAAGGTCGCGACAGGTACGCCTGCGCAAAGGCTTTTCCATGCAAGCATTCGCTTCGTTCCGCGCAGGAGGTTCATGTCGCGAAAAGCGATGCTGTCGCGGTAACTTGCTCGAATGCGCTCAGTCCGCCTGGTTGGAGCCTCTTTACATATGTGAAACTAAAAATAAGCTAGCGCTCAGTCGAAAATGATGTGCAGAGCAAAGTCTCCGACTTCAACGAATTTGAGGGTGTGTTGGAGAAAGTCCCTTCATCGCACGCATTATATATACTTCACCAAAACACCAGTGTCGTCGTTTGGCATATTTAAGCGTTTGGAACGTCGACTCCAATCATTGTCATCGGCACGCCCATTCCGTCGCGATTCACCCCAACAAAGGCCTCAAACGACCTTCACCTCTTTGTCGCTTGCTCCTCGCTCCCCAATAAAGTATCAAGCACCTGCAAAGATGGCTCTGAACATGAAGCAGAACGCTGGTGGGTGAAGCTGCGTATGCGCACGGAAAGCGAGATGCCCGCCAACTTTGTTGCCATGCCGACCCCGCAGGCCTGTCGCGCAAGGCCGCGCGCTCGGTCTCGAGCCGTGCGCCTGTTGTTGTGCGCGCTGTTGCCGCTCCCGTTGCCCCGGCGGCCGAGGCCGAGGCGAAGAAGGCCTATGGCGTATTCCGCCTTTCCTATGACACGCAGAACGTGAGTCCGCTGCCTCGTCTGATGCCTTAATGTTGTCCTGAGACTGAACGCGCTCTTCTGCATTCGTAGGAGGATGCTTCGCTGACCCGCAACTGGAAGAAGACCGTCAAGGTGGCCGTGACTGGTGCCTCCGGCAACATCGCGAACCACCTGCTCTTCATGGTGAGACTGTCGAAAGCGTCGTGTTGGCGGTGCGACGTCCCCGGCGGCGGGAGGGCGGTCCTGAGGACTTGCAGGGCGCGCGCACATGCAAAAGGGTGTCGGCAAAAGACCCGCGCGAATCGCCTTATCTCCAACTCTTGCCCGCGTGCCCTGCAGCTTGCCTCCGGTGAGGTGTATGGCAAGGACCAGCCCATTGAGCTTCAGCTGCTGGGCAGCGAGCGGTCGAAGGAGGCTCTGGAGGGCGTCGCGATGGAGCTCGAGGACAGCCTGTACCCGCTGCTGCGCGAGGTGCGCACGCTTTGTACGCATCAACATGCTCATCCATGCAACCGTTGCAGCCAGCGCGCACTCAGCGTGCAGGGGTGTTGCACTCACCGACTCGTGGCTGCGATCCCTCCTACCCCCTCCCGCCAGGTGTCCATCGGCACCGACCCGTACGAGGTGTTCGGCGACGCCGACTGGGCGCTCATGATCGGTGCCAAGCCCCGCGGCCCTGGCATGGAGCGCGCGGACCTGCTGCAGCAGAACGGCGAGATCTTCCAGGTTCAGGTGAGGAGGATGTGGGGTGGCCCTCCCACCCGGTGCCAGTGCTTACTGCTGCGCTGGCCTGCTCGTGAACTGCCAGGCCTCCTGGCTGTGATGCTGAGCATGACACTCCTGTTGGCCGCGTGCACAAACGCTTTGACACGGCTGTCGTGCTACGTTGTCACGGCTGTCGTGCTACGTTGTCACGCACCTGACGAAGCAGACAGTCACCAGACCGCCAGCCCAACCGCGCCTCTCCTTTCGGCCCACTCTCACCCGCCCTTCCCTGCCCGCCTTGCTCCCCCTTCCCCCCGTGTCCCCACCTAGGGCCGCGCCCTGAACGAGTCTGCCAGCCGCAACTGCAAGGTGCTGGTGGTCGGCAACCCCTGCAACACCAACGCGCTGATCGCCATGGAGAACGCCCCCAACATCCCGCGCAAGAACTTCCACGCGCTGACCCGCCTGGACGAGAACCGCGCCAAGTGCCAGCTGGCGCTCAAGTCCGGCAAGTTCTACACCTCGGTCAGCCGCATGGCCATCTGGGGCAACCACTCCACCACCCAGGTGAGGAAGGGCACAGGGGGCAGGGCACGAGGGGCGCCGGAGAGGGCGGAGAGAGGGGCCAGCATTGGGATGAGGGAGGCGGGACAAGCGGCGTCCGCGCAAGATAGTGCAGAACGCGTTGGTGTCTGTGCGGGCCGTGCGCGGGGCTGTGCGGCATGGAATGGGCGAACCGAGCGCTTGGTGGCTAGAAGCCGACAGCTTTCGTAACTTGGGCTGCTTGCTGCGTGAGCAGGGGAAACATCGGTGTATTCGTAAGGGTTGGTGGAGCTGCAGAGGAGGGTTTTGCTGCACAGGTTGTGCAGGGTTGCGGGCGGAAGGGTGGATGTGTAAGAGGAGGGCGTGGAAGCAAAGCGGCTGACTGTAGAATGCTGGAAGCCGATGTGCTGCGAGGCAGGGCAGTGGACAATTGACTGAGGCTGCTCTTCGGTCGGGAGGAGCACATGGGCATGGGTCGAAAACGAAGGGCGCCTGGAAAGGATTGGGGAGAGAGTCTGTGGCGGACTCGTAGTAAGGGGCCGCGGCATGGCATCGTGCGCGGCTGGTTATCTTCAACGGCCTGCCAACATTGTGGGTGTGTGCCGGCCGATGTGTCTCATCCAGTGCCTTCTGGCCTCCTGTAGGCTGACGGGGGGCCCCCTCCACTTTCCGCCGTCCGTCCTCCGGCAGGTGCCTGACTTTGTGAACGCGCGCATCGGCGGCCTGCCCGCCACTGACGTGATCCGCGACATGAAGTGGTGCCGCGAGGAGTTCGTGCCCAAGGTGAGAGCATGGTGCGGGGCTGGTTCTGGCCAGCGGAGGGTAGAAGACGGGCAGCGGAATGAGCCCCCTCCCGGGACGAGGGGGCGGAAAGAAGGGCGCATGCGCCAATGATTGCGCGCTGCCGAAGACAGGCGAGGGGCCTTCGACGTCGCGTCGGCTAGATTCGCAACACACGAGGGAAGGGCGGGGAGGGGCAGGGCGGCATGCGGTCAAAAGCATTCTGTGCTCTAGGCGCTGAGGAGCGACCCGGTGCTCTGCAGCGTGGGCTAAGGAAACAGCACACACGCGCAGGCGCAGGCGACATCAGGCAGCTTAGCCCGCACCCAGGCGCGCTCTTTGCGCGCCCAGCACCGCCGTCAGCGAAGTAACCCCGCAGCCCCGTCCCTAGAAGCGAGCGTCACGTTCGCTAGCCGACATGTTCTCACCACCCTGCGTTTGCGCCCTTCCCGCGTTATCAACACCACGGCACCACCAGGTGGCGCTGCGCGGCGGTGCGCTGATCAAGAAGTGGGGCCGCTCCTCGGCCGCCTCCACGGCCGTGTCGGTGGCGGACGCCATCCGCTCGCTGGTGACGCCCACCGCGCCCGGCGACTGCTTCTCTACCGGTGTCATCAGCGACGGCAACCCCTACGGCGTGCGCGAGGGCCTGATCTTCTCCTTCCCTTGCCGGTGAGCGAGTGGCTGCAATGAAACAGTGCGCGAGCGATGCCTGTCGTGCTCTTGGGTTGTGTGGGTTGAGGAGGGGCAAGGATTCTTGGACAGGGACATGAAAGCTCGTGGATTCTATGGCTCGCCGTGTGCCCAATTGCTGACGAGCCTTTCCGGCCCCTCTTTCCGCCTCCTCCCCACAACTGCGTTCAACAACACCACAGCTCCAAGGGCGACGGCGACTACGAGATCTGCGACAACTTCATCGTGGACGAGTGGCTGCGCGGCAAGATCCGGGCCTCTGAGGACGAGCTGCAGAAGGAGAAGGAGTGCGTGAGCCACCTCATTGGCATGATGGGCGGCAGCTGCTCGCTGCGCGGCGCCGAGGACACCACCGTGCCCGGCGAGAACTAAATGTCCCCGCGCAGTAACAGCTCAAACGTGCGCACTGCGGGGGCGCGTGACGCACGCGTGCGCGGGTCTGGCGGATGCGTGCGCTCGCCCGCCCTGGCAGGGTTCCGCTGCCCGGGACGTGCAGGGCTGCTGCAGTACCGGTTCGGGTCAGTTACGGTTACTTAACAGCCATGCCGAGGTGCTCGCCTTGGCGCGGGGTGTGCCGGTGTTTGCGCGGCATGTCGCGGGCACGGCGCGGCGGAGTTGAGCAGCGTTTTGGGCGGGGAACCGTCAGGCAGTTTTGGAACAACAACGACGATGAAAAGATAGCACTGCACTGCAGGGTCGTTGCCTTTGCATAGACTGACAAAGAAGGGCGGGGAGCAGCGGCAGGGCCGCTTGCGACTGGACGGCAGCGGCGGCGTGCTGACTGCGGATATTGTGCATATTTGACTGACTTGAGTCCGCATGCGGTTGCGGACGACACGGCACGGATGGCATCGCGCGCGCCTGTGTGTGGTGTGGTGAGCACATGGAGTTGGGGCGGAGGGGGCTGTGGCGTTTATGCGGCACGCCCCGCTTGCCACTCCTACAATCATTCCTAATGAGGGCGTTGCGTGGAGAGAGACCCCCAGTATCTAACTTGAGTGTGTGGATCGTGAAGAGGGGTCGGCGGTGGCTGCGTGCGGTCGCCAAGGCACCCTCGCTCCGGGGACGCAATTGTCTGTGCCCCCGTGCCGGCATACGGCACGGGCGGCCCTCGGAGATATATCTCGGAGTGTGTTTTTGTGGAGCGGGCTACTAATTTGGAGCGGCCTTCGTCCCAGGCACACTCTCACACAAATGTCGTGAGCGGCGGGGTCGGCGCGGAGTGGCGTGGTTTTCGCTGCATGGCGGGGCCACCTCTCTTGCTGAGTGGAGTCAACTTGTGTCTCAGGCGGGGTACTGATAGGCTTGCTGGGCATAAGAGACTAGGCTTAAGAATCTGAGAAATATTAGTCAGCGTTTGAACTCGGTTGGTTGAGACTACATGCGCACCTGGCATGAAGGTGTTGGTGAGGGGCCGCCGCTGCCGCGGACGCTAAGCCACGCCGGCTTGCCACGCGGCCGGCAGCTTGCGCCGTACATGGCAAGGTAGTAGGCAGGCAGCTGACGCTCCTCCCGTGCGGCCTTCCATAACACAGGGCAGGTAGATTGGCGAGCTCAAGTAGACCACATAGATGCTGTTGCATTTTTTGAGTACGTGTTTGGTCCCGATGGGTTGAGAAGGTCACAATTTGAGGTACCCCGCAAGAGATGCGAGGGGGACTAGCTGCGACGCAGCACTGGGGCTCACGTGTGTTGCGTGAGCGGCCAGGGCAGGGACTACACAGCCAGGAGGCGTGTGTGCTGCAGAGTGGCACGGCGACGTTGCTGACGCGACGAGCGCTCGCGCATGTACCAGGAGGATGGGGTCGGATGTGTCGGTGGCTGCAGGGAAGCGCCGTGCGCGCGTCGGGCTGTGGCCCCTGGTGCACCAGCTTGTGGGCTGTAACTGCGCAGTGAGCGAATGCCTCTGTACCCATCAGGGCGTCGGTCCAGACGCCAGCTCATGCACGGCACGCGATGCAATCCCATCAGGGACTGACAGGATACTCTGGCGGCGCAGGAGAGCCTGATTTGCATACCCACACGCCGCAGTGGTCAGGCGCCGAACCCCTTCCCTGCTTCCTCCCTCAACGCAAGTGCCCATAGCCAGGCGATTTTGATACGCCTGCCACGTTGCCCTGTCTTGTGGCCTAGAGGCCCATAACTGCCGTATGGTTGCGGAATTACAGAGGGGACAACCCGAGTGTGCAAGCACACAAGGGCCGTCGGAAGCTGCTGCAAACCCTCCCGCCACCATGGTCCGTGTGACTCCGCGCACAGCGAATCCTAGCCAAGCCGTAACCCGCCAGAGCCCCGCCGATTGCATCGCTGCCACAATTCCAAAAGCGGGAGTACCGCACAGGTCGAAGGCGAACAGTACACCCTACCAGCACAACCTAACCTAACCAGGGCGCAAGCGTCCAGGTACCAGGCGGCCGCACGAAGCAGAGGCACTGCAATACGAACGCGCATGTCTTTAAGACGTAGGAACTCACGGCGACGGAGGCGGTGATTCGAAATCGTACGGCGGCCGCAACTCCATCCGACCACCACCGCCAGGAGCAATGAATGGGTGAGAAGGCGACACCGTGTCCCAATCCTTGGGGGGAATACCCAAACTAACAAAAGTCTGCAGCCGACCCCAGAAATCCGTCACAACATCAAGGCCGACGCGGAGCACGTGCGCAGACGGCAACGTGCGCTTGGCAGCAAGGCCAGCCATGATCACACGTTGCCGACCCAAGTCCAAAGCAGACATCGCAGCAAGGCACACGACATCCCACACAGGCTGAACTAGACCCGCAGGCGGCCGGGCCAGCCACAAGTCGGCACGAGAGAACGCGCGCAGCGCGTTCTCAGGCTCTGCGCCCATAGCGAGGCCCATACTCTCACGCAAGGCCAGTGCCACCCGACAATCCCAGAACCAATGGCGCCGATCACCATCCTGCATATCAACAGCACACGCACGACACGGGTCCACACGCTGACCACGCAAACGTTTAGCAGCATTTTGTGGGAACGCCCAGCACGCATTGGCGGCCACCCGCCACAAAGCTTCCTTGTGTTGGTTTTCCCACTTGAGCGCCCATAGACGAGTCAACGCACCCGCAAAGGCACCGCACGCTATGGGCACCTCAGAGTCCGGCACACCAGCATCAAGCACGAACGCACGATGTTTAGCCCTCAGAGCGACCAACGCCTGGGACTGTTGCAAGGTAGTGCCCGCCTTCACTGTGTACGCCGTGACTAGTAGGGGAGGGCCCCCGTCCTGCGCCCAGCCGAGGCCTCGCACAACCTGTTGCACAGCCGCGGCCGCCGCACGCGCCACTTCCTCCTTCCGCAGCGGCGCCACCCCGTACACACGGCGGTACCACCGGTCCTCACGCACGGCAGCGGCCCAGCCAGGGGGCAGGAGGGCCACTGCCGTGGCAAGTCGGTCGGCGGCATCTTGGACCGAGGCAGGGCCCCGGAGCGGTGACGGCAGCTTCCGGGGATGCCACCGCAGCACAGCCCGCCACACATTGTTCAAGTACATTTCGTCGCAGGCCGCAGCAAACCCCTCGCCCCACACATGAGGAGTTTCACACGCGTCCCGGTATTCGTCAAGCCCATCATGCGCATCAACCAGTTGACCCACATACAACAGACGTGGGAGAGCACGCAGATCCGCAAATGCAACGTCCCAGGTGTGACCGCCCACGCACAGTGCCGGGTTGGCCCACAATGGCACATGGACCACCCACGGCCCAGGCTCGGGCGGAGCAACTAGGGTCACAGCCGGCAATCCAGTCATAGCTTTTAGCAACCGCACAAACGGGGGGCACATAGGGGAGAGCTGTTTGCCCAGCACCTTCGCGCCGGCCCCATGCACCAGCAGCCGCAGCGGCGTCGCGTCATTGTGCACTTGGCGCAACCAGGCGACTGCCACCTGAGTCCATGGAGGCACATACGGTAAGAGGCCACACGCCCCAAGGACACACCGCACCGCCAACCCAGCCTGCCGCGCCTTCACATGCTCGACCAGCGGAAGCAGGCCGACGCCGCCCACCGCCGGGGGCAATTGCATAATTTCAAGCGACACACCCGGCGGGCGGGCACGAGCGTTCTCATCATATGCAGCCGGCGAGAGATGGCGGTCCACAACAGCGGCCACCCGTGCCAGCAACCCCGCCAAATCCGCGCCCCTCCGGGGGAGGCCCACAAATTCCAAATGGTACAACACCTTGCCGAGCGCATACGCAGAGGCTGCAGCCGCCCGACCAAACATGGACACTGGCATACGAACAATTTTGTTTAGAACACCCAACACTCCCTCAAACGCGACAGCCGGGGAAGGGACAGCCCAATCACCGAAATGAATCCCCAGCGATTTAGCCGTCGGCACAACCCGCCAGCCAGGCGGCAGGTGCGGCCCAGCCACCCCCGCAGGCAGAGACCCAGCGCCGCGCGACGCACCCATAACTAGCAGTTCTACTTTAGCCATGTTCAGGCGTTGCCCGGAGGCACGACGAAACGTCTCCATATCCGCCAGAAAGGCCGGCACCGCTTGAAACCCAGCCAGTAGCGGCGTACAGTCATCCGCGTACTGCGAGGCCAAGGCCGAGGCCAAATCCGCTAGGACCCCGTGCCCCCTACTGCGCAGCCACGACAGGAGGGCTTGCGCAACGGCCAGGTACAGCAGCGGGGCCAGGGGGCACCCCTGCCGCACACCCGCCTCCAGAGGCACCCAGCCCGACACCCGGCCGTTTACCAGTGCCGCCCCACGCGTGTCAGTCAAGAGGCGGGATACCCACGTCAAGAAGCCGGCCCCCACGCCCATGCGCTCAAGGCATGCCAGCAGAAATCACCGGTCAACAGTGTCATACGCTTTATAAAATCCAAGAAAGCCGCCACACCCGGCGACTGCCCCGCAGCTTTGAGCAACCCAGGAGTAAGTTGCAGCAGCAGCACATTGTCGGCAATGCGGCGATCAGACAGGAATGCGATTTGTTCAGGGTCAATGATGCGGCCAAACACCGGCTGTAACCGGCGGCAAAGCACGAGCGCTAGAGTGCGGTAATCAGTATCCGTCAACGTGATGGGGCGATAGTTGGAGGGCTCAGACGCGTCACCCCTCAAAAACGTCCACACGCCATCCAGAAACCCGGCAGACACACCATGCCCCTCCCCTACCGCAGTGAACACCTCCGCCAGCACGGGGGCGAAATCACTTTCACAATGCAGATACAGCTCCACCGGGATGCCGTCAGGGCCCGCCGCCCGCCCTGGAGGGGCCGCCCGAAGCGCCGCACGCACCTCACCCGGGGTGACGGCAGGCTGGCCAAGCTGCTCGGCCTCGTCGGCAGTGCACCGACGCCCATGGCGCTGCAGCACATCCAGTACGCAGGCAGCGGCATCAGGGGCGGGCGGCGGCGCGGCGCAGATATTCTGCCAGTACTGCGCCATCACCGTGCCCATGATCGTGGGGTCTGAAGTTGGTGAGCCATCTGGGCGTTTCAGCCGGGCGATGACACGCGGCCCGCCAGGCGGCCGCAGCATGCGGGTAAGCACCGGGCACGGGCGCTCACCCCCGCGCAGCCACGTGTGGCGGGTGCGGCGCGCCACACCCGCAGCAGCAGCCACGGCGGCCGCCGCCGCGGCGCAGCGGGCGCGCACCGCCGCAGGGGCCGTCGCGTGCACATCTTCGCCATCCACGACCGCTGCTGCAGCAGCCTCCGCCGCGGCAAGCGCCGCGGCCTCTTGCTGGCTCGCCTCCACCCGACGAGCCACAGCCACCCGGCTGAGGCGGTTGGCAGACACAGCGGCGGCGCGCTTGAGGGCGGGCCACCACTCTAGCAGAGCAGCGGGATCCGTGGGGCGCGCAGCCAAGGCGGCGCACAGCCAGGCGCGATACTCACGGTCCAAGTCCTTGAAATCCCTGAAGCCCAAGTGCGCTTTCGGCAGGCCCCGCGCCGGCGGGTAGGTCTCCGGGGACGCAGCCAGGGTAACTGTCACGAGCTTGTGATCGGAGGGCACACCGGCTGCAACCCCACACTCCAGTACGTGCGGCGAGATGCCCGTACTGCAGAGGATACGGTCCAGCCGGCTAGCGCCCTGAGGGTGGAAGTAGGTGCAGACGCGGCGTGTAGGGTGCCGCTGGCGTAGCACATCGGAGAGGCCAGGGCACGCGGCGGCAAGCGCCGCCGCGGCAGGCCGGTCGCCACGCTCCACGCCGGTGACCGTGTCCAGTGCAACGTCATCTACAAAATTAAAGTCTGCGGCCAGAACGTGCTCGACGGCGCTGGCCGCCTGCGGGCCCACCCACTCCCGAATGAAAGCTTGCTGCGCCGTGGAGGACAGGGGGAAGTAGGCTGACGTCAGCGTGAAGGCGTGGCCACCCCACTGCAGCGGCACGCTGATACCGCGGCCAGCCCAAGCACCCGCGGCCGTATGGGCCGGAGCTACGCCCCCGGACAAAAGGCGGCCACGCCCGCCCGCCTGCGAAGCACCCCCGCCCGCCCGCCTGCGAAGCATCCCCGCCCGCCCGCCTGCGAAGCACCCCCGCCCGCCCGCCTGCGAAGCACCCCCGCCCGCCCGCCTGCGAAGCACCCCCGCCCGCCCGCCTGCGAAGCACCCCCACCCGCCCGCCTGCGAAGCACCCCCGCCCGCCCGCCTGCGAAGCACCCCCGCCCGCCTGCCACCGAGAGCCATTGTCCGCACGCCAGGATTGGCGCGGGTGGCGTGGTGCAACGTTCTTGTGGGGCTTACACAACGTCTATGCTCCGCTGCCGCTTAGCCTTGCAACCATCCAAGGTACTGCACGCTGCGGCTCTCGCTGCGGCTGGCCGGCTGCGCTGCTTCGCACATACACACACGCACGCAAGAGTGAGCACCAAAGGCCACAAGCGGCCATGGATGCGATCCCGTCGCCGCTCGGCGACTTGCAGAGTTTCACCTGGCCACGACACGTGCACGAGTGTTTGACCCGGTTGCCCACCTCAATCACGCGCCGAAGGGTCACCCCCACGTGGCTCAGTCCTCGCAGCTCACTTGCTAGGACAAACTAGCTTAAAAGCATCTCCTGCGTATCACACGATAGGCCAGGCTAAGGCTCCAGCTTATGCAGACACACACAGCGGCCTTGACAGCAGCGTTTGTTACCGTACATCCTCCTACACCTGCCACTTCTGTCAGCCTCCCCGCACACAAGAGATGTTCCCGATATTCCCGTACTCCACGACACACACGCCACGCCAGACACTACACACTAAGAACTATCAAACGGTCAGGCAAAGCAGGACCTGTTTGCTACCAAGCGACCGCGCGTGAGAGTGGTGCCGGGCCCAGAAGGCGCTTACCAGCGGGCGGACCCAGAGCTTTGGCATGCCGCTCATGCCCCTAGCCCTGTGGCACACCGCAGCCCGGCAGCGCGCCACCCGCCAGCCGCCCTCATCCAGCACCACCACCAGCAACAACCACCGCCCGCGGGCCGGCGGCCCCCAATAGCCGGCCGCTGCCTCTTGCAACCCGCCCCAGCCGCCAAGCCCGCTTAGTGCTTGCCGTTGCCGTTGGCGGCGTGGCCGTTGTTGCTGCCGTTGATGTTGACCTTGGCGGGGTCCAGGCCCAGCTTGCCCAGCAGCTGGCCCCAGCGCTCCGGCTCCTCGTCAAAGATGTAGGTCATGGGCTGCACCAGCACGCCGCTGCCGCCGAGCTGCGTGGGGGGAATGGGGAGTGGTGGTGGTGGTGGGGGGGGGCGTGTGCGCGCAGGGAGGGTGGGGGCGGGGAAATTGGAGGGGGTCGAGTGGAGATGTTAGGTGTGGTGGGTCCTGGTGGGTCCTGGTGGGGGCCGGGCATTCATTCATCGGCAGGAGCTGCAGTGTCCTCGGCCCCTGCCTTCATTGCCTAAAGACAGTCGTAGATGCCGCCAACCCCCGCGCCCGGCCCCCTTACTGGAATGAACAATCCACTCCCTACAGTCCCACTTTGCCCCAAACAAACTCCACGCCGCATGCCCCCCCTTCTTCCCGCGTTTCCCAGCTGCTGCGCAGTCGTGTTCGCATTTTGTTTCTCACCGGGACTGTTTACCAGTAACCCCCGTCTTCCCCACCTTCTTCACCCCCGCCCCCTTCATACATCGCCCGACCCCTTCCCCCCTCTTTCCGCCCCGTCCCTTCCTCCCCCCCCCGCCCACCTTCTGCAGGGCCTTGACGGCGCCGTACAGCTGCTTCTTGCGCACGCAGATGGTGGCGGCGTAGTAGTGGTGCTCGGCCTTGCCGCCGGCGCCGCGGTTGTACACGTTGGCCACGGTGGGGCCCTGCACGGCACCCGGGCGTTGGCGGTTGTTTGGGGGCGGTTGCTTGGGGCGGTTGTTTGCGGGCGGTTGTTTGGGGGCGGTTGCTTGGGGCGGTTGTTTGCGGGCGGTTGTTCGGCGCGTGGGCGCGTAGGCACCCAGGGGTTTGTTCGCCGAGCGGGCAGGCAGGGGCCAGTGGGTGGCGCAGGCGACGAGCGCGAGATGCGGTGGCGGCCGTGTGACCTGGTCCCCTCTTCCGACCGCGCAACGGGCGGTACCCCGGACAGCTACAACAACCACAACCACAAATAACGCCACCCGCGCTGAACACTGCACACATGGCCACGCACGAGGCCGCGTAGTGTGTCAGCCAGTCAATCAGCCCCAGCCAGCCAGCCAGCCAGTCAGTCAGTCGGTCGGTCAGCCACGCACCTGCAGGCCCTGCAGCCCGGGCGCCTGCAGCAGCACGTCCGCCACCGCCTCGGGGCTGTCGCCGCGCATGTTGGCGATCACGCTGTGGGCACGTGCGTGCGTGGCGTGCGTGTGTTAGAGGTCACAAGGAGAGAACAAGCAAATGGCGTGGCGTGTGTGTGTGTGTGTGTGTGTGTGTGTTTATGTGCGTGTGCGTTATCGTGTGCGTTGTCACGTATGTGTTTAGGCAGAGAGGGGAGAGGGGAGGGAAGGGAAGGAACGGGGAGGAGAGGGAAGTTGCATTGATTACAGACCGACCGCACGGTGTGCCAGCTGGGGGACGAAGGGTGGTTGTGCCCACACACCCGCCACGCCCATGCACCCACACACGCACGCAGTGCCCCGCGCGCACCCACCCACCCACCCACCCACCCACCCACCCACCCACCCACCCACCCACCCACCCACCCACCCACCCACCCACCCACCCACCCACCCACCCACCCACCCACCTGTAGAACTGCTCGGCTTTGAGGTGGCCGTCGAAGCGCTCAATCAGCTCGTGCACGATCTGCAACATTGCAAGGACAGCCCAGCACAGGCACGTTTGTTAGAGGTCACAAGGGAGAGAACAAACGAAAGACCTGTGTGTGCGTGTGTTTCCTGTTCCTCGTGTTTTCTAACACATGCGATGTGAGGCCGCGGCTGTGTAAACACAGGGGAGGCTCGGTGCCGCCGTGCCGGGGCCAGGGGCCAGGGGCCATCGGCACAGCAGGCAAGCAGACAGGCAGACAGGTAGGCAGGCCAGAAGGCACATGCATACCGGGGCATGGCCTTCCGACGAGCCTGTCCCCAGCGCACCAGTCACACCCCAATCCCGATCCTGCCTCAACATCTTTTCCGCCAACCCTCAAGCCTGAACATTCCCCCGCCTCCGTCCTCCCCACCCCCACCTCCTCCTCCTCACCCCCTCTTCCTTCCCACCCCCACCCCCACCTCCCACAGCCCGCGCACACCGTGATGGGGCACACGTTGCACCCGGGCTCGCGCGCACAAGGTCATAGGAACATAGCTCTTCGCTTGGTTCATTTTTTCCTCTCACACACCCTGCTGGCCTACCCTCCCCGCATGCCGATGCTGCTCTGGATGCTCCTGCTGGGCTCATCGCGGACGCTGCCCGGCATTCTCGCGTGTGGTCATAGGTGGGTATCACGTGTGGTCTGTGCATTAGGCTGGGTTGGGCTCGGTCTGTGTGCACGGCGAGCGTGGCTGACACGAGAACGCCGAACGGAGTTACTTTGTCGGGACCGATGACCCAAGATGCCAACAACGACCAGATGAACAAGACTGAAGATTATCGGCAAGAACACGAGTATATCCCTCTCCTCCGCGCTCTATGGTTCCGGTTTTTGGGTTCCAATGGTCGCTTTGGTTTCTGGAATGAACTACCCACCTCCACCCCCATGGTTGCGAGTTTTCTCCTCCTTCTCCCATAGGCCACGCTCACCTCCTCGCTCTTATGCATTGGGTTTGGTTTAGTTTGGGCTGATAACCACAACCCCACCCCCACCTCACCTCCAGCAGCTGCGGGCGCTCCAGCAGGCTCTTGCGGTTGGCGACCAGGATGCCCTGGCTCTCCATGATGTTGCCGCCCTCGATCTCGCGCAGGTTGTTCTCGCGCAGCGTCACGCCCGTGCTCACCTGCGGGCGGCCGGCCGTGCACACAAACACACACGCACGTGCGTGTCAGTGTCAACGAAGGGCAACCAGGAACGCTTGTCTGTCGTGTGTAGTATGTGTAAGGAGTGTGCTTGGGCAGGGCGGGGCGGGGCAGGGCAGGGCAGGGCAGGACCGGACAGCGAGGTTGTGGCCTTGTGACTGATGTTGTGATGGTGGTGGCGAAGCGTGTGTGGGGTTGGGTTGTGGAAGTGCGTGCTTGGCGTTGCGTTGTTGCTTGTGTAGTGTGATGTGGTGAGGCTGGTGTGGAGAGCGGTAAGGAGGACTAGCGGCTATGTGCCAGACAAGGTCGTGCACGCACAGGTCTACCGGGAGGAGACGCTGTCACTCTCGGGATGCTGGGGCGGTGGGCAAGTTGTCACATCTATGGCCGGGGAAAACGTAGGGGGCAGGAACAAGGGTGCGAGTCCATCCGTAGGGTATGGCAGCGCGCGAATACATTGGGTTACCGATGCAGAGGTGCGGGTTTGATGCTTGCTTCAAAGCAAGTGATGTAAGCCATACGGGTGGCACCCCACATGGTGTGCCCTGCCCTTGCTGAGCCCTAGGCTGGCGAGTAAGTATGAAAGGAGTTCCGAGAATCGTTCTGAGCCCCAGTGCTCGTCATGCCAAAGAGTGGAGCGCGCGGCGCGGTGCCGACTCAACTTCGCGCGTCTCCGCTTGGTCCGTCGATAGGAGCATGTGTGGTGTGCGCATGTTGGGGATTCTCTCTACCCGAAGCAGCACTATAGCCACACTGCCCCGCCACGTAGGTACGAGCGGACTGACCCACAACAAAACCGTGTCGCCGGAACGGGACACTGTTCCCCCGCATGACCCCCGCTGATTAATGCCAAACACAGGGCATGTCGCATCCATCATGGCCGAGGAGTGACATTCATGTCGCCTCTTGCGGCGGCACAGCGGAACACGCATTCATGCGGGTCGTCGAGCGGTCGCGACTCGTACGCTTTCGGAGCTCTGCTTGAGAAACGTTTCCAATCTTAAGTGCGAGCTTGCCTATCCATCCAGCCAGACCGGCACGCCTTAAACGCGTGGGGCTTCCGGCAGATGGGGCGAGTGCCGGATGAGGTGGACCCCCCGCGAAATGGCTTTGCCCCGCCCTCGCAGGATACTTTGCTTCGACCGCTGCTGCTTCACCACAAGCGAAATGCAGGCTTAAACATGGCAATTAGCAAGGGCAGGACCGTAGTGAGAGCTCTGGGGTGAAAGCTGAGATTTCGTTCATACGTCGCCGCCCTAGTTCACCAAACCTAGCCCAGCACCATGGGAGCCTACCTATCGTCACCTATTACTGATAAGGAAGTCTTTGAGGGAGATGGACACGGCCTACGCTTCGGGGGCGGCGCTATGCAGGGCTGGCGCCGCACCATGGAGGATGCGCACCTCGCCGAGGTCAACGTCGCAAACGACCCCAATGTCGCCATGTTTGGCGTGTTTGACGGTCATGGAGGAGCAGAGGTAGCAAAGTTCTGCCAGAAGTATATGGCCGCGGAGCTGCAGCGGCTTGAGGAGTTTGGCAAGGGGAGCGTGGAGGACAGCCTCGTCAAGGTCTTCCACCGAATGGTGCGCTCTCCGGGGTCTCGCATCCGCCAAGGGCTTTGCTGGGTGATCCCTGGGGCTTGGGCCTGCAGCCAGCGAGCGCGAGCGCGGAGCTTTCGGGACAACATGCCCGCGATGTCGCCCGACGCCCAGCTTCTGCTCGCACGCCTTGCAGGACGAGATGCTCCGCGACCAGCGATACGCGGAGGAGCTGGAAAAGCTCAAAACAAAAGAGTCCAACGAGGACGATGGGGAGGGCGAGGGGGGTGGCGTTTCCACGACGGACGCGCTGGACCTGCTGCGCCGCGTCTTTCAGCTGAAACGGTTTGTCGGCGGAAACAGCAACAGCATGGGCGAGGGTGGCAGCTCAGAGGAGGCCACGGAGAGCCCGGAGGAGGAGCTAGTGCAGGCAGGCTGCACAGCCGTTGTCGCGGTCAAGTTCGGCAACGACCTGTACGTGGCCAACGCCGGCGACAGCCGCGGCGTGCTTTGCCGAGGTGGCAAGGCTGTGGCCCTCAGTGAGGACCACAAGCCTGCGCAGGAGGGCGAGCGGACGCGCATCATAGCTGCCGGCGGCTTTCTGTCGGAGATCGGCGGTGTTTGTCGCGTAAATGGCAACCTCAACCTGAGCCGCGCCATCGGCGACCTCAAGTATAAAACCAACATCGAGTTGCCGGCGAAGGACCAGATTATTACAGCCCAGCCGGACATTCGCAAAATCGCCCTCAGCCCGGAGGACCGCTTCTTCCTGCTGGCCTGCGACGGCGTCTGGGACGTCATGTCAAACCAGGACGCGGTGGATTTCGTCGCGGCGCGGCTAGACCAGGGCATGACGCCCAGTCAAGCTTCGTGCGCGCTGCTGGACGCCTGCCTAGCCAGCGACCCCAAGGAGGCTCGCGGCGTGGGCTGCGACAACATGACCGTGGTGGTCGTGCAGATCAACAGCAGCCCAAGCAGCAGCTAAGCAGGCGGCGGTGGGCTAGCAGCTGGCGGCGCGGCTATGTGGCACGGTGACGTTTGGGTGTTGCGGATTGCGGATGCAGCATGACGTTTTGACAAACCACACGCGGTATGTGCTGTGTAACGGATTTGGTGACGGCTGGTTGTATCTCTCCAGGGGCAACGCGCCGTGATCCGGGCACCAATGGGCAGGGGCAGACAAACAGGACATGATTGGGGGTAGCGGCAGGTGTGGGCGCGGACAGCAGAAGACACCAAGGGCGCATGGGCGTGGAGTGGTATGGCGAAGTTGGATTGCGCAGAGCATGCGGCCACAAACACACATGGGCATGCAACTGCAATGTGCTGACGACGTGTCATGGTGGCGTGTGTAAGGCCGCACTGTTGCTCATTTCCACGCCCGCGTGTGTCTGCTGCTGTTGGATATCTGTGCAAATGCGCACAGCCGGCAAGTTTCCCGGTCCTTGGCATTTGCAGGCTAGCCATGGCTTAGCTTGCCGTCATTTTTGTCATAATGGCGTGTGCCAGGCCTAGGGAACTGTCGGCGTCTCATGCGGACCATGTGCCATGCGGACTTGAGTGCACGCCCGCAGGAGAGCGAGTGCTCCTCAATGTGCTAGTAGTAAGGGCGGGGGCCGTGCTGCACGGCGGTGGTTGCTGATGCATAAATTAGGTAAAATATGAGCGTCTGACGTGGTTCAAGGGTTGCACTCGGTGGGGTGTTGGGATGTGCGTGCTTGCGCGTATAATTCTTAGGTAGGTGCGTAGTGCGGCTTGCTGGCTAGAAACGGCATGTGATATGCGAGCGGCAGAGCAGGCGTGCAGTCGCGTAGCGAATGGGTTGCATGTGTGTGGCGACGCACGTGCAATTGGTGCCAGCATGCGTTGTAACGGAATGATGCAGCGGCATGTGGACGAGTGCCATGCGTGCGATGCAGGGGTGAGTGCAACGGGGGGGGGATGCGCGCATTGGCAGCGAAATGGCGGTGCTTGCAAAGCCAGCAGGAGTGCAGCAGCCGGGCATGCATGACGCAGAGAGCAGTCATTGTGCAGCAGTCAGCTCCCGGACGCAGCTCGCAGCCTCATGCGTGTGTTCATTAGGAGGATGGTACGCATGACGTGCAGCGTCACTGTTCGTGCATGCGTACGAGCGAGCCGACTTGTGCAGCCCCCGGGACCAGCGCCCCCCGGACCGGCAAGTTTAAAAGGTGCCCCCCGCGCGTGCAACATGGGGGTAGGTGTAACGCCGTGTGCGGGCAGCTCCGCAGATGCTCTGCCCGCACACGCGTCATAGAGCGTTTCGGTGATAATGTGATACGTCGTGCCACCCATCGCCTTTGTATCCGGGTCCTACGGCATGTGTTGCACAGCCGCACAAGACTGCACCCGCGACAGACCTACATGCGCTTTACAGCCTTTACTGCTGTAATACGGCATGCAGGGCTGTCAATAGTGTCAAACACAGGCACGCAGCCACATGCCAAGCCACGCAACGCTCTGACTCCCTTGCTTCTTTTGCCGCTGCCCGGCCGGCTGATGGCTACTGCATTTAGTGCTTTAGAAAGACGTTAGCCGGTACGATATAGCATAGCCCACAGTGCGGGGCCTCCCACCCCATCCCTTCCACCCATGCCCCGCCCAGCCCACCTACAAACAGCACACCAACCAATCCAAATGCGCCTACCCCTACCATCTCTCGCCCTACAGCCGGCACCCAAGTAACCCAACCACCCAACCACCCAACCGCCCAACCACTCACCAGATCCAGGATGATGTCGGCGCTGCCCATGGCGGGGGCGGCCTCCAGCGCGCCGTCGGCGGACAGCAGCACCACGTGCTTGAAGCCGTTCTGTTGGTTGGGTCGGTTGGGCCCGTTGGGTTAGTGGTTCTGGTTCGAGATTGGCTGGGAGGTGTCCCGATTGGGTTGGAGGTGCAGGCACTGCTACGGCGCAGCATCTAATCAGAGCGGTCGCCGGCCTTGCAGCTGGGTGTGCAGATGCAGCGCCTGCAGCGCACCCCCTGTTTTGGGGGTGGTAATTACAACCCCCCTTCCACCCCCATATGCATTGGGTTTGGTTTAGTTTGGGCTGGTAACCACAATCCCCCACCTTTCAACCCCCTTTGCACGCCCACCCTGCCCGGTTTGCCCCGAGCCGCCCGCCCCCGCCCCCATCCCCATTCGCATCCTCATTCCTCGTTTTGCTGACGCTCCCTCCCTGTCCCCTCACGCTGTCCCCTGTCGCGCACTCCTCCACCCACGCCAGCCCCGCATTCAGTCGCCCGCCCAGACCCCAGCTGCCCCCTGCCCCCACACCACATCACTCACCCGGCACCCAATCCACCACCTCCGCCCGCCACCCCCACCACCTCCAACTCGGCCACACCACCTCCACCCGCCACGCCAACCCCGCACCTGCGCGAAGAAGCGCTTGGCAATGTTGTGGTAACCGGTCACCACACGCAGGGGCGACTCGGCGGTCCAGTCGGGCATTGCACGCAGCTTGTCCAGGCTGGTCACGTCCGCGAACTTGCCTGGAGGGGGACGGGTTCCAAGGGGTTCCAAGCATTTAGGGTGTTAAGAAGAGTTGTTGTAGACAGGGGCGGGGGGCGGGAAGGGGGAGGGAGAGGAGGGGGCGAGCGTGGTGTGAGCGCGGCGGCGTGTGGTGTGGCGTGGCGCGGTGCGGTGTGGTGTGGTGGCTGGGTGCGTGCAGAGGTGGGTGGGGTGTAGTGTTGAGGGGCGGTGGTTTGCGGCAGGGGTGGAGCGGTGGGGAGCAGCGAGCTGGAAATTAACGCAGGTGCACTGGGGCGCGTAGGTGGTGGTGGCGCGACGGTGAGTGTACCAATTGCAAATCCGCGCAACCCGCTGGCGCGCATGCGGCGCAAACAAACAAACCGGAACGTCGTGCTGTTGTTGACTCCTCATGCACGCGCTCCCCCACCGGCTGACCCCCCGCTTTTACGTGGCCGTGTCCCCGGCGCCCCCATCCCCCCCAGCCTCATCGTGACTGTGCAGGCGTCCTCAGACGACACCGGAGTGGCCACCTCCCTCCCTCCCTCCCCCTCCCCCCCTCCCCCACCTCTGCCCCAACCCCCCTCACCGGTCATGGGCACGCCCAGCGCCAGGTGGCACTGCCCGAAGCCCAGCGCCTCGTGGCACACCACCAGGTCCTCATCGCCGTCTGCCAGCTCGGCGAACATGTCGGCGCCCACGATGCCAAGGTCAATGTCGCCGTAGCGCAGCTTGCGCACCACGTCGGAGGCGCGCTGGAACCACACCTCCAGGCCGGGGATCTGGCGGCGGCGGAGAGGGAGGGGTTCGGGTGTTGGGTTTGGGTTTGGGTTTGGGTTTGGGTTGGGTGGGGATTTGGATAGGGTTGGGAAACGTTTTGGGAGGTCGGGCCGGGTAGGTAGCAGAGGGATCCATGCCCCCCGGTTTTTGTAATGAACTAACCCCCTCTGCCTAAACAGCCAAGCCCCAGTCGAGCCTCACATCACCCAGCCAGGGCCCCACTCCTTCATCCAGGCTCACGCACGCCAGCCAGCCACCACCCACCCAGCGACCCAGCGACCCAGCGACCCAGCCAACCAGCCAGCCACCCACCCCCCAGCCAGCCACCCAGCCAGCTAGCCAACGTACCCATCAGGGCCTTGCACCCGCACCGGAACCTTCCACGCTGCCCCAACCAGGTCCCCTAACACCCATCCAGGCCGTTTCTCACTCTCCGGCTGTCAGCGGCACCTGCACCCACCCACCCACCCTCCCACCCGCTCGCCCGCAACCACCCACCTGGGGGATCTTGGCCACATACTGGCGCGGGTTGGGCTTGTACACGGACAGGGCGCAGTCCTGTGTTGGGGCGGAGGAGGGGGCGGGGCGGGCATGCGAAGAGGTTCAGAGAGGTTGGGAGGGAGAGGGTCGAGAGAGAGAGGAACGCGAGAGGACCAAAATGCTTGGGCGGATGATTGTCGCTTGCGCCCCAGGAGGCGGGCTGCGTTTGTCGGGTTGCGGCATGCCCTCCCCCGTCTCCCCCGCCTAACCCGTATACCCCCCCTCCCCCGCCTCAGCCGTCCCCTCCCCCCGTCTCCCCCGCCTCCCCCGCCTCACCCGTCCCCCCCCGCCTCAGCCGTCCCCCCCCCACCTCACCCGTCTCCCCCGTCTCCCCCGTCCCTCCCGTCTCCCCCGTCTCCCCCGCCTCACCCGTCCCCCCCTGCCTCACCCGTCTCCCCCACCGCACCCGTATCCCCCGCCTCATCCGCTCCGCACAACCTTCCACGGGACCACCATCGGGCTCTCATTGCGTCGACCCACGCCGCTGCAAAACGCCGCTGCAACCCAAGCGCCTGCACCGCGCGCCCACCATCCCGCACGCCCACCTATGCGACCGCCCATCCCGCGCAACATACGCATTGTGTTGCATTGTCCATTGCTGGTCGCCAGTACACGCCATGCTCCCGGCTACCCCAGCTTCCTCCCACCCTTCCTCCTTTTCCCCCCCTTCCTCCTTTTCCCCATTCCCTGTCTGCCTCCCTGCCCTCTCCCCTTCCCTTCCTCCCTTCCTCCCTTCCTCCCTTCCTCCCTTCCTCCCTTCCTCCCTTCCTCCCCTCTCCCCTCTCCCCTCTCCCCTCTCCCCTCTCCCCTCTCCCCTCTCCCCTCTCCCCTCTCCCCTCTCCCCTCCCCCCCACCAAGACCACTGCACCAACCAATCCCCCCTCCCTCCCCCTCATCCTCCCCTCTCCCGTCCCCCCCCCCGGGCCCCGGACCATCCATGGATGGCTACCCCCCCCATCCCGGGGGCCCACCTTGAGCAGCTGCTGCGTGTCCTCCGCCATGCGGCCCTTGGAGGGCAGGCCCATGCGCAGCGCATCGCGCGGCGCGGCGCGGTACGGCTTGACCACTGCACCACAGCGGCAGCAGCAGCAGCAGCAGGCGGAGGAGGAGCCAGGCAGGTTCAGGAGGGTTGGTTAGTACGGCACACATGTTTCACACGATTGTCATTGGCGCGCTTGTGAAGGCGCGTGGGTGGTGCGGCACCAGCACGTGTTCATGTTTGCTGGTCTGGGGGTAGTCCATTCCGGTTCCCAATGGGGAGAGGGTTGTGGTGGAGCAGCAGCTGGCAGCGGCCGGGTGGCGGGCGCAGCGGCAGGCCGAGCAGCCCCCAACCCAAACCCTCTGGTGTGCGGGCTGAGGGCAGACGCAGCTGATCAGCAGCGGCAGCGGCAGGAGGGTCTGCAGCAGCAGGCTAAGCTGCGGGGCGGGTTGATGGGGGTGGGGAGCTGGGCTGTGGGCCGCGCCGGCGCCGCCTCCGCAGCAGCTGCCTCGACTGACCGGTGGCCGGCGCTGCTGCTTTGCTCTGCTCATGCAGCTGCCGCCGCTGCTGCTGCGGGCGCTGCTGCTGCTGCTGCTGCGGGCGCTGCCGCAGCAGCTGCTGCTGCGGGCGCTGCTGCTGCTGCTGCTGCTGCTGCTACTGCTGCTGCTGCTGCTGCTGCTGCTGCGGGCACTGCTGCCAGCCACGCCCGCAGCTCCAGACAGGCTGCCGGCCGACCGACCAACGCTCCCCGCCAACCTGCCAGCCGCCCAAACCGGCTGCCCAGCTGCCCACCAGCTGTAGCCACGGACGGCAGCAGCAGCCAGCGCCCGCAGCAGCAGCGCCTCCCTTCCCAGGCCAGCCTGCGCGGCTGCTGCAACCCGACCGGCCTGTGCGACAGGCTGCGGGGGCTGTAGCGGCGGCTGTGCCGCTGCCATGACGCTGCAGCCGTATGCGCAATGCTACAGCCACAGCTGCGTGTGTATGTGTCTGTGTTGGGGGAGTTCGGATGCTGCAACAGCAAGCGGCCTGAAGCCGCCGGGGTTGCTGGCGCGTGACGCGGCCACACGCCCGCGAGGCGTCCCACGCCTCCCGCCCGCCCGCCTGCAGTTTTATTGCGCCGGCCTGCCTGGCCCTGAGGCCTGCAAACCTGTTGCTGCTACTGCTACAACGGCTGCTGCTGCTGCTGCTGCTGCTGCTGTTGGTGCGGCGGTGCGGTGGCGGCGGCGGCGGTGCCCACGCGGCCACCCTCGTAGCCGGCGCGGGGCTCGCGAGCTCCTCTCGCGACTGCCGTCGCCGCCGCCCAGGCGCCTGCACCGCCTGCCGCCTCATGCCGCAGCCAGCCCTGCTACAGCGTACTGCGGCTGCAGCCACCAGCCCGCTGCAGCCCCCGTCAGCCGCACCCACCCTCCACTGCAGCCCCCGCCTGTGCTTGCTGCGTGCACCGGGCCCACACCGCTGCTGCCTGCACAGCCCGCAGCCCGCAGCCCGCAGCCTGTTGCGACCTCTCCAACGGCTGCGGCACGCGCCTCGGGTGCAGGCGGCGCACGCCGCGTCTTCCGGGGGCCCCGGGTCCTTGTCGGCTGCGGGCCCAAATCCCGGTCCTGACCACCCGGCCCCGGAGGTCATGCCAGCGTGTGCTTTGCTTTACCACGGCAGCAGCAGCAGCAGCAGCAGCAGCACGTGTGGTCGGGCCGGGCCTGGCTGCGGCAGTAGCAGCATTACCGGCAGTAGCAGCTGCGGCAGTGAGCGAGCCGCTCAGCAGGCCAGCCGCCAACAGCCGCCGCTTGGCCGCCGCGAGGCCTGGCGCCCAGGGGTAATCCTGCTGCTGCTCCCGCTGCTGCTGCTGCTCCTGCGGCTGTTCCTTGCGCTGCTGCTGCTGCTGCTGCTGCTGCCGCACGGCTGATGCTCGGCCACCAGCCGCGGCCGGCAGCTACACGCCGCGGCGCTCGAGGCTCATTTGCTGTTAGCTACTGGCGGGGCGGCAGCGGCGCAGGCGCAGGCACAGCCGCCGCGGAGCAGCCGCGCCGGAGCACCGCGCAGCGGGGCAATCCCACAGACACACGCTGTGCCGCTGCAGGCCGGTGTCACCTTCCTGACGCCCCCCGGTTTGCACACTGCTGACTGGCTAGCAGCCTCTGTGTGGGTGTGTGTACAACAGTGTGCACAGCAAGCCGCGCCAGCGGGGGGCATGAGTGAGCGCTGTGCTGTGAGGAGCTCCGCCGCGCTTGCCGTAGCTGTGCCCGCCGCCGCCGTAGCCGTAGCTGCTGATGCGCCGCGTGGCTGCCGCACAGGCGCACGGTTTGATGGTTTGTCCGGGAGCCGGGCCGGGCCGGCTCCCGCTCCACGCTCCAGCTGCTGCCCCCCCTTTGTTGTGCTGCTGTTGCCACTGCCGCTGCTGCCGCCGCTGCTGATGTCGCTGATACGCTTGCGCGCAGCTGCATACCTACTAAAAATGGACGTGTGTCCCTGCTGCTGGGTGTAAGCGCGCCGTACACGCTTGCGAGCCGCACCGGCGTGCGCAGTGGACCAGGTGGGTGGTGGGTGCTGGGGCCTCCCGGGCGCCCCGGAACTCCGGAGCCCGGCTGTGCGCGGCGCTCGAAACCCCCAGCCGCACAACGAGTCGAAATCTCGCCCGAATCCTGGCTTGTCGCCCCTTCAGGGCACTGATGGACGCAAAATGCGTCCGGCATCCGCGGGCGACAGGAGCTTGCAGGCAGAATCTGACCCTGGGGCCCCCCGCAGGACTCGCTAGGAAATTTACATACTCATACAATCCCTCTACCTCGCTATTTGGGCCGCCGCCGACCAGGTCGCGCTTCTGGGTCGACCCCGCACTAGTTCATGAGCTCACCCGCGCCAGAGCTGGCGGCCTCGTCGTCCATGCTGTTCATCAGCAGCTTGCCGGCCATCACCTCATCCTCGGGCCTCCGGGTCAGGCTGGCGACAACGACAAGCGAGCGAGCGCCATGGCCGCGCTTCGTCGGCGGCACGGCCACGGAGCGACGACCGGCCTTGGTAGGCACGGCCTGAGAAATCTGACGCCCTAGCAGCTGCATCCTGGCAAGCTATTGACAGCGCGCTAACTGCAAAGAAGTACTTGTTTCTACGCAAGCACGCAAAGCCAAGGAAAGTACAGTAGCCGTGTGGCGACTAAGCGACCAAAAAGAAACGTTCGATGAGCGTGAAGACGCTTAACGCGACGAATTGCAATTGGAAGCTCAGTGATGCCGACGAATCAGGCGGCCCCTTTTGCGCTAGAACCCAAACATAAGGCTAGGATTACTTGAAAGCAATAATTGCAAAGGCACAACTGGCTTCAGCCGCGTGCTTGTGAAACGAGTTGTTCAGCACTGCCCCTGCCTGGTTTGGCTAGGATAGTCGCCCATTGTCTACTTTTATAACTATTACAGTAAACCAATCATCCAACCGCGCTTTTAGAACGCCGCCGCGCAACCGGCGGGTCAACCTGGAGGGCTGCTCGTTCCCTCGGTAAGGGGCTGTATTGGGTACATCCATCTCTGATATCTGTCGGCAGTTGATGACTGCAATCTGAAGGCATCTGCAGCAAAACCCAGGATTGTCGCTTTCGGTGGGCGCGACGCTCCGCCGGCTAGCATTTGCAGGCTTGGTTTCTATGCAAGGAAGCGCTAGGCACAGGGCTATATGGGCCGA
Source organism: Chlamydomonas schloesseri (assembly GCA_016834595.1). Lineage (NCBI taxonomy): Eukaryota > Viridiplantae > Chlorophyta > Chlorophyceae > Chlamydomonadales > Chlamydomonadaceae > Chlamydomonas > Chlamydomonas schloesseri. The sequence continues at coordinate 283,897 of JAEHOD010000086.1, forward strand.
ATTGGAATGGGCGCCGGGGCGCAAGGGAACAGCCGGGTGACGGTCGCACACGCAGGTCAACGCCAGCGCCAGCCCCGCCGCAACGCACAGGCGCTGCGCTTCTCATATGCATCCTTCTTCGCGGCCCGCGGTGCCCGGTGGACCCTCTAACCTTTGTTGCGTGGTCCCAAACTTGTTGTGGTAGGTGATGCAAGCCACGCGAGCAACGAGTCGGCGGCCCCCAGTTCCGGCTCTCGGTTGCCTACGCCGGGCCTGAGGCGGCGGGATGACGGGTCTCGAGGCAGCGGCAGCAGCGGAGACAGCAGCTGCAGATGTAGACGTAGACATGGGCGTGGTGGCAGAGGGCGGCGGTGCAGCTGTAGCAGATGCAGCAGCAGCAGTAGCAACAGCAGCAGCCGCCATGGACCAGGGCCTGGACGACGACGCGGATGATGACCCTAGGCCCTGGCTGCTCTTCGACTTGAACGGTGCGGCGCACCAGACAGCTGTCATGTATGTGTGCTTGCAAGGCAGCTGCCTGGTTGACAGAGCTGCAGACCGTCCGATAAACCACCCTGCGCAGCCATTGCGGATTCGAGGCTGTGGGGCATCAGGCGCCAGACGAAAGGATCACCCCCCTCAAACCCAATGGACATGGTTGCAGGTGTGCTTGTGGAGGAGAGCAAGTATGCGGAGCGAGAGCCGCGCGACGGCGGCGGCGGCGGCGGCGGTGGCGGGCGCGGCTGGGGCGGGCACGCCGGCTCGGCCCGCCACAGGCGCCGCACCTTCCGCGCCCGGCCCGGCATGGCGGCTCTGCTGGAGCTGCGGCGGAGCTACCGGCTGGGTGGGTGGCGGCGCGCACGTGTGCTGGCGTGCGTGCATTGGCATATGTGTGCACGTCTGTGCATTGGCATGTGCGCATGCACATCAGTCTAATAGCCATGAGGTCTGGAGGAGCAGGACGCCATCATGAACGATAAATGCACGGCCACACATATACACACACACACACACACACACACACACACACACGGCGTTTGCGTATCACCAGTCACCTGCACTCCAGTCCCGGCCCACCTACTCCACCTATCCATGTGCCCACCTCCCACACCTAGCCCTCGCCCTCCCTCAACCGATCCACCCATGCACGCGCCGACCCTTCCCAACTTCCCCACCCACCCCAGTCCCCCAACCTTCTCCGCCCCCTGCCGCCTCGACACACCACCACCACCATTCCCCACCACCATCTCCCACTCCTCACCATCACGTCCATCACCACTCCCCCGCCACCACCTCCCCACCACCTCCCCGCACTGCACTGCAATACACACACAGGTGTGTACACCAGCGCCACGCACTGGACGGCGGCCCGCGCGCTGGCCAGCATCAGCTCGCGGCTGGCGGCGGAGCTGCGGGCGGCGGGCCGGGCCCAGGAGCTGGAGGCGCTCAAGGTGGGTGGGCGTGCGTGTGGGGAGGCGCGTGTGGGGGGAGGGAGGGAGGCACAGGGGCAGGGGCAGGGGCTAGGCGTGTGTCGGGAGGGAGGAGGGTTGGGGGCGTGCGGGTGTGTGTGGTGGTAGGCGGAGGGGCCCTTGCAGGGCGTGGGCGTGGTGGAGGGAGGGGGCCGTGCGGGGCGTGCACGTGTGGGGCGTGGGCGTGTGGGCTGTGGCTTGCGGCCGCGTGTGCGTGTGCGTGTGCGTGTGCGTGTGCGTGTTTGACTGCCGGGCCAGACCTTCTACGTTGTTGCTGGCGTGTGGGGGCGACGACGTCGAGGCCGCGTGTGTGCGAGGCAAAGAGATGCGGCTGGTGCGTTCGCTCAGGGGCTTACGGGCTGCGCGCTTCCCTCTCTCACAGGAGGAGAGCCGCGCGTTGGCTGAGGCTGAGGCGGCGGCGGCGGCGGAGGCCGCGGCGGCGGAGGCCGCGGCGGCGGAGGCGGCGGCGGCAGTCGCTACCACGACCGAGGCCACGGCCGCGGCGGACCCGTCGGAGATCGACCTGGATGCGGACGACGGCGACGGCGACGGCAACGCCGATGCGGCCATGGCGGAGGCGGCGGATGCGGCGGCAGCGGAGGCTGGGGCAGGGGCGGAGGTGGAGGCGGGCGCCATGGGTGCACATGCAGGCGGAGCTAGCGGCGCCGGACCCAAAGCGGATGATGACGGAGTAGGCGGCGGCGCGAAGCGCCGCGGCAGCTACAGCCGCCACAACCGCAACGGCAGCGGCGCCGGCTACAGCAGCTATGGGGACGCACAAGGCGGCGGCGGCGGTGGTGGCGGCGGCGGTGGCGGCGGTGGCGGCGCAGGCGGCAACCGGGTGGATGTGCGTGTGCTGCTGACGCGCGTGCTGCACCGCGACCACTGCGCACCCGACCCGGGCTGGCGCGAGCGGCCGGGCGGCAAGGAGTGGGACACCGTCAAGCCGCTGCGGCCGCACGGGCTGCCGCTGCGGCGCACGCTGCTGCTGGACAATGAGGCGCGCAAGAGCGCCCCCGGTGGGTGGGCGGGTGGGCGGGTGGGTGGGTGCGTGTGTGGCCCTTGGGGATGGCGCCTGCTGCTTTTGTTCACGCGCCCTCGGAAGGGCATCGGCACTGAGCCGCGCCCATCCTTAAACGCGCGCCTGCCTGCCTATGCACACGTACCCACATACACACACATACGCATACACATAGCACAATTACACATACATGTACAAACATGGGCCCGCCCCGCCCCGCCCCGCCCCACAGGCGAGGAGTCCAACCTGCTGTGCCTGCCCACCTGGGAGTCGGCGGCGGACGAGGGCGTGGGCGTGTGGCTGGGCCTGGTGCGGGAGCTCATGGCGCTGCCCGTGACGCAGGTGCGTGCGGGGCAGGCGGTGGGGGGCAGGCGGGGGGGGGTGGGGGCCAGGGCGGGGGGGCCGGGGTGGGGGCCAGGGCGGGGGGACCGGGGTGGTGGCCAGGGCGGGGGGACCGGGGTGGGGGCCAGGGCGGGGGGACCGGGGTGGGGGCCAGGGCGGGGGGGCCGGGGTGGGGGCCAGGGCGGGGGGACCGGGGTGGGGGCCAGGGCGGGGGGACCGGGGTGGGGGCCAGGGCGGGGGGACCGGGGTGGGGGCCAGGGCGGGGGGACCGGGGTGGGGGCCAGGGCGGGGGGACCGGGATGGGGGCCAGGGCGGGGGGACCGGGGTGGGGGCCAGGGCGGGGGGACCGGGGTGGGGGCCAGGGCGGGGGGACCGGGGTGGGGGCCAGGGCGGGGGGACCGGGGTGGGGGCCAGGGCGGGGGGACCGGGGTGGGGGCCAGGGCGGGGGGACCGGGGTGGGGGCCAGGGCGGGGGGGCCGGGGTGGGGGCCAGGGCGGGGTCCGGGGTGGGGCTGGGGCTGGGGCTGAAGTGGGGGAAGGCGCTTGTGGATGCATGCGACGGTGCGAGCCCCGTGGGAGGGAGGGAGGGCGGGGGGCCGCAAGACCAGGGCGGAAAGGTCCTCATGCAGCGCCGTGGATCAGGTTTGTTGGTGTGCCAAGCCTGCATGCATGGGGGGCGCCTTCAGTCGTAGCCTAGGCACGTGGCGGACGCGCGGCTCGGTCGCCCGCTCCTCCTGCCTATCCCCTCCTCCTCCACTACCGGTACCGGTACCACCTGGCTCCACTCCACTGCGCCGCCATACCAGCGTCTCGGCGCCTTCCCACCCGCCCGCCCGCCCGCCCGGCCGGCCGGCCGCCCCGATGGCGATACGCACACTCACACACGCACTATCTTCTTCATCGCACCCACCGAGTACTAGGCGTCCTACATGCATGCTCTCTACCAGACCTGCACACCCACACATGCACGGGACCTGTGTCCTTACGTCTACCGCTGGCCTATCCTTTTCTCATACGCACACATACGCGCAACACACACACGCACGCACACGCACGCACACGCACGGCCCCATCATTAATTTAACATGCATGGAACCCCCACCCCACAGGACCGCGGCCTGGACCTCCGCGAGCACAGCGCCGCCATCAGCGGCTGCGTGGCGCCGCTGCACCGGCCCCGGGGGCTGCCGGGGACCTCGTCACGGCTGGTGCTGGCGCACAGGTGCGTGTGTGTGTGTGTGTGTGTGTGTGTGTGTGTGTGTGTGTGTGTGTGTGTGTGTGTGTGCGTGTGTGTGTGTGTGTGTGCGTGCTAGGGCTCACTGACGCAGCGAGGAGCTCGGAAGCGGCCCTGCTCTAGGCGCTGCGTCTTTTGCGCCGCGCATGCCCCCCCCCGGGGAATGGGCGCCTGCGCACACGGGTCTGCTGCCGGGTGCTCGCTTGATACACCGCGGCCGCCTGCTGCTGCTGCTGCTGCTGCTGCTGCTGCTGCTGCTGCTGCTGCTGCTGCTGTGAACATGTGCGTCGCAGTGACACGGCCACGCCCGAGCCAGAGAGCGGCGGTGGTGGTGGCGGCGGCGGCGCCTCCCGACTCATGGACGCGGCGGCGGCGGCGGCGGCGGCGGCCGCCATGGGCGTCGCCGTGATCAAGGCCGAGCCGGGCATCCGGAAGAAGCAGCGAGCCAAGGCGGATCTGGCGGCGGCCATGACGGCGGGCCTGAACCTGTACGGCGGATCCGGATCCGGATCCGGATCCGGATCTGGGTCCAGTGCTGTCGTTGGATCCGCCAACTGCGATGGAGGAGGACGACGACGCGCGCGGCCGGATGCTGTGCTGGACGAGGGCGTGGCGGAGGGCGGGCTACCGCGCTGGGCGGCGGCGGCGCTGGCGGCGGCGGCGCCACCGCCGGAGGCGGAGCCGGCTGCGCGAGCGGAGGAGCAGCAGCAGCAGCAGCAGCAGCAGCAGCAGCAGCAGGCGCTGCTGCGGCTGGTGGCGGGTTACGCGCTGCGGCCGGACGCGGCGGCGGCGGTGGACCGGTGGGGGGCGCGGACGCTGCGGGAGGCGGCGGACCGGTGGCGCGGCGAGGAGGGGATGGCGGACCCGAGGGTGGGTGGCTGGGTGGGTGGCTGGATGGCGGGTGCGGGTGCGGGCACGCTGGCTTTCTGCTAGCCGTGTGTCTATCTTTGGTCGCCTCCTGGTGCCTCCCTGTATCCACCATGCCTCTCCTGCTTCCCCCTTTGCGTGCGTGCGGGTGCGTGCGTGTGCGTGTGCGTGTGCGTGTGCGTGCGCGTGTGCGTGTGCGTGTGCGTGTGCGTGTGCATGCAGGTGCGGCTTGCTGTGGTGGCGTGTGTGGCGGCTGCGGACCAGTCGCTGGCGGGCAGCGCCTGCCACACGCAGGTGCGCGCGTGCGTGGCGCCGTGGTGGTGGTGGTGGTGGTGGTGGAGGTGGAGGTGGAGGTGTGCACCGGAGGAGATGGGATGTGTGTGTGTGGGGGGGGGGGGCGGGCGGGCTCTGCTTACTACGGTAGGTGCGGGGGGGGGGGGTTGTGGTTACCAGCCCAAACTAAACCAATCTACAGGAAGCGGAGTTGAGGTGCGGGGGGGGGTTGTGGTTCATTGCAAACCCAAGGGCGGCACGTGTGTTATAAGGCACAGTGGAGGTGCGCTAGCGCCATCAGAATAGTCGTCCACACACCGAAGTAATTCACAACTATTGGTGTAACACCCACAGACCCACTACGCGACTGCGACACACAGGTTTGCCAGCTCATGACGGCACGCTGGGCCACATTCGGCGGCTTCGACGCCTTCACGGTGAGCCGTTGGGAGCAGAGAGCCGTTGGTCAGCGCAATAGTTAGTGAGTTACTCAGTAGCAGTAGCCCATCCGGGGGCCTCGCCTGGGCGGTTGCATCATGTTCACGTGGCGGCGGCTCAACCCGGCGTGCCACCGTATTCGCAATACGGCAGGCACGCAAACCGAGGCCGGCTGCGCGTCGCATGACGAGCGCCCCTCCGTGCTTGCCTGTGTGCTGTGAGCCGGCCCCCAACCAACCACATGCATGCCTGCACCCCGCCTGCACCCCGCCTGCACCCCGCCTGCACCCCGCCTGCACCCCGCCTGCACCCCGCCTGCACCCCGCCTGCACCCCGCCTGCACCCCGCACATATGTACATGCTGTGCATGTGCGGTGACACGCAGCTGCGCAAGGAGTGCACCCACGAGGCCATCCGCGGCGCGCTGCTCGCCGGGCTCATCGCCGCCCTGCCGCGGCCCGGCCCCAACCACATGCTGCGCTACGTGCCCGCCCCCGCTCCCACCGCCCCCACCGCCCCCACCGCCCCCACCGCCCCCACCACCGTCGTGACGGCGCCTGGCGACGCCGCCGAGGCTGGTCCAGCCGGTCTTTCTGCCGATGCCAGCGGACCGGAGGCCGGGGCAGCGCCGGGCGGCGGCGGCGGCGCGGCGGCGGCGGCGGCGGCGGCGGCTGGAGTTGGCGCGGCGGCGGCGGCGACAGTGGGAATGGAGGAGGAGGAGGCGGCTGCTGCGACGACTGCGTCAGGGCGGCGGCGCGAGGTGCGGCGGCGCAGGGTCATCTGTGGGGTTACCGTATGTTGATCGAATGCATTTCCCTTCATGGCTGGCCGGGGGAGCTAACCCACCAAGTGCACGCTGTTACCACCCGCCCTCCCGCCCACCCTGCTGGCCACCCGCCCTCCCGCCTCGCAGGAGTGCTTCCCCGCCGGCCTGCGGGAGTACATCGCCGCGCGCGGCCCCAGGTCCAAGCGCCGGGACCGCCGTCAGGAGAAGCAGCGCCTGCGGGAGCAGCAGCAGCAGCAGCAGCAGGAGGAGGAGGAGGGCGGGGCGCCAGCGGGCGCATCCGCAGCAGCAGGAAAGGGCAACACCAGCGGCGCGGTCCCTGCCGGCGAGGGCGCCGGCCCCGCCGGCGCTGCTGCTGCTGCCGCGACGCCCGCTGCGGAGCAGCCTGACGCCGCGCTGGCGCCGCCGCCTACGCAGCCGCAGCGGCCGGCGTGGGAGGCGCGCACGCCCACGGGCGTGCCGCTGGCGCTGGCGCCGGTGCTGCAGCACCTGGCGGCGCAGTGCGTGGGCGACCTGGTGGCGGCGGGTGGCGTCAACGTGCAGGAGGTGAGGGAGAGGAGGAGGTGGCGGCGGTTGGCGGTTGACGTGTGGTGGTAGTGGTGGCGGTGGCGGCGTGTGGCGGCGTGTGGCGGTTGGCGGTGGTGGTTAGCAGCGGGGACGGGTACCGCAACCTGAAGAAGATTGCGGTGAGGAAAGAGGCATCAATGGAGCATGGGGCAATGACCTGCTGACCTGACCTTCCCACACAACTGAACCCACAACTGAACCCACAACTGATCTCACACACACACATGTGCCGCCGCCGCCGCCGCCATCTGCACATGCCCGCTGCCGCCCAGGTGACGCCCCTGGTCCAGGACCTGGCCCCCGCGCTGTCCACCTGCCTCGCCGCCCACGAGCAGCTGCTGCGCCGCCTCAGCACTGCCAGCACCCAAGGCGGCGGTGCTGGCGGTTGCGGCGGCGGTGGCTGCGCAGGCGCCCGAGGTGACGGGACGGAGGAGGCCGCAGAGGCAGCGGAGGAGGCGGAGCGGGGGGAGGAGCTGCGGCGGGCCGAGAGGAAGGGCGCGCAGGGCAGCGAGGCGCGGGAGCGGGAGCAGGAGGGGGAGCGGGGGCCGGACGGGGGGCTGCTGCGGCCGCACTTCTGTCGCCAGGCGCAAGTCAGGTTGGTGGGTGTGGTGTGGTGTGTGGTGTACCAGCGTGTGTGGTGGGGTGCGGAGGGGTTCTACGTGTGTGTCTGGCTGCGTGCGGCGGACTGGGCTGCCTATTGCTGTCGCCAGTACCGGATACCGGTGTGGCCGCACACACTGGTGTGACTGGTAGCGGTATCGCTAGGTCTCATATGTGGGCCAGCCAGCCCGGTGACACGCGCAATCACCAACGCTAGCGTCCGTGCCCTGTCAGCTCCAGCCAACGCCCGCTGGAGCTCCTGACCCCACGCTGCTCGCCACACCCGCCGACCCCGCTCACCCACCCTCGTCGTCCTCCCTCTTCGCCTTCTCGTCAGAGCTTGTCACGCCCCTCCCCTACGCCTGCTGCTTGCCTGCTACCCTTCGCTGGTTCGCTACGTGTCCTTGCGTCCTCTCATCCCCTCTCGTACCCCCGCTCACCTCCTCGCTCTTATGCATTGGGTTTGGTTTAGTTTGGGCTGGTAACCACAACCCCCCTCCCCTACGCCTACCCTGCCCCGCCCTGCAGGTACTCGGCCGCCCACCTGCCGCCGCTGGAGCTGGCGCGCGAGGCGCTGCGGTCGCTGGCGGCCGGCGAGCCGCTGGACGCCGCCGCCTGGGCGGCCCGCACCGCGGCGCACCCGCTGTGGGCGGCGCCGCCGCAGCCGCAGCAGCAGCAGCCGCAGCCCCACCCGCAGCCGGGGTCGGAGGATGGGGATGAGGAGTACGACGTGGAAGCGGTCACGGGAGCGGCAGCGGCGTCGGCCCCGGCGTCGGCCTCAGGTCGGGAGGTGGGCCGCAGCGCTGCTGGCAAGGGCAAGGGGAAGGACGCGGAGGAGGCGGAGGAAGCGGAGGAGGAGGAGGAGGCAAGGGGCGAGCGGGAGCGAAAGCGGCCGCGGCGCCGAGACCACGTGCAGCCGCAGCGGCAGGAGGAGGAGGAGGAGGAAGAGGAGGAGGCGCAGGTGTGTGTGGATTGAGGCGTGGGCGGATAGGGCTTGGGCCGGCCTGTGGAGTGAGAGGAACGAAGCGTGTGGGCCAGCGTCAAGCATATGCGGGACAAGGAGCATTACTTGTTGCAGCCAGGGTAATGCGGTGCGTGTGAACTAGGCTGTGTTATGAGTGATGCACGGACTGGCCAACATTGGCCAGGATTGAGGAGGCAGCCGGCGCAGCATTTGTTCTTTCGAGGTTTTTCTTCGAGGCGTGATGCAATATCGTCGGAATGCAGTGCAACACATCGCTCGCGTGATGGGCGCTAGGTAACTCAACCCGCCTTTCCCCGTTTCCTCTTGTGTGGACCGCTGTATGTCCCTGACACCTCAGGGGGCAGCGGGCGGATGCGCGGCGGCGGCGGCGTCAGCGGCCGACGTCGCGCCCCCTGCCCAGCAGGCAAAGACCCGAAGCACCGAAGCAGCGGCAGTGACACCGGCATCGGAAACAGCAGCCGCAGCCACCGCCTCTGGCCACAAGCGCCCCCGGCCCGACACGGCAGCATTCGAAGGGGGGGCCGCGCCGTCCTGCGGTGCACCGCCGCCACACGCCTCACAAGACGGCGGCGGCGGTGGTAGCGGTGGTGGCGGTGGCGGCGGCGGCGTTCCGGGCGCAGCGCCGCTCTACGGCCGGCCCTGGCGCCTGCCGCCCTCCTCCTCCTCCGCCGCCTCCGAGCCCTCCACCTCGGCCCCCTCGCCGCCTCCACACCCACACCACCGCCACCACCACCACCAGCACGGCCGCCGGCCGCACTCGGCGCTCCATGGGGAGGTGGCGGCCTTTGCCGCCGCCTGCTGCCCCGCCGCCTCGGAGCTGCAGTGCCTCAGCCGGGCGGTGGCGGCGGTGCAGGCCGCGGCGTCGGCTCTGTGGCCGGGGTCGCGGGTGGTTCTGTTCGGGTCACAGGTGGGTGACTGGTGGTTGCGTGCTGCTCCTGGTGCGGACGCATTGCGCTCACGTTGCGAGCCCCTATACGGTAATAGCCACAACAGCGGGGTCCCTCAGGGGCCCGAGGGGAGTAGCGGAGGAGGGAAACAGGGAGACGGCTGCCGCAGGAGTCGGAGCAGGATGCAATACAGCCCGGGCGGAGAGACCCGCAGTCGTCAAGACCGCTTGCACCTCAAGCGCCTTTTTTTCATACCCCGCACCCTGCACACACGCATCTTGCCCCCTCCCACACCCCCTATAACCATCACCACACGCACCTCCCAAATCGGCCCAAACCGACCCACTCTCATTTGTTTATCAAAAACCCATTGGATGGCTACCCCCACTGGGAAGTGGAATGCAGCACCCCCCCTCGCTTTGGTTTCCGGAATACATTTAACCCCCACCACCACCACCACCACCAGCGGTCATCGGTACGCACCTAACCTCGCCTGCTGCCTACCTGCTCCACTTCGCTACATATCCTTGCAACCCCCCACCCCCCACCCACCCACCCCACACACACGCGCACATGCAGCGTATTAGTCACCGCCCCGCACGCACTGTCCTCTGTTTGCTGTTCTCTCCCTTGTGATCTCTGACAAAAACACACACACACGCACGCGCAGGCGGCTGGCCTGGCGCTGCCCGGGTCCGACCTGGACCTGGTGGTGCTTGGGGCGCAGCTGCCCAGCTTCGCCGGGGCCGCCGAGGGCTTCGGCAAGGTATGTGCGTGTATTGGTGGTGGCGTGAGGAGGGCGCGAGGGCCGGGGCGTGCTGTGGTGGGTGGGTGCGTGGGCGGGACAGTGCGTGCGGTGAATACCACCGCACGTGACAGCGATAGCACAACGGCAACGCCACACGCACCCGCCCCCCGGTCGCTTTGGTTTCTGGAATAAACTCCCCCCCCCCACATGGCTACCCCCACACTCACACACACAGGGCAAGGCCGGCAAGCACAGCCCCAAGGCCGCAGCGACGCGGGCGCTGGACGCCCTGGCGCGGCGGCTGCGGGCGTCTGGCTCCATCCGGACCCACTCACTCATCAAAGCCAAGGTAGAGGGCGGGGAGTAGCGCACTGGGTGGCGGGGTTAGTGGGAGTAGCGCGGGTGGCGGGGTTAGTGAGAGGGTCGGAGGGGGCTGGGAGCAGGGGGGTTGCAGGGGGGTGGGAAGAACTCCCAGGCATGGGCGAGGACGAGCGCGCGCCCGCAGCCCATCTGGTGTAATGTCAAGTTTTCATAATATTGGGCCCCGTTGGGCCCCCCGGTCCTCAAACGGCCCTGCTTGCCGAGCACTCAACGGCCGCCACCGAAACGGCCCCTCCCACTTTTTCTTACCGTACCGCTCAAAAGGTTCCCATCATCAAGACCGAGCTGCTGATGCCGCCGCCGCACCCGGGCGGCAGCGGCGGCGGCGGCGGCAGCCAGCCGCCGGTGCGCCTGCCCGCTGACATCTCCATTGGGGCCGCCAACGGCGCGGCGGCAGTGGCGCTGGTGCAGCGGGCGGTGGCGGCGCTGCCGGCGCTGCGGCCGCTGTGCCTGGTGGCCAAGGTGCGGCCGAAGGGCCGGGATAGGCTGGGCTGGGCTGGGCCGGGCCGGGCTGGGCTGGGCTGGGCTGGGCTGGGCTGGGCTGGGCCGGGCCGGGCCGGGCGGGCGGGCGTCGTTGTCCGGGGCTTTCGTGTTGTGTAGTCGGTCGCCTACACTCCTCTGGAACGTCGGAAGTATTACGAAGCTCTTGCTCAGCTAACAAACACAAACGCGTTTACGTTTACGATGCTGGTCTTACAACAGGCGCTGCTGAAGGAGTGCGGCCTGAACGAGGTCTTCACGGGCGGCCTGTCCTCCTACTGCCTCGTCAACATGGCGCTGGCGCATTTGCAGTGCGAGGGATTCGATGCCGCGGCCGCGATTGTCACCGGGGGTTCTCGCGCGGCTGGCGCCGCCGTGGGTGCCGGCACGGCCGCCGCGGCCAGGGGCGCCGGGCCGCCCGCGAAGCGGCGGCGACGCAGCGGCGCGGATGTGGCTGGCGCGGCAGCGGAAGGGGAGGAGGCGGGGGAGGACGACGAGGACGCGGGCTTTGGGGAGGACGAGTGCGCCTCCGCCGAGGAGGCGTGGGCGGAGCAGGAAGAGGAGGAGGAGGAGGAGGCGGGCGAGCAGCAGCAGGAGCAGGAGCAGCAGGAGGAGCAGCAGGAGTGGGTGGGCGGTGATGAGGACGGCGGCGATGTGGAGGACGACGGAGATCTGGATCTGGACCTCCATTTCGAGGTGGACGATGAGGATGAGGATGTGGATTCGGATCCGAGCTTGGGGCTGCGGGGTGGCAGCGGCGGCGGCGCCGCCGCCGCCGCCGCCGCCGGAGCCGGCGGGGCATCGCCGTTGGCAGTGGCGGCGCCGGCAGCGACGGCGAGGCGGAGCGGCGCCGCCAGTGGCGCAGAGCTGGTGGATGCTGATGGTGGCGGTGCCGCGGGTGCCACAGCAGCCGCGGGGCGGGGCGAGCAGGGGCAGCGGCAGCGGGAGCGGCAGCGGCAGCGGGAGCGGGAGCGCGCTCGTGGCGGCAGCCCAGCAGAGTGGCCCGGCACGTCGGACCTGGGCCAGGGGCGGGGCGTGGGTGCGGAAGCGGAAGCGGAGGCGGAGGGCGATGAGATGGCGGCCATTGCAGAGGCGGCTGCCGCGGCGGTGGCGGCAGCGGCAGACATTGCGTCGCCGCTGCCGCGGCGCGGCGGCGCCGCAGCCGCCGCAGCCTCACGCCCGCCTTTGGGGGCGGCGGCTACGTCTACGGCGGCGGCTGGCGGGCTGTGTACGGCGCAGCTGTCGTACCTCCGGGCGTTGTCGCGCTGCCGGCTGGGGAGCTCGGGGGCGGATCTTGGAGAGCTGCTGGTGGGCTTCCTCACCCGGTGGGTACGTGTGTGCGCGCGTGCATGCGTATGCATATTTTGTTGTGAAGCCGGCTGCTCGCATTCGCACGCACCATTCTCCGCTTTGACTGTGTCAAACTGGGTGCTGGTGCTGCTGCTACTGCCGCTGCTGCTACTGCCGCTGCTACTGCCGCTGCAGGTATGGGCGGCTTCTGGACCGTCGCAATGAGGCGGTGAGCATCCTGCGCGGCGGCGTGTGCTCCAAGCCCGCCAAGTGGCGGCGCCAGCGCTACTTCGGCCGCGGCGCCTCCTGCCTCGCGGGCGGCGACGACGGCAACGGCAACGGCAACGGCGGCGGCTATGACTCGGACGGCGGCCTCCAAGGCGAGGACATGGGCGGTGGCGGCGGCGGCGGCGGCGCTAGAGGCGGCGGCGGCGGCGGCGGCGGCGGGAGCCAGCAGGGCTCGCTGCTGTCAGTGGAGGACCCGCAGCAGCCGGGGCGGGACGTGTGCGCCGGCAGCTTCAACATCGGCGGCGTCCTGGGCGCCTTTGCGCGCGCCGCGGCGCAGCTGCAGCGCACCACGGCCGCGGCCGCATCCACCGCCGCCGCCGCTGACGACGACGACGGCGCGGCGGCAGCCGCCGCCGCTGCAGCAGCAGGCGCGGCGGGAGCGGGGGCGCCGCGTGCTCCTGCCTTATCGCGCCACACGGTCTTCCCAGACAGTGAAGACGGCGGCAGCGACGGCGACGGCGGCGGCGGCGGCGGCGGTGGGGGTGAGGAGGCCGACGACCTGCTTGCGGTGGAGTACGACCTGCCAGTGGACAGCGAGGCCCGGCGGCGGCTGCCGGCGGCGGCGCTGGCGGCGATGCGGCTGGCGCTGGCGGGCCGCCGCCGCCCTGCTGGCCGTGGAGGCAGCAGCGGCGGCGGCGGCGGCGGCGGCCTGGCGGGCGCGTTTCCGCTGCTGGGCTGTGTGCTTGACGCGGAGCTGGCCCTGTGCCGGTCGGCTGAGATGGGTCGCGTGCGGTGAGTGTGAGTGTGTGTGTGTGTGAGTCGGAGCTGGAGTCCGAGCCCGCGGCTTAACGCCCACGTGTCACGTGTGCCATGCCGGCTCACCCACCTCGCCCGCGTCGCAGCATGTCCCCCCGGCCTCCCCCCTCCTCTGTTCGGTTACGGATGCGCCTTCACAGTTCCGCACTGCGCCGCCGCCCTCGCACACACACACACACACACACACACACACACACACACACACACACACACACACACACACACACACACACATGCAGGTCGGCGCACGCACAGCACATGAGCGTGTCGGCGCAGCGCACCCAGCAGCAGCAGCAGCAGCAGCAGCAGCAGCAGCACCACAGCAACAACGACATCAGCTTTGGCCGCGACCGCGGCGGCGGCGGCGGCGGCGGCGGCTTCTGGGCGGACGATGATGCGGGGCTTCAGGAGTATGATGACCACTTCGATCATGGAGGTGGCAGGGGTGGAGCTCGCGGCGGCGTGCGCGTGAAGGGGAAGGGGAAGGCCAAACACTTGCCCACACGCGGCGAGAAGCGGCGGCTTGCGAGGGAGGCGAAGCAGCGGGAGGCGGACAAGCAGCAGCGAGAACAGCAGTGGCTGGCGGAGCGCGAAGAGCGGGCGGAGCGCGAGGAGGAGGACTGGGAGCGCGAGCAGCGGCAGCGGGAGTGGGAGTGGGAGCAAATGGACGAGCGGGAACGGGAAAATCACCTACGGCAGAATCAGGTGCAGGACGGCAGCAGGCAGCAGCAGCAGCAGCAGCAGGTTGGTCAGCAGGGCAAGAAAAAGCAGCAGAAGAAGGGAAAGGCCAAGCAGGCGGAACGGAAGAAGACGGTGCGGCAGCTCAAGATCGACGCCGCCCGGGAGCGCCGCCGGGAGCACAAGGCGGTGACTCGGGCGCGGCAGCTGCAGGAGGCAGGCGGCGACCGGCGGCCGCAGGAGGGGGCGCAGCCGGGGGGCGGCGGCGGCGGTGGCGGCAGCGGCAGCGGCGGCAGTGATGCAGGACATGCGGCGGGCGCGGCGCTGCCGTCGCCGCCGTCGCCGCAGCCGCACAAGGGGCACGTGTTCCGATACACGCAGGTCGCGCCGCCGCTGCCCGCCGATGTTCCAGAGCCGCTGCCGGCATTGCCGCCGCCCTCCGCCGGCCCACAGTCGGTGGACGGCAAGGTCCGAGGCGCCCGGGGGGGCAGGCGGCAGCGGCCGCGGCAGCAGCGCGGCAGCGCCGTGGAGGTGCCGCCCGGAGACGCCGACGACGGCGGCGGCGCGCTGGGCGGCACCTGTGGCGCCAAAGAGCTGCCGCGGTGGTTCCAGAGCATGGGTCCGCCGCACCCGGGTCCGCCGCACCCGGGCCCGCTGCATCAGGAGGACCTCAGCCACAGCCACTTCCAAGAGGGCGGTGGCGGAGCACGGGGGCGGGGGCGGGGCGGCGGGGGCGGGGGCGGGGGCGGCTGTGGGCGAGGCGGTGGGCGAGGCGGCGGTCGCGGTGGCAGCGGCGGCGGCGGGGGCAAGCAGGCGCCGGGCAAGGCCGTGAAAAAGGCGAAGCAGCAGCCATCGGCTGCTGGGGGCAGCGGCAGCGGCAGCGGCGGCAAGGCTCGTGGTGGCAAGGGCGGCGCACCGCCCGTGCAGGGCGGCGGCGTAAGCAAGAAGAAGGCAGGGGGCGGCAAGGCTGGTGGCGGTGGGCGCGGCGGCGGTGGCGGAAGAGGCGGCGGTGGCGGAAGGAATGTGGAAGGACGTGGGGCCGGCAGGGGCGCGCGCGGCAAGGGTGGTGGTGGTGGTGGCGGTGGCGGCGGTGGCGGGCGCGGTGGTTGGATCATGGCATGATGAGCTTTGTGGGCGGGTTCCGTGCGGGTTGACAAGATATTGCCACCGTTCCATGGCAGGGCGGGACCTCGGGACATGGCCTATGTTGTTCCCTTGGACGCGTGTATGCCTGGACTGTCGTGCGAGTCGTCCTGTCTTAAGGAGTTGGAGCAAGGCATGGACCCAGCGCAAGTCCAGGATGTGGGAGCTGGGACCGACGCAAGCAGCCACGGGCAGGGGCTGCCCGCATGTTGAGTGCCCGACAAGTGTTCCCCTGTGTCAGGGAAAAGGAGCTGAGCCCTCCACTGTCTGAGGCCGAACTACCTCATCGCCCGGACATAGCCGGGGTCGGTTTAGGCAGGCACCGAGCCAAACCTAGGTGCCCAACAGTCGCGGCACCACAGCAGGAGCCAGCCAACACGCAGTGCAGGAGCCTAACTTTGTACGGTGCGCGTTGCGCCAGCAGTGCCTGCGTGTGTGTGTGTGTGTGTGTGTGTTAGAGATCACAAGGGAGAGAACTATGAAAGACTGCGTTAGAGATCACAAGGGAGAGAACTATGAAAGACTGTGTGTGTGTGTGTGTGTGTGTGACCGTACGTGCGTCCCCCACCCATTCCGCACCCACCCATGCACCACCTACCAGCAGCTCACGGCAGCCAGCGGCGCGACCCACCTGCGGCCGGTGGCCACCCAGCCCAAGAACGAGCTGCTCCTCCACATCGTCACCACTGAGGACTTCGGGATGGCGCACCTGGAGCTTGCCAGCGCCTGGGTTACGGACATGCGCTAACTTGCGACAACGAATGCGAAAGCACGCCACCCTGGGTTGCAGCCAAGGTTACGTTGCTGCCAAGGCGAAAGATGGGGGGCGCATGGGGGTGACATGGCGGCGGCCGCCCGGCTAGTATTGATGTAGATGTATGCTAGATTCCGCTGATGCAGGCTGGTTGCCGTATTAGCTGTCCTGCGGGCAACGCGCATGCTCGATCGCATGTGTCGCTTGATCCCCGGCCATGCATTGCCGTAGCTGCGCATGATGCATGCAGCGGTGCGATCAGTACTAGTAGAAGTGGGTGAATGGATACAGACTACCACCTATCGGTTGAAAGTGGGCAGAGCGAGACCAGGAAACGTGGTCCTGACCGGCTGACCAAGGTCCTGACAAGAAGTCAGTCAACTCTGTAACCTAGATAGAGGTGCGCAGGCAGGGGTGCGATACGGACGGATACCGGTAGATGCGGATGTCAGTCATGTTACGGTGAGATATGGATGTGCTTGTGCGCTGCACTTGCTTGTCACACGCGGTGCCTGTGGCCGCGCCGTTCGTTCTCCGCACGCGTAGGCGCCCCCAGAGATTGACTGGTAGGGCCGCCGCACGCTATGTACCGTATTAGGGAGACCCTCTGTAGGCCGCTCCGCATGCGCGTGTGCGTATGCTGGCTCAGTGTGTATGCTGTGCAGTATCGCCCCATCCATGGCATTGCGGCAGAAGTGGGCGGGCCGCGAGCGCCGCTCGGGATGTCAGCCCTGCCGGGGGCAGCTGTTGCTGTTGGGGCCTGAGCTCCAAGAAGACACGAAACGCTTGCACCTGGCTTGCACGTGGTGCGTGGCCATTCGCACTTGAGCGCATGGGCGCATCTATGTGTGTGTGGTTACAAGGTGGTGCACACTTCTCGTGCCTTCCAACCTCTTGAAAACCGAAATCTGTCTCGTTGACTGGACAGCGTGTCTGCGGGGTGTGTGCGCGGCTCAGTGCTAGCTCGCAACCACTGCCTGTGCCGTCGCTGGTCCCAGGACATGATGATGCTGGACTGCTGTCTACGGCAGTGAGTTAATGCACCGGTAGTGCAGTGCAGGCCTGTGTAGGCTGATGAGGGCTACAACCCGGTGTCCCTGTCCCTCGCTGCGTGGCCCGTTCACCAACTCCTGGCTGGGAGAGCTGCGGGACCAGATGCCATCAGATGCTGTGTTACGCTCACCATGGGCCGGGTCACCGGGTGGGGCTCGCTCGCTAGCTGTTGTGGGGCCGCCTGCCCACCTTCCTGGTCCCATCCCAGGTCACGCCGGTTCGCGCACAGCAGCCGACTGCCCACCTCCTGGATATGTCTTACATCAGCAGCACCTGCATGTGCTGCGCGCCGCGCACACTCCAGCAGTAGAGGCAGGGTGGCTGCCCGCCCGCCCGCCACACACACACACACACACAGGCTGCTCATCACATGAGCGACCACACGTCAAAACACACACGCACACCGTGCGCCTGCCTACCTGGTTACTTTACATATTACAACAGAATTGTGATCTCGGCGCCACGCAACCCAGCCCTCGCACCGCTCACCATAGCTCGCAACGCCTCTCAGCGGTTAAGTAAGGCAATGACAAATGTGCCGGGGGCACTTCATGGGCATCATTAGGCACCGAGAGTTTGCGTTGCGTACGTGTGCACCTTGGCGTGCATCGCCTGTTGCTTCTACCCATCTCACCCCCCCATGCCTAATTCGGCCCACCGGCCATGCACTCCGTGCTTATGCATGCGTGGCACCCAGGGGCGGGCGCGAGGCCATGTGCAGCGTCCGAGCACGGCCGTGCCACTGGTGTCCGAGCGCCCCCGAGCAAGCCGTTCGCGCATCATGGCAAAACGCTTTGCAAATCAGCAATTCCCCCATACGTTGTTCCGCGACCGAAACAAACTGCGCAACAAACTGTTCAGTGCGGTATCAGGTATATGGCCGGGCTGAGCCACGCGTGTTGCGCGCCGTCAGCATCCAGGGGACGTGTGAGCCCCGTACGTGTACTGCACGTGCCAGCAGCAGCGAACCTTCTGGTGGTTCAGTCACCCGGCCTGGTTTCATAGGGGTGGTGCCATCACGTATCACGGTATCACCGGCGTGTTTCTCCTTTGCATCTGTGCGTGTCCACACGCATGCGCCTACGTTGCAAAAAAAAAACTAAAACCCTAAAGCCCTACGTGTAAACATAGCAAGCATCTCTTCTCCCCCACCTTGCAGTCTCAACTACGCCACCCGCGCAGACACCTCGCGTCCGCACTGCTGCCAAGCGTCCCGTCTCCGCAATGGACATGACTCCAATCAAGGGGCGCCGCACGACACGCGCGCACGCCGCGCCACAGTCGGGCGGGGCACACACCTGAAGAAGACAGACTTCAACAAACGACGACGCCCCCCCCCCAAGACTGCGCTCTACTACGTTGATGGTTGACGTACTTGCGGGGCGTGCGATAGGCGCTGTAGTGGCACAATCACAGCGCGTGCATATCGCTCATCTGCATAATCTCGGCCAGTATCTTGTGACGTCTCGCAGTGCCCCACAGCGGCGGCGCCTCAGGCGCCTAAAACCCTAAACTGACGTGTGCGGGGAGGGCGGGCAGCCAATGCGGCTCCTCCGCCCAACTCGGCCCGCGCAGTCCGTCCCTCCGGGCGGCGCCCCACAGCGTGCCTTTCTCGCGCTCGCGTCTCCACCTTGAATAGCTTCCTATGTAGCTCAGGTCAGAACCCACATCAACGGGCGCCTCTGCCAGGGCGTCTGGCCACTTCAAAACCGAAACACCCAGCGACGCCTCATCAGCTTCAGGCATGGCATGAGGCTGGCCCCAACCGGGGCACAAGTGGCGCTGCGGCCGCAAACATGTGTGGGGGGCGCGGGGTGACGCCCTTATATGTGTGCGTGTCTGACCTCCCTTGGACGCGCCAGATCTCATGCCAGTTCCAAAAATGCATGTATACCGCAAGCGGCCAACCATCCTCCTGACCGCACTGTGTCACTCATTCCGTTAGGCTCTCTTATGAACGCGTGTGAGTCTTCACCACGCCTGCCGTGTCAAACTCCCGGCAGGGGCATTCTCGACTCTGGAATGCGCACACACAACACAATCACCACCTGCAAACAATATTTGTTTTCTTGATACGGTCAAAAGGCGGGTGCGGGCCCCATGAGCCGTGCTTGACCCCGGCTGTGCAGCCGCATGGTCACCGCGCGCCGCCACGCACTTGACATACACGTTGGGCCTGGGCCTTCAACTTGTTCATTCTATCAGCACGTTGAAGAACGCAAGTCCTCTCACAAGATGCAACAATGCAGTAACAAACAAAGATGTAAGACATTTCTGGAAAAGGACAAGCCTACACCGTGGCTCGTCAACCCTTGGCAGCGCACGCCATTGCCCGTGCAGCCGCAGGGGAGGGAGTTGCTACCTGCCACCATACCTTTCACGTGTCCCACCACACACGCACGCGCACACGCGCACACATACACGCGCAGGGGATAACCGTGATGTATCAGGTAACAACGTCTTCAGTGATTCGCCCATCTTCGTGGAAGATGCTTAATGCATGGAATCTCAACCGCATCGCAGCAACCCGTTGAGTGATCCCTGGAACGGGGCCGCGCAGCGCACAGTGCTGCTGCGCGCGCAAAACCCTAGTAGCCAGTACGCCCCGTTCTTTAGCCTCAGTATGCATTAAAAAAGTCTTACGCTGCACTCCGCTGTCTTGCTCAAACCATCAACATCCAAGTAGAGAACGAACCGAAGCGAGCACGACACTGCGCAAATGCGCTACACGCGACGACGGCACAGCACACGCACAGCACATCTTTGTCTTCGTCCTGCCAGCACGGCAACCGCCGTCGAGGCGACTAAGCTGTAGAGGGACGCAGCAGCTGCTAGGCGTACGCCGGCGCCCGGCCTTTGAAGCGTGAACTAGCATCGCAGGACCCGGCGTAAGCCGTTGCACCGCCACCGCTGCGAACCCGGCGGCGGTGGCACTCACGCCATGACCGCGACGCCGTTGCCTGCAGCCGCGGCCGCCGCCGACGCGCTGCCGCCTGCGCCGCCGCGGCCACTGCCGCCAGCCAGAGGCGCCACAGCAAGGGGTGCAGGGGGCTCGGTGACCGCCGCGGCGCGATGGGGCGTGGGTCGCGACGGAGGCTCCGGCTCACTGCGCTTGGAGCCGGCACGAGCTGAGCTGCCACTCCCGCCGCTTCCGCCACCGCCTCCGCCACCGCCATTCGCAGATGGCTTGGAGGCCGCGTGCGTTGAGGCGGCAGGAGCAGCAGCCCGCGCCGCCGCAGGCACCGACACAGGCGCCGTGGCCACCGGCGAGCCCGTGGTTGTGGTCGCTGGCGAGCCGGCCGCACCATCCGCAGGGCCGACATCGGCGGTTGCGGCACTGCCCTCAGCGGTCGGGGGCCGCTGTTGCTGCTGCTGCGCCGCCTGCTGCTGCGCCGCCTGCTGCTGCGCCGCCTGCTGCTGCGCCGCCTGCTGCTGCGCCGCCTGCTGCTGCGCCGCCTGCTGCTGCGCCGCCTGCTGCTGCGCCGCCTGCTGCTGCGCCTGCTGCTGCTGCGCCGCCTGCTGCTGCGCGGCGGCGGCGGTGCCTGCGCTGGAGGGCAGCGGGGCGGTGGCGCCGCTGTCGCGGCCGCCGTCGCTGCTGGTGCCGGTGACGTCGCGGCGTTTGAGCATGCGGTACTTCTGCAGGTGGCTGGCCACGTTCTCACGCGTGAGGCCGTCGATGTTCATTTCCTGCGCGCGTGGCGTGGAGGTTGGCGGCAAGGGGCGCGGAGAAGCGTTACTGTGTGTGAACGACAGGGCAGCCCCAGCTCCAGCAGGAGGGAGCAGCAGCAGCTGCACCGACTGCTGCCAGCAAAACGGCAGCGCGCCTAAGGACAACACCACCCGCAACAACGACAGCGACAACCCGCCACCCCTGTCATGCATGAATGAGGATCCCGCGTGCGCGTCGCAAACATTTAACACAAGCGCAGCACGCACCTGCATGATGGTTTTGGGCACCGCCTTGTCCTCGCCCAGCTTGGTCACCGCGCTCTCAAACTTGCGGTGCAGCTGCGGCGTCCACACCAGCCGCGGCCGCTTCACGGCGCGCGTGGTGCCGTCGTCCGCGTACTCCTCCCCAAGCATGGCCGCGCCGCCGCCAGCAAGGCTGCTGACGGCGCCGTTGGCACCGCCGCCCGCCGCCACCGCGCCCGTCATGCCGACGGACTGCGAGGTCTGGGGCATGGCGCCAGCGGCGGCGGCGGCGGCCGCCGCCGCTGCTGCGGCGAGGGCCGAGGCCGGCATGGCGGGCATTGACACGGGGCGGTACGCTGCGGCCAGGGAGGAGGAGAAGTCCAGCATGGAAGAGGGAGCGCCGCCGTAGCTGACGGCGGGGTGGCCGTAGCTGCTGCCGTACGAGGCTGTGAAAGGGGCGAGGAGCAGGTGCGCGGGGGGGGGGGGAGAGGGTGGGTGGGAGGTGTCAGTGGAACAGCGCAGCGCTGAAGTGGTGCTTGCGAATGTGGAAAGACTGCATTTGCGGTTGGTGGCTTGGAGTGCCAGGAACGAGCATCGAGGCTGAGGCGGTCAACGGTTTTGCACGGTTTTTTTTAACCGTGACGTGTCCTGAAAGCAAAAAGCGCCTGACCCCTGGCACGCATTCCGGCGTGGCTTATCCTCTGCCCTCCTTTTCTCCCCTCCTACCTGTTGGCTGTGCGTAGCCGTAGGCTCCCGCCGCCGCGGCCGCGGCCGCCGCGGCCGCAGCTGCTGCGGAACCCGCGTCCTGGGGCCGGGCGTAGTAGGCTGGGTGCAGGTGCGTTGTGAAGGGCGCCATTCCGCCATAACTGTTCGCCGGGCTGGCTCCGTAAGCGGCAGCCTGTTGCTGCTGCTGCGACAGGGCCGCGTACAGCCCCATCAGCGGATTCGCGTATGCTGCAGCTGCTGCGGAGCCATAGGAGCCGGAGGAACCCTTAAGCGCGCTACCCGACGAGTTGGTTGCGACCGATGTCGACGCAGCGCGCTCGGGTTCGCTTGCGGACGCTCCGGCGCCCCGGGCCGAGCCCGTGTCGGCAGAAGCCGCGGGAAGGAGAGGATGCGACATTGCTGACGAGGTTGCCTGCCCAGCGCGCGCGGCAGCGAGGGCCGCTGCGTTGTGTGCATGCGCCAATAGCGCGGCCGCAGAATGCTGTTGCTGCTGTTGCTGCTGCTGTTGTTGCTGGCTTGCGGTGGCAAGCGCGTGCAGATAGCCATACTGCAGGTTCGCGAGGTGCGATGGTTGTTGTTGCTGGACTGGCGCAAAAGACGCACCGGTCGCGTAGCCCAGCGCCCCCATAAGCGCTGGGTTGAGCATGGAGCCATAGTAGCCCTGGGCCGCAGCCTGAGGCTGCAGGGGTGCAGGCGCGGGCGCCGGGGCTAGTTGAGGAAGCGCGAAGGCGTGAGCCAACAGGGGCGGTATGAGCGAGCTCGTCAGAGGGACCAGCCCAGCTGCCGGGTCCATGCTCGCGTCCTCCTTAGCTCCATAGTAGCTCTGGAGGGCGCCGCTGGCGTCGAAGGCCATGGAGCGGCGCGGACTGCGCTGCCTACTTGAGAATCGCAACGAGAGTGGGACTCAGTGCTTGTAAAACGAACAGGATGAACGCTTGCAATGACTCAGGGTGCTTTGAGATATATCAGTGAGCAAAGAAATTGTGAAGTTATTGCGAAAATGTGCGGGACTTGTCCGCGCGAAATCGGGGGATGGGGCGCTATCTCACGAGCTATCTCGCGCGCGGCGCCGCCTCCGCCTCCCCCCGACCACCCGCTGCATAGCTTGTCGCAAACCAGGAGACAGTCCGCCAGCCGTCGGGCCAAAGGCGGCCCGGCGGAGGAGTCGGCCATGAAGCGGACCTCGCGGATACAGGCAGGATACGCTTGGACGAGCGCCAGGTCGGATGCTCAAACTTTATTTCTCTGCAGCAAACCCAAGCAGACAATAGCACATTGCACTAGACATGGCTGCCTCATGCATATTGTTGCGTCTGGCGCAGGGACAACCCGCCCCCGAAAAATCCCAAGACCGTTGAGCGCTCGTGACCGTGCTGGACCGTGTCGCATTCACACGGCACTCCCCCCCTCCCAAACCTGCTCAGCCCCCACCTCCCCCGACCTGTCGAGCACCGGCACTAAATTTGCAGCACCCCATAATACACCGCTTAAATCCGTATAAGAGGTGCAGGAAACAACAGCGCAATCTACTCGGCAAGGCTGCCTCGTGCAAATTCGTGTTCCTTCTAGCGCAGGGGACAAGTCAAGCACTACCGTACACCGACCGCACAAGGCGCCGATGCCAGTGAAAGCAGCCGTTGTTCCACTTGCTTCCTTCATATCTGCAACCCTTTGTGTGCTGCGCAGCGCCTGGCGCGGTTGGGGCGGCGGGCTGGCGCTGAGGGCACGCCCACGGCCGCCGGCTCGGGCGGGGCGCGTTGGCGTGCGGAGACAGGGGTGCGGAGAGGACTCGATGACGGTGTGCGGGGGCGAGTACGGTCGCATTAATGCACAGTAGGTTACATAAGGCGTGTGCGGTGTTGTCGCGACACAGCCTAATACCGCCCGGAGGCGGGGTGATACACAAATGACGCCCACTTCTACTGTCGGTTACTACAGGTAAGACGCCCACTGTGTCGCTCCCCCTGCCGTGCACCCACTTTCGCTGCTGTTTGCCAGCTACTACGACATCCCCGTCCAGGCCATTTTGAAGCTCGCATTTGAATCTTAGCGCGTGTCCGTAACACAGTTTGAAGCTTAGCGCGTGTCCATAACACAGTTACAGCCCCTGCTGCCCGCACGCCGCAGCCGGGCGGGCAGCGGGCGGCCTTACAGGGGCTTCGCATTCGCATTTTAGAGCACGTCCGTGACAGGGGCCGGTGCCCTAGGCGTCAACTTCCAGTGGGTTTCGCATTTCGCATTTGCAATTTAGCGCATGTCCGTAAGGCGGTCCCGGGCTCCCGACCCAGCGCATCTTAAGGGCGGCAGCGCGGCGCGCGCAGCCTGTACACGTCGCATTCAGGGGAGGGTCTTCTCCTGGTCGCAATGGACCCCCCGGTACGCAGGTGCCTCAGCTGCAAGCAGCGCTCGTACCTTCCATCTTCTGCAAAGAAGTGTGCCCCAAATCGGGCCCCCCAGAAGATTTTTGGGGTTGATTCGGGCGCTCATCTTTTGCCTCGAGGGGTGCGGAAAGGCATATTTCTTCCCAAATGGGGGGTTTGGGGGGGGGGCGGAGCCCCCCCCCCCCAAACGCTAAGAAATGGCCACTTTTGGGGCTCCCGGGGCGTGCCTGAAAGATGGGGTTCTGACCCCATCTTTTGCCGGGTGTGGGCCGGCATCTTTAAGATACGAGCGCTGGCTGCAAGCCCAGCTGTGCATCATCCTCGCCTTCAGTTTCCTGCTGTCGCATGCAGGGGTCCTGACGCTGTGTACGTCTGCAGGGAGCATGCGCAAGTGTGAAGTGTGGATTGGCGGCCAGGGCCAGGTGCCTGGTCCGGCCATGCAGACGGCAGGTCCATTGGCACGGCCGCAGGGGCAGTCTTTTCCAGCCCGGCGGCTGGGGGCTTGGCAGCAGCAGCGTCCTGCGTTACCTGCATACGGTATGCACCTGAGCCCCACACCCTGCTAGGAACCTAGCTGTGTGCGGGGCGGACCCGTCGTCCCGCCCTGCGCTTGCGGCTTGCCTGGCGCGCGGCGCGTGCCCCTCCGCCACCGTGGTTGCAGTCCACACCGTGGTTGCTGCCGCGTGCCCCCGGCCGACAGCTGAGAGCGCCGTTGCCCACCCGACCTGATGCTGTTCACCCTGTTGTCCCCCTCCCCTCCAGTTGCGTGACCTACTGTGACCTGTCACTCGAACTCGTGT
The DNA here is from genome assembly GCA_016834595.1 of Chlamydomonas schloesseri. Taxonomy (NCBI): domain Eukaryota; kingdom Viridiplantae; phylum Chlorophyta; class Chlorophyceae; order Chlamydomonadales; family Chlamydomonadaceae; genus Chlamydomonas; species Chlamydomonas schloesseri. The sequence goes on from JAEHOD010000086.1 coordinate 308,732, forward strand.
CGCCGGTGACCACATGCTCCACAAGGCAACCGACAGGTGAGCACGACATTACAGAAAGGCACGAAGGTAAGAAAACCTGCATCCATGGCTTTCACGTCGTGCACACGTCCATTCCCTGATTCATGAAAGAAATCAGTCTCGTCTTTGCTTTTGTCCTACCTGCGACCTCTCTCGCCACTGCACGCCACGCATGATAAGCTCTGCTCGCCACGACACTCGCGACTGAGTCCCCAAGGGTTCATGCGGCTGAAACACCCCGCAGCGGCCCACCCTACAAAAAGAGTGGGTGATGAATACCGCAAACAGCAGAGCGCGGGGGCCCCAGCCCTTGGGCGTTCGTTGTGCATCTGACATTGTCGCCTCCAAAATCTACGATTCCTCGTCCACGTCATGTAGCGCGCGCCTCCAGTCCTGGTACTGACCCAGTTGAGCCCACACACACACGGTCTTGCTCAAGCGCGTCAGTACACGCCTTGCAGGCGCAGCTTGCACCCCGTTCACGCCTTGGGCGTGGCAACCTGCTCGCTAGTTCCCCCATACAGTAGAGTCTGAGAGAGTGGCGCCGCAGTAGCAGCTCTCCTACCCTGCCCTGTCCTGTGGGCGCTCGCTGCCAGCTACGTATCCTGATATGTCGGTGGCGTTCACAGCAGCAGTGCGCACACCCGCCCTCCTCCCGCCCACCTCATGTGCCGCTAGGGCACGCTTTCAATTAGACACAGCTCGTCCGCAGCAATAAACCATTGCCGCCACCGCAAGCAAGCGCTTAACGGGCTTGCGCACATGACATATGCGCAACATGAAATCAACACTCAAGAATGACATATACGTACGCTTCTATATGCTACAAAACTATTTGCTACCGTACATGGCATCAATCTCCAGCCATTCAAACTTTGCACACGCGCTGAATGCTTGAAGTTTTAAGTGTTGAAGATGGTCCTCCGGTGGTGTCCGTATACACAAGTTTGCATTCCGCATATGCCCCCGCGACTTCTATTATCTCTACTGCAGCAAACGCTTGCGCGTAAGGCCAATGCTGCGCTGCCGCGGGACGGGCTCGCGGCCGCACTCCAGCCCCCGCCCGCCACTGGCCGCCACTGCCACCGCCGCCGCACCGACTCCACCACCACCGCCACCACCACCAGCTCCACCACCACCAGCGCCAGAGCTGCGGGCAGCTACTGCCGCGGCGGCGCCCGACTGCTGCAGCCCCAGCGTCAGCGCGGCTGTGAGGCTCTCGCTCACAAGCACCTGCATCTGCTCACACAGCCGCGACTTGGGCTTGTGCCGCGGCGCCGGCGCCGGCGGCACCAGCGCCGTTGGCAGCACCTGCGACTCCTGACCGCCGCCACCACCGCCGCTTGCGCAGGCACCGTCGCCGCCCGCGGCCCGCCGCCGCCGCACCGCCCGGCCAGTGCTACCGCGCTCGGCATCTGAGTCTGAGTCCCAGTCGGAGTCGCTTGCCCAGCCGCTGCTGTTGGCACCAGCTCCGCTGCTGACGCAGACGCTGATGCCGCCGCCACTGTGTTGCAGTGCCATGACACGCGCACTTGCGCTGGCGCTGGTGCCGAGGTGGGTGGCGCCGCCGGCGCCGGGGCTAGCGGCGAGGGGCTGGGACGGCGGCAGTTGCACTTGCGGAGCCGCCGCGGGCAGTGGCGTGGATGGCCCAGCACCATGGACGTCGCTGCCGCAGCCGTGGCTGTGGCCGATGGCGGCGCCGCTACGCCAGCGGCTGGGAGGGTGCTGCCGCCGCGGCGGTGAGGGAGATCGCTGCAGCTGCCCTTGGCCGCCGCCGCAACCACTGCCGCTGCAGCCGCCGCAGCCGCTGCTGCTGCTGCTGCGGCAGCCGACAAAGCCCGGTCGGGTCGGCCGCGGCGGCGAGACCTGCTGCACCACACACCGGACCGGCAGCGCCATGGGCGGCCGCGCGGCCAGTGGCGACGGCCGCACCGCCCGCTGCTGCGCTATGATGCCTTCTGCGCCCGGGTCTTGCGATGGTGGTGCGCCTGTGGCGCTTGTCGACGCGGCGCCTGAAGCCGCCGCTTGTGCCAGAGCCTCCGGGCCCGTGCATATGCGCCAGCGGCTAGAACCCCACACTTCGCACGCCGCTGCTGAGAGGGGCACGTCGCCATCACATGCGTCCATCGCGTCACACGCGCTGGGTGCGCCCGTGGGAGCTCCTTGCGTTGGTGTCGCGATGGTGCGCAGGCATGCATCAAAGGCTGATGACTGCCACGCGACATCTGGGGAGTCGTCCATCGCGGACAATGAGCTGCGCAGCAGTTCGGGCAACGCCGGCTTCGGCCGCCCGAGCAAGCGCAGCAGAGCCGCCGGCTTGCCAGCCTCTGGCTTGTATGATATTGCTGCTGTCATGTTATGCACCGACTGGCGAGCACGGCCGCTCCGGCGCCGCTGCTCTCGTGGACTGCTGCCCGGTTCAACGGTCACGGCGAAACTGGTTGACGTCAATCATATGCGGACAGTGCCGAGGCGTCCACAGGCGAAACCGAGTCTCAGATACTCAATGAACCTCTCGGGCTGCAGGCATTCGGGCGAGGACCAACCCGGAAATCAAAGGCAAGGCCCGCAAACGGATATCGCAAGCGCCGCAGCGAGCGCACTTCTCAGCATTACAGCCTTTACAACTCATATGTTTAACGTAACCAATAGTCGATGGACGGTTCGCGAGCGATGGACAGTAAGCGGGCATCCCGCGCTTTCTGGGTCCGTGAGCTCAGCTTGCGCCATCCGCCGAGCAGTGCCCACTGCTTAGCCTTACATGACAGCACAGTAACACACCTGGGTCAGGCGAAATCGGCAGTGACGCGCCGAGCCCGCTCGCGCGGAATGACCGTGCCGTTTCCTTTCCCTTCTCGCGGTTTAAATGAATCCTATTTAAAGTGACTCTTGTTTGACGCTAAGCATAACAAGTAGTAGCACCAGCGCTGTCTATACAGGGCCCTGCGGTAAGCGCTACTAGCGAAGCTTGCAACTTCCCGCGGCTTGTCAGTGCTTCAAATATGGTTTAGTTTTGTGGGCGCATGGTGTGCAGCGCTGTGGTCATGCCGCGGTTGTTGCAAACTGTGGCTTTTCGCGTCGCCCAGCCCCATTGGCCCAATGTGGCAGCCCAGGATTATCGATGGAGGGTCTTTGTCGGGCCAACTGCACATATGCATAGATAACTTCAATGCAGTATAGCTAGCGCGTGCCAACGCACATTGGCAAGCTGAGCTGGCGCGGCGCAATTTGCGCGGGTGACTCGCTGGCGCCTCGCTCAAGCTGCACCTAGCCCAGATCTGCGCCTGACAAGTACGCTTGTACCTCATCAGCGCAATTCAGGGCCAATGAGGGTCAGCGGCTCTGACGCTGCAGCTGCAGCTGCGGCTGGCGTGCGGGGGTCAGGTCCGGCGCGGCAGCCTCCGGCCCCGCGCGCAGGGGGGCAGCTCGGGCCGGTCCGCCACTGGCGGCCGATGGTGCTGGTGCCGCGGCGGCAGCCGACGACTTGCGCCACGGTCGCTCCCCTCTTGTGTGGCGCGCCCTCACGCGCGCCGACCAGGCCCGCAGCCCTGCGCCGTCACCTGGCGCTGCCGCGCCGCTGCTGCGCTACCAGCCCGGCGGGACGGTGGCTCCCGCTGCCGCAGGCGCTGCGACTACCGGAGGGCGGCAGCAGCAGCAGCAGCAGTAGCAGCAGCAGTAGCAGTAGCAGCAGTAGCAGCAGCAGCAGCAGCGGGGTCGACGGTGAGTACCAGAGGCGTGGCAGTAGCAGCGCCTCAGCCCCGGGGAGATCGGTTTCAGCTACTGCCGCTAGCGCTACTGCTGCTGCCATTACGTCTGGCACCGCTACTGCCACTTCTACCGCTAGCGCCACTGATGGTCGCGCGGCGCTGATGGCGGGCGGCGGAGCTGCATGTGGCTTCGCGGACGGCGCCGGTGGCGCAAACGCAAGCGCAGGAGCGGGCGCAGGCGGAGGAGCAATTGGGGTCGGCGGCAGCAGTGGCGGTGGTGGCGGCGGCAAAGGGCCTGGGGGCTCAGGCCCGCAAGGAGCGGGCGGCGGTGGCGAGTGCGGCGGAGGCGGTGGCGGTGGCACCGAGCGGGCAAGCTCCTGGGCCCTCATCGTCGCCGCAGCCGCCGTCATGGCGTCGGCTGCCAGTTTGGGCGTCGCTGGCCCCGCCACTGCCGCGGCCGCCACCGCCGCCAGCGGCGGCGGCGCGTCCTTCCCTCCCGCTGCCAACGCCGGCCGCGGCGTCGGCGCACCGCCAGCCGGCCCCGCCGCCGCGGCCGCTGCCTCTGCCACGCCCCTCAACGTCGCCGCGGCCGCCGACGCTGCTGCCGCCCCGGGCGCCGCAGGCACCATCACCACCGCCGCCGCCGCCGCCGCCGCGGACCCCGCCGGCGCCGCCAGTGACGGCATCAGCCGGCTCCGCCGCCTCATGCGGGAGGCCTTTGCCTCGCTCACGGAGCTGGGGGCGCGCGTGGAGGGGCTGGAGGCGGCGGCGGGCGCGGCGGCGGAGGCGGCGGAGGCGGGCGACGGCTTAGTAATACCGCTGGAGGGTTTTGCCGTGGCACCGTACGCGCGGGCGCTGGCGGGCGGTGCGGACCTGCGGCTGCGCTGCCGTGCGCAGGTGCGTGCGTGGGGCAGGGTGGGCGTGTCGGGGGCTTCAAGCGGGTCAAGTAATAAGCACAGGCATACTGACGGCGGGTCCGTTTGGACGTCCACAGACACACCCGTTGGCGAGCAACGAAGCGCGAGTGTGCTTGCGGCCAGTCGGGTTGTGTTCACGTTGTGCTCACGCCCCGGCGTACAGGTGTCCGGCACCGTGGATGTGCCTGTGCTGCTGCCGCTGCTGCTCGCCTCCTCCTCCGCCGGCGCCGCCGCCGGTGAGGATGTGGGTGAGGGCGTCCTGGACGGCGCCGCCGACGGCGGCAGCGCCGGCAGCGTTGGCGGTGCCGCGGCGGCAGCGCCGCCGCTGACGGCATCGCTGGGCCTTCCAGCCCTGGCGGCAGCGGCTGGCCTGGGCGACCCCTCCGCCCCCGCGCTCCGGCTCCGAATCCAATCCATGTGGGGAGGGCCGGCGGTGGCGGCGGCGGCACAGCACGGGCAAGATGGTCAGGGGCCTGGCAGCGGCAGCGGCGGCGGCGGCGGCGGCGGCGGCGGCGGCGGCGGCGGCGGAGCCACCGATGGCGTGGTGGCGATAGACGCGCTCGGCGGCTGGCAGGGCAGCACTGGCGGCGGCGGCGCCGCCGCCGCCGCCGGGCCGCATCCCATGCGCGTGACGGCGCACCTGCAGCTGGCCACCTCGGGCGCCTCCGCCGCCGCCGGCATGGGGCTGGCGCCGCCGCCGTCGGCGGCGGCGCAACCCTCAGTAAACAGCGGCCTTGGTGGCGGCGGCGCTGGCCAGCTGGAGTCGTTAGTAATGGAGCGGCTGGTGCTAAAGGCGGACCCGCACCCGGGGCTGCGGCTGCTGGCGGCTTCGCGGGGGGCGCTGGAAAACGTGGCGAGGAACGTCAACCCGTTCGCAGGTGCGGCGTTTGGGGTGCAAGGATGCGGGGGCCACGTAATGGCGAGGAGAGGGAGGGTAGTTCATTCCAGAAACCAGAAGCGAAACGACCAAAAGAACCCGAACCAGCCAGCCCAACCCAGAGCGCGGAGGGGGCTGCGGTGCGCAGTCGTAGGGCTGCGGCGGTTGTAGGTGCTGGGTGCTGGCGGGGCGGTTGCGTGGACGTGCCGTACGTTTCGGCAGTTGGGAGTTGTTAGTTTTGTGCGCGGCGAGGAGTGTCCCGCACCATCGTGATGATGACAACTACGACGACGATGCGGCGGCAGCGGCTGCAGCGGCGGCAGCGGCTGCAGCGGCGGCAGCGGCTGCAGCGGCGGCAGCGGCTGCAGCGGCGGCAGCGGCGGCAGCGGCGGCAGAGGCGGCGGCGGCGGCTCTGCCACTCTCTGGTCACTCGCCAGCACAGTGCAGCTGCTCTCCTCCGGCCTCCGGCTCGGTGGCACTGGCACTCCCACAACGCGCGCCCTCCTTACCCTCCTCCTCACACACGGTACTGCTTGTGCTTTTCTAACACGGTACTGCTCTCCCTGGTCCTGGTCCTGACGCATGGCGCCCGCCCGCCCGCCTGACCCCTCCACGCGCTGTGGTTCTGGTTCTAGGTTTCAGTGGTCGACTTGGAATTGAAACCTAGACTCCCCCACCCGCCCTCACTCCCCGATGGCCACGCAGCCGCCGCCGGGCTGCCTCGCGGCCTGACGGCCGCCATGCGCCGCGGCCACGACCTGGACGCCACACGCGCCGGCGGCCTGGGCGCCGCAGCCGCCGCCGCCGCCGGCGACCTGTCGCTCGCCTTGGGCGCGTTCGTGCCGCTACAGCCGCAGGGTGAGCTGGTGGGAGCAGCAGCAGCAGCAGCGGCAGCGGGGTGCGCCGCAGAGCACGGCAGTAGCAGCGGCAGTAGCAGCTGCGGCGGCGGCGGCGGGCTGACCACGTGCGGCCAGCTGTCGCTGCACCGCTCCCGGCGGGTCGCGCTGTCGGGCGTGTTCGCGGCGACTAGCGGTGGCGGCGGCGGCGGCGAGGGAGAGGATGCCGGCGGCGGCGGCGGCGGCGGCCTCCAGCGAGGTGTTGTGGGTGAGTTTGAGCAGGTTGATGGGCGAAAAGGTTGATGGGTGCTGGGTGCATGTGGATTGGATTGATGGAGACACGATGCACGTGGCGTGATGTGTGGGCGTGGTGTGTGTGTGTGGATGCGGATTGCATGGCATTCCTTTACCCGGTAGCTGCCAGCTTGTATGTCCTCCTTGTGTGTGTTGACACTCCGTTGACGGCCCCCGTATGCACTCTTCCTCATGTTTCCTAACACGCACACATTCTTGCACCACCGGGCCGGGCTCTGGCAGGCGCCTGGCAGGTCGGCGACCGCGCCACGCTCGCGGCCTGGTACGGCACCTGTACGGCCTCATGTGGATCGTCCGGGCCCGCCCCGCCGCTAGCACACGGCGCCAGCTGCTGGCCCCCTGTGCCCCCTGTGGGTGGCAGCTCGCGCGGCGGCGGCGGCGATGCTGGGGAGGAGGGTCCGCTGGGCGCGTGGGCGGACGCCGGCCCTATGGACGCCAAGGCTGGCGGCGGCGGCGGTGGTTGGCGGCGGCGGGAGCGCCGGGCGGGGGTGCGGCTGGCGCTGTTGCCTGACGAGGACTCGGGCCGCAGCTACGGCCTGTGCGTCAGCCACAGGCGCGAGGCGCTGCAGCTAGAGCAACAGCCGGCTAGCGGCGGCGGCGGTGGCGGGGACGGCGGCGGCAGCGGCGGCGGCGGCAGCAGCGTGGGGGGCACGTGGGTGGTGGAGGCGTCTGCTGCGGTGCCGGTGGCGCATGGTGTGCTGGTCACGCCGGGACTGGTGCTGCTGCGGCGCGCGGTGGCGGGCGGTGCGGCCAGCACGGCCTTGTGTGCCGCGGCCAACGCGACCTGGAGCTTCTAGGAATCCGAGGCTTGGGGAGATTCTCTCTTATCGTTATTGCGTGAGGTCTGCTCCTGACGAAACGGTGGCTACATACCGTTAGCGTGCATGCGTGGGCAGACCGAGCCCGGCATATGAGTGCCTGAGGCTCTGAGCAGCATGTGTTAATGGGCCTGTGCCCGACGTTGAAACGGAGCCCTGGAAGCGTGACTGTGCCTGGCCGTGTGACTGAAGCGAGCTCCTGGGGCGGCGGTAGTAAGCGCGCTGGGTTGCGTTCGACAAGTCCCAATGCGCCCCAGCCTATATGATGCAGCGCAAGTGAATGCTTTTCATTGAGATTGGGGGCCTTGTGCGACCAGCCGGCGAAACAACGCGCGAGGCGTATTTGTCAGCTGCATCGTACAAGTCTTGTCTTTCGATTTGGGGGCGCCACTTAGTGTCGCCCGCACCACAGACACTTAGGTGCTACTATATAGATAATGCGTTGAATGCCACAACAACAGTAGGCTCCTTCCAAAGCTTTCGAGTGTCACCGGGCTCTTGGGCTGTCAGGAAATAAACCGCTTATGCAAGCTATAGCTCAAACTGGGCATATATAGGTGCCTGGAAACATAATTGGACGTTTAGGTGGCGGAAATAGGGGTGCTGACATAGAATGCGAATGCTGGGCTGCTGTTTTGGAGGGGGAAGAGCTCCTCGAGACCTCGACCAAGAGCCGTCTCTTGTATCTGTCACCACACAGCTACCGAAGCTGGTTGCGGAGCCAAGCCGGAAGTCCCCGTTGGAGCAGAATGCCTTGGTCTCAGCAGAGCGCCTCGCAGTGTGCCCTAGCTCGGAAGCACCTCTGGCAATCAGCACCTCAGAAGCAAGGCGAAGTGCCCGGGACCGTAGGAGGTCCTCAGAGCGCGTTTCAGCGACTCGGCAAGCGCCAATCGCGCACCCTGTGGTCGCCGAGCTTCTTATGGGTGTGACATTGTCGAGCAAAATCCTCGGTGCAGGAAGCTTTGGCATTGTGGTTTCAGGTGCGCTTTTGCCTAGGGGCTCTAAACAGCAGGCCCAAATGTTAGTAAGACATGTCTTACTAACAACGCGCGCTGAAGGCGCCGTGCACAGCCCCAGCCTGGCACAAGCCCGGCGCAGCCCGATTTTGATCTCAGGGCCGTCCGTGATAAGCAGCGCTCGTTACGCGCCTCAGGTCAACTCTGCCAGCAGTCTGTGTTTCGATAAACCCGCCTCTGTGACACCGAACAGGCCAGCTTGAGGGCGTGGGGCCGGTGGCTGTCAAGTTCCTGCTCACAGACTCCCCCCAGCACAAGACGGCCGTGCAGGTGCGGGAGGGCGCCTGGTGCGGCGTCCCCGAAGAATCGCTCGCTAAACAGGGGACACATGCTCATGACCACTCCTTCCACAAAACGCTGTCGTCCTCGACTGTTGCATGGACACGCGTACAGGAGGCCAAGATCACGCCCGGCCTAACACACCCGCACGTGATCAAGGTGCGTCAGTCCTGGCGTCCGATGCCTTGCTTGGCGATGGCCCTTCCCTTGCATGTGTGCCCTTGCTTCTCAGGGCGCCGTACCCTCGCCCCCCACCCCCCCGCCGTTGTCCTGGTTTTTGCGCTGTGGCTCTTCGCGTCAACACACCACAAAGCCCACACACACACACACCACTTCTCCCAACCGCACACCGCCCACAGACCTACTCGACCCGCACGGCCATCCTGACGGAGCAGCTCTTCGACGCCCTCGAGGCGCACCGAGCCGCCGCCCTGCAGCGCGCCGCCCGCCGCGCAGGCGCAGGCGCGGCCCCCAGCTCCGCGGCCGCCGCCGGGGCCACCGGCGCGGCGGCGGCGCCGGCTCCTGCCGTGCCCCAGCTGCTGTACGGCAACATAGGTCCGAACCCGGGGCCGGAGTTGCTGGCCGTGGCGCTGCAGGTGGACGCAGCGGTGCGGGCGGCGATGGAGCGGCGGCGGCGCTGTGACGAGCGCGCGCAGCAGGGCGGGCAGCAGGGCGGGAAGGTGGGGCAGCAGGCGGGGCAGGTGGGCCAGCCGCACCCGCAGGGACTGGAGCCCCAGGGGCACAACAGCGGCTGCTGCCACCGCTACACCTCCCGCATCGGCGGCCGGACGCTACAGCCGCGCAGGCTGCGCTTCTGCCGTGCCGCAACCACAGCCGCCACAGCTGCTACAGCCGGCGCCACCGCTGCTGCTGCCGGCGTCTGCTGCGGCGAGTGCGCCGGCCTGCCCTGCCAGCGCCACCACGCCTACTGCGCCTGCCCCGGCTGCACGGACCACGGAGCCGCCGCCTGGGGAGGCAGGCAGGCGCACCAGCAGCTGCTACTGCAGCCCCTGGAGGCGGCGCCGGGCGGAGGCGAGGGCGGCGCCGCCGCCACCGCCACCGCCATCAGCGCCTCATCCCCCTGCTCCGCTGGCTCGTCGGCGCTACAGCCGGCGGCGGCTCTGCACGAGCTGCTGTGGCGGCTGGGGGCGGAGGTGGGCCAGGCGGCCACGGTGGTGGTGATGGAGGTGGCGGAGAAGGGCACGCTGGCGCGCGCCGTGTCACGTGGCATCTTTGCGCAGAGCGACCGCTGGAGGTGAGCTGCTTGTTCTTTTGGGGGGTAATAAGTGGTTGGGGCCTTGGGGGCGGGCTGCTGGGGGGTAGCCATCCATGGGGGGGGGGGGGGGGTTGTGGTTACCAGCCGGGGGGCTGCCCCGGGAAGTGGGCCCGGCTTTGCGGCCGTTTGCTGAGATGTAATAGGGGGGCTTGCATCCATGTCGTTGGCATAGTAGATTGTGTGGCAGATGGCAGTAGCCGACGCGCCGCGTCCTCCTCCTTCACCGCGCCGGTTTCCCATGCTCCCTCCATGCCAGCCTCATCGCCTGCCCAAAGCGCCCCACCCGCCCACCCCACCCGCGCTCTCCTCCTCGTTCTTTTGCGTTGGGTGTGGTTAATTGAGCTGGTGACAACAACCCCCCACCGCCTTCTCCTCCTAACCCTAATGCGTGGAACCCTCTGCCCCGCCCCGCCCCGCCCTCCAGCCTGCGTGTGGCTCGGCGCGCGCTGGTGCGCACGCTGGTCGAGGTGGCGCGGGCGCTGCTGCACCTGCACAGCAAGGGCCTGGTGCACGGCGACCTCAAGGTGGGTGGGTGGGGTGGGGTGCAGTGTTGCTGTTGGCGGAGGTGTGGGGGGTGGGCCCGGGGGGAGGGGGGGAAAGGGGGGAGAGGAAAGAGTGGATGTGTGTGTGGGTGTGGTGTGGGTGTGTGAAAAAGAGCAACAAGGCAAAACAAGCAAAGCGTTGTGTGAGGTTGTGTCTGTGTCTGTGTGTGAAGATAGGTTTGGCGGTTAGGTGGAGCCTAGAAGTGCGGTCACGGTGAGGGTGCGGCCGGGTCGTTGTCTCTTGCCAAATTTCGTCGCGGCATTTGCGACCAACATCGCTCTAACCGCCACTGCCACCGCCACACACAGCCCGCCAACGTGCTGCTCAAGACCTCGCGCGACGACCGCCGCGGCTTCACGGCCAAGGTGCGTGTGCGGCTGTGTGTGCGTGTGCGGCTGTGTGCGTATGGGGTCGTGCGGCTGTGGGCGGGGATAGTTCATTTGGAAGGCGATGCCTGGCCCCCGCATGGGCCCAGTGCGTGCCCCACTGATTTGGAATGAACAAAGCCCCCCCAACACACACACACACACACACACACACACACACATAGTTCTCTCCCTTGTGTTCTCTAACACACACACACACACACACACACACACACACACACACACACGTCTGCTTGTGGCCCCTTCCTCGTGTTCGCTAACACACGTGCCCATCGTTTCATCGCACGCAATGCCATCTGCCTGTTACTCTTTCCCTTGTAAACTCCAACACACACACACACACACACAACACAAGTCTTCCATAGTTCTCTTCCTTGTGATCTCTAACACACACACACACACACACACACACACACACACACAGGACGCAACGCTGCTTTGTCTTGATCGCATTGCATACACGGTCTTTGATTTGCTTGTTTTCCCCTTGTGATCTCTAACACACAGGTGTGCGACTTCGGGCTGACGCACGTGCTGCCGCCCGGTGCCGCCAGCCTGGACACCAGCAACTGGGGCACCCCGCTGTACGCGGCGCCCGAGGCCATGACCGGCCGCGTGGGGCTGGCGTCGGACGGTGGGTGACGGCGGGGGCGGCTGGGCGGGCGGCTGCGTGTTTGTGGGGGTGAGGGTGGGCGCGGGTTGGTGCGGGCGCCAGGGCCTTGGCGTGCGGCCTTGAGGCGGTGTGCGCCCTGTTTCAGGCTGTGGTGGCACACGGGCCCTGTCTGTCTGTCTGTGTGTGCTGTGTGTGCTGTGTCGCTGCCGCCCGGGGGCGGCTGCCGCGGCCGCATGCCCATGTGCCTCATCCCTACTCATTCCCTCCCACGTCACACGTGTGTGTGTATGTGTGTGTGTGTGTGTGTGTGTGTGTGTTTTTGACTACCTCTGCCTCACATGCCTTGAGAGCCCTGATGGTGAAGCGCGTTGTGTGTGCCACGCAGTGTGGAGCTTCGGCGTGATGCTGTGCGAGGCACTCACGCAGGAGCGGCCGTACGGCGGCAGCTTCGAGCCGGGTGAGCCGAGCACCTAGGGTGCCGCGGTCGGTGTAGTAGCTAGACGCCACGAAACAAACAAAATCACAGACCGTCTCAACAACATCCTCATCACCCAACCCCCTTGTGTGCACACGCCTTGCCTGAGTTGCCTGAAGCCCGGGCCGCTGCCTTGCCAGTTCCCACCCCACCTAAACCGACATTGACCGCCACTACCGCAACTGTACTGCCCATCTGTGTGCGAGTGTGCATTTCTAAGTCATTTCAAGCACGCAACCCCCTTGCTGACACCCTCGCCACCCATCCACCCTGTGCGCACATCCACACACAGCCCGCCTGGTGTTGGGCGTGCTGGACGGCAGCCTGCAGCTGGGCTGGCCGCAGCCGCCGCCCGGCGCCGAGTCGGACCTGCTGGCGCTGCACCGCCGCCTCGTGGCCCGGCAGCAGCAGAAGCAGCAGCAGGCCGCAGCAGCAGCCCAGGCGGCGCAACAGCTGCAGCAGCAGCAGCAGGAGGAGGCGCAGATCCACATGCACATGCAACAGGTGCTGCAGGTGCAGCAGCAGCAGCAGCAGCAGCAGCAGCAGCAGGAGGCGCAGGCGCCGCAGGCGCCGGTGCCGGGGGACGGCAGCGCCCAGCAATACACTCCAGGCACGCCGCCGGGCACCATCGTCGGTACTACGCACAACCACCACCACCAGCGCCAGCGCCAACAGCGCCCTGCGCCCGCCGCCGCGCCCACCGCCCACTCGCTGCTGGCGGCGCCGGCGCTGACGTCCGCCGCCGCCGCCGCCTTCCTCGGCCGCGGCGGCACGCGCCGCATGGACGACAGCGGCACCCACACGCACATGGCAACGGACGCTTGGCCCACGCCCATGGCTGCAGCAGACGGCGGCGCAGCTGGCGCTGAGGGGACGGCGGCTGAGGGGTCTGTGGCGGCGGCGGCGCCGCCGCCGCCCGCCGCCGCCGCGGCCAGCTTCCGCCGCCCCAGCCTGGCGGCGCTGGGTCAAGCGTGCACGCATGAGCTGCTGACGACCCTGGGCACCAACAACCTCAGCCCGCACAACCCCAACTCGGTGGCTGGCGGCGGCGGCGGCACTGGCGGCGGCGGCGGTGGCGGCTACCTGCTCGGCACCGCCTGCACCACGCTCGGCACCAACCCCAACGCCAGCGACTTCTTCCAAGACCACCTCACCACCACCGGCACCGCCGTGGCCGCAGCCGCAGCCACCGCCGGTGCTACAGCTGCAGCCGCAGCCACCGCCGGTGCTACAGCTGCAGCCGCAGCCACCGCCGGTGCTACAGCTGCAGCCGCAGCCACCGCCGGTGCTACAGCTGCAGACGAGAAGGCGGACTTCTTCGCGGCCGCCGCCGCCGCCGCCGCCGCGACGGACGGCGACCCCGCCCTGGCGAGCCTGGTGGCGCTGGGGCGGCGCTGCACCGCGCGCGACCCCAGGGACCGGCCCTGCTTCGCCGAGATCCTGGGCGACCTCATCGACATCGAGACCATCCTCAAGATGGTCCGTACCCCCGCCCCTGCTGCTGCTTCTGCTACTGCCACTACTGCTGCTGCTGCTGCTGGCGCGGGCGCGGGCGCGGGCGATGGCGCGGGAGCTACAGCCGCCACCCCTGGAGGCACCATGGCCGAGCCCGCATGCGCGGCGGAGCCGCCGCAAGCGCCCCAAGCGCCCCAAGCGCCCCAGGCGCCGCAGGCACTGGAGGAGCAGCAGGTGCAGCTGCAGCTGTTGCCGGCCGCCGCCGCGGCCGCCGCAGCCGCCGCGGCCACGCCGGTCGGCTTGAAGGCAGCGGGGGCGCCGCTGCTCCCCGCGGGGGCGCCCGCAGCGCGCTGCTTGGTGCGCCCCGCTGACGTCCACACGCGCGTGAACGAGTGGATGGAGACGGCGGTGCCCATGGAGCCGGAGGAGCAGCAGCCGGACGCGCTCATTGCCGACATCGCCGTCACCGTCGCCGCCGACGTGGCGGCGCAGATGGCGGCCGCCGCCGCCGAGGCCCTTGTCATCCCGCTGGCGCCGCCGCTGGCGCCGCTGCTGCCGCCGCGGCAGCTGTCGGCCACCGCGGTGGCGGCGGCGGCGGCGGCGGCAGGCGCCGACCCTGACTCGGTGAGCTCGCCGCGCCTGATGGCCACCTCGACCACGCCCTCGGCCTCGCCCTCAGGCCCCGGCGGCGCCGCCGCCGCCGCCTGCGATGGCGGCGGCAGCGAGCAAGGCGAGGCCGACGAGGGCGCTGCCGCGCAGCAGCGCGCCAGGGTCCAGGCTGCTTTCAAGCGGGCGGCAGATACCAAGGCTGTGCCTGAGGGCGCACGTGAGGCCGAGGCCGGGGCCGAGGCCGAGGCCGAGACTGTGGCAGAGGCGAAGGCGGCGTCTCGGGGCATGGTAGTGCTGAGTGCCGCCTCAGCAGCAGCCGCAGAAGCCGACGCCGCAGACGCTGCTGCAGAGGAACAGGACGAGGATGAGTTTGCGCAGGGGGTGCCGAACGCGCCCGCCGCTGCCGCCGCAACAGCGGCCGCCTGCGCCTCCGCTTCCGCCTCTGCGGCAGCAGCGGCGGCGGCGGCGGCGGCGGCGGTGGCGGCGCGCTTCTCGCCCGAGGGTCGCGGCTCCAGCATGCTGCTGCCCGCCACGCCCGACTGCACCGAGGCCAACTGCTGCTGCGTCATTCTGACCGGTGCCAACGGCGTCGGCGGAGGGGGAGGCGGAGGAGAAGGAGGCGGCGTCGCCGCCACCGCCGCCACCGCCGCTGCGATCGTGCAGGGCTTTGAGGTCGGCGGTGACGTGAGCGGCGCCGGCCTGTTCTAGTTATGTGATCCTGTTTTCAAAAGCAGTGCCGGAGTAAGTAGATCTGCAGTTGTCGGGCATGTGGAGCAGCCGGGCCCCGGATTGTGGTTGCACTCGGGACGACCACCTTCTGGACTGACTTGGGGGCGGCGCGAGGCGCTGCAGTTTCGGATCTTCGGGTGCCTTGTATAGCAGCACTGCAAACAGACGGTCAGCACCAAGACTACGGAATGATGGCACCAACAAAGGGCTTACTTAATGCGAGACGGAGCTCTGCGGCGCAACAAAGGGGCGCCGCCAGAGCCCAGCACTGCAATACGGAGGTGCGGCGGACCAGACGCGTGTGACGATAGGGGTACGGCGGAGTACGGCTGGGTGGCTACATGGGGCGTGGCGGGGGAGTGGTGGTGGGAGGGTGTCACTCTCGCGCCGGACGCCCACACACCATGAAGAGTGTACGGAACTACTTCACTGCAAGCCTGTTTCGGGCGTGGTTGGTTGGATGTGTGTGTGTGTGTGTGTGTGTGTGTGTGTGTGTGTGTGTGTGTGTGTGTGTGTGTGTGTGTGTGTGTGTGTGTGTGTGTGTGTGTGTGTGTGTGTGTGTGTGTGTGTGTGTGTGTGTGTGTGTGTGTGTGTGTGTGTGTGTGTGTGTGTGTGTGTGTGTGTGTGTGTGCATGTAATTGGAATGGACGGATACGGGCGGCACTGGTGTTTCAGTGGCGGGTACAAACTGCAGCATGTGTTGTGGCTACCGCTGGTGTATGATATGGGGCAGGTGCGCAGTGCTTGCTGGTGCACACCTGCCTGCCTGCCTGCCTGCCTGCCTGCCTGCCTGCCTGCCTGCGTGTCGCTGGAAAGGCAGGCACAGGTTGCAGCCATGCAGGATAGCGCAATGCGAGGTACGAGATAACGAGGTGGTGCGTGCAGGCGCGGGGAGGTAATGGAAGGATATGCCCGCGTGGCATTGGATCTATGGGTTGCGGCTCGCAAAGCACTTGGCAATCGTGCATTAATCGTGATTATTCGAGTTGACAACGACGTGACGTGTGCTTGTTGTGTTTTGTACTGAAGGGCGTGTGTGTATTTATGCATGGCCCTGTCGATATGCGCAACGGAGAGAGCTTGGGAATGGGCGGGACTCCCATCCACAACATCTCCCGTGCATGATTGCATTGTTGAGCTGGCTAGGGTCCTCGGCCCTTGGCTGTTGGGTGCTGCGCGGCGTGTGTGTGTGTGTGTGTGTGGGGTGCCGGAGTGCGCGGCACTTTGTCCCGAGGACTCGGCCGGGCGTTCCGGAGGCCTGCTTGGGCAGGTGACGTATTCTCCTGACGTGTGTGTTGTGACGATGATGATGTGGTTGTGTCTGGATTTGGTCTAATCCTTTTATGATTGTGGTGTGCTATTTGGTTTTGCTGTTTTGTGGGTGCGGCGTGGGCTGCGGGGCGGAGATGATCAATCCACTGTGTGTGTGTGTGGGGGGGGGGGTGTGGGTGCTTGCAGCAGTGCTACATCATCCAGGTCCCCAAAGATACCTGTGATTATGGTCCTAATTTAGGCCGTGCATAAGAACATGTATTGGACTTGACATCTACCGCTTTGATAGCGATAAAAGGATCGGCGATTGGGCGGGCGCATCACGAGTTATGGCATGCGCAGTCATGCGGCGCAGGCAAGGCCACGTCTGGGTGATGCAGGGTATGGCAGTACTGTGGGCGTTGGGTCACAGGTGGGTCACTGGTGGTTGCGTGCTGCTTCTGGTGCGGGCACATTGCGCTCATGTTGCGAGCCCCTATACGTACATGTATACGCGTGAAGCGGTGAAGTCAGTCGCCATTTTGAACTGTACTACGAGTGTACTGTGGCTGTCAACCGCCGTGCTTGTAGAGGAATGCGTGTGGGACTGAGGAGGCGTGGATGGGCAGTGCAATCATTAGATCCCCAGTCAGCAATCAGCATGAAAAGGCATTAAGGTGGCGATGAAAGATATCACGTTGTGTTGGGACGACAAGAGCTTACGGGCCTGATGAGCGGGTGTGGGGTTAGTAACTCATCAGAGTCATCAGTGCCCTCTGAAAGTGGTAATGCGGACAGTCGGCTGTGTCGGTGTGTGTAAGTGTGTACGAGATGGATGCGTGAAGGCAGGCCACATGCGTCGGGGGGGGGGGGGTACTCAGCCTAGCACCAGGAAGTCGCCGCATGCAGCAGCACTGTCTCTGTGCGCAGGGCAAAGCGGCGCATGGGACCAACTGCACTGGGCGCAGACAGACCGACAGAACTTGCGCGCCGCATCTGTTTGGAAGCACGTTGAGTGTCTGCTGCAAACGCAAATGGCCAGCCGAATAGGGCCTTGGCCCTCACCCTCAGGCCTCAGCAAAGCCCCTGCAGAGCCACCGCGGACCACCACCACCACCACACACACATACACACACACACACACAGAGACTTTTGACACCGCCAGCCGGTGCGTTACAGCGCTGCGTCCCGAGTGACCGCCATCGCAGAGGTCCAAGCAGCACGCAAGGCGGTGTCCCCATTCGGGGCCCACCCGCACGCAACCTGCCCGTGCGATATCAGCGCTGCCGCACCTGCGGTCACAGCCCGCCACTGCCACTGCCACTGCCAGCCCGCAAAACCCGCGTTATGTTCCCGTCTTCCCGGGTCTATCAGGAGCACAATCGCCAACCTCAAGCCCTTATTTCTGTCATTGCAATGCGTCCACTAACTATCATATGACACCACCGCTAGACTTTCACACAAGCCAGCCAGCCTCACAAGCTACCGCCGCTCACTCGTCACGACAGGCCCCAAGGCCGTCACAGCCACCGCCAACTCGACCTCATGACAGGCCCGGCGGCCCCGGCGGTGGCGGCGGTGGCCCCGGCGGCGGCCCCGGCGGCGGCGGCCCTGGCGGCGGCCCCGGCGGTGGCGGCCCCGGCGGTGGCGGCCCCGGCGGTGGCGGCCCCGGCGGTGGCGGCCCTGGCGGCGGCCCTGGCGGCGGCGGCCCTGGCGGAGCCGCCGGCGCTGGTGGCGGTGGTGGCGGCGGCACGGGCCCTCCTAGCCCAAGACCGGGCGGCACCATTCCCATTCCCATCCCCAAGCCCCCCATGCCAGGACCCATGGGCCCTAACCCTGGGATCCCAGGCATGGAGCCCATGGGCCCCACGCCAGGAATGCCCATCCCCATTCCCATCCCCATACTCATCGCCATCGCCGCCGCGGCCGCCGCCGCCATCGCCGGCGGCGGCATGGCAGCCGCCGCCGCTGCCGCCGCCATCTGCTGCTGCATCTGCTGCTGCTGCTGCTGCATCTGCTGCTGTTGCTGCTGCATCTGCTGCTGCTGTTGCGGTGGCATGGGCGGCGGCCCAGGAAGCTGCACGGGCTGCTGCTGCGGTGGCCCCGCCGCCGCCGCCGCGCCCGCGCCGGGCGCACCGCCACCGCCACCGCCACCGCCACCGCCACCGCCACCGCCACCGCCACCGCCACCCACACCCGCCCCCTTGTCCCGCCCGGCCCCGGCCCCGCCCCCGTCTCCTCCTGCTGCTGCCCCTCCTCCTCCTCCTCCTCCGCCGCCGCTGCTGTTGCCCATCTTGGCCACGTACTGCTCCACCAGGCGGCCGATCTTGTCACGCCGCTTGGGGCCCAGCAGGTCGCCGGGGCGGCTGCGGCCGCCGCCGCCCGCCGCCAGCTCCGCCTCCAGCGTCTCGCCCACCTGCAGGGCGGCATGGGGGGTTGGTTGGTTGGTGCAGCGGTCTTGGTGATGACAGGAGTGAGTGACAGGAGCAGCACGCCAGCAACTCATACCGATGACCGTCGGTGTTGTCGCGCCGACCAGCAGCAGGGGGGGTTGTAGTTCATTCCAAACCCAAGCAAAAATCCATAGGGGGGTCTATGCATTTAGGTTAAGCAAAGGGAGTGCCATGCATATTTAATTAATGACGAGGGATAGCGAGGGGGAGGGAGGGGTTACACGCATTTGAGTTAGGAAGAGGAGAAGGCGTAGCCGGGTACACGGGTACAGTAGTAGGGGGGGGGGGGCGGGTTTCCGAGTACCGGTATGATTAGCTACGGCATGGAGGCGTGGGGGGTTGAGAGGGTATGTGGCAAAATGTAAGCAGAAGGCAGCATGCGTGGGAAGGGAGGCGCGGGTTGGGGGGTTCCAGGTGGGAGATCAAGTTGTAGGCAGGGGAGGCGGGGGTGTGTGTGTGGTTACCAGCCCAAACTAAACCAAGCATGATGGGGTAGTGCGACTTGTTGGACTGGGGTTAACCATGCGCTACGGTGATGGCAGGGGCCGCGCTACCGCAATGGCGGCGACACCGACGTGGGAGGGCAGCACAAAGCGAGGGGCAGTTAGCTAGCTAGCGGGTAGCAGGCAGCAGTAAACAATGTGGGAAGGCTTGCCGGTGCTGCTGCCTTTCCGCCCCCCTGCCACCCCCGCTGCCCCGTGCCGCTGGCTGCCCCCCCCCATCCGCCACGCTTGTGGTGCCCCCCACATGGTGCAAAACTGCATGTTTTGGTGACCCAAAATCTTACAACGACCGGCGAGGCCAGACGTGGAACTTTGCACGCATGTTGTATGCATACATGAGCCCACATTCTATACGTACCGAACTCTGGCCTTACAATTACAGACTTATATTGACATATGATTGCATTGTTTAGAAAAACCGAGCACAAAAGAGGTCCGGGGTAGGGCCGAACCGTGGGTGCCCCCCCTCCGTCGCCCACCTGCCGCTCCATTGTCCAAGCCCGCCCGGCCGAATACGGTGATGTTCAGTAGCTCGCATAGGCGGCTGCGTATCCCAGCTGCAGCGCGGTCATGTCCTTCGCAGTTTGTTTCTCACCGGGACTGTTTACCAGTACCCCCCCCCAACACACACACCTCGCCCCGCCCCTCCCCACCCCCCGCCCCCGCCCCACCCCGCCCGCACCTTGGCCACCGCCTTGTCCAAGATGACCCGGTAGGCGGAGGTGGTGATGGCGCCGGACTTGTGGTGCCGCTGCGGGAAGGGCGGGGAGGGGCGTGAGGTGCGTGAGGGGAGGGGAGGGGTAAGGGAGAGGCGTGCGCGTGGGAGAGAGGCAGGCCCCCTGCGCACCGTCCCTCCTGTCTGTCTGTCTGTCTGTCTGTCTGTCTGTCTGTCTGTCTGCCTCGTGGACGCCTGGGTGCCGCTTGGGTGGTGGTCCTGCTACGACCGCCCGCACCTATCAAACATCAATCACAACACGTCTTTCGCTTTCTGCTACTCGATTCTTTCTGTTATTCGCTTTCTGGTCATTCGCTTCCTGTCCTAAAAACACCACCACCGCCACCACCAACACCGCCACCAGCCCCTCCCCCTCTCCTACCTTGAGCAGGCTTTTGACATGCTGCTCCACCTCCGCCTTCATAGCACCCAGGTCGGGAGCCGCCGAGCCCGCAGCACCTGAGCGTGGAGGGGAGGGGTGGTTTATTCCAGAAACCAAAGTGACCATTGCAACGCAAAAACCCAAGGGGGTGGGGTGGGGGAAGATGGGAGGCGGGTGGAGGGGACGTTGTGCTTTGCCTTGGAAGGACGACAGCTGCAAGCGGCTTTGTTTCCCGTGCCCTTTGCCACGGCCCCAGGAGGGTTTACACCCACCCGCCCGCCCGCCCGCCCCTAATACACACACGCCCACATGGCATGCACGGTCTGCACTTTGTTGTTCCCGGGCGCTGTCTGTCTGCCACATGCCCGTGCGCGCGCCGGCACGCCTCGTCCCCCGCCCCCGCCCCCCTCTGCCGCCCGCTTCACCCCCTCCCCTCCCTCGCGCGCACCTGACGAGCCGCGCCTGTCCCGGTCCTTGTCCTTGTCGCCCCGGTGCGGCTTCCCGCGGTCACCCTTGTCCCCCCTGTCGCCTCCGCCTCCCCGCTCGCCGCCTCCTCCGCCGCCTCCCCTCGCGTCCCCGCTCCGCTCCACGCGTTTGAAATCCTCGAAGGTGGAGATCTCGGGCAGCGCGCCGCCGCCGCCGCCGCCCGCCGTGCGGCCCGCCTCGGCCGCGGCGGTGGCGTGGGACTCCTGAGGAGGAGCAGGAGGCGGAGGAGGAAATGGAGGCCGGTGCACAGGAGGACTGGGCTTCAATGCTACTCAATGCTACTCCAATGCTACTTCAGTGCTGCTTCAATGCTCCTTCGATGCTACTCCAATGCTGCTTCAATGCTCCTTCGATGTTTCTTTAAATGGGGTGCAGTGCTGCTGCATGGTCATCGCCGTTGCAGTACTGGAGCGCAGCTAGAGGCGCCGCGGAAGAAAAGGATCCAAGACGAGGCACCACCCGGCCATCACCCGCCTCACGCGGGTTCCCATCGCACAACACCAAGCCCACAACGCTCTGCGCGCGCACCGCACCACATCTTAGCTATTCTGCCGTTCCAGCGCACCTAGCACTGCCGCTATACGGTATACGGTATACATCCCCACCACACAGCCAGCGACACACATCGGCCCCCCTCCCTCCCCCCTCCTCGGTTCTGGATTTTGGGTTTCGCAATTTCGGGTTGAGTCCTGCCATGCACGAAACGCCCACCACACGCCAGGACTGTACACACTTACCAGGACCTCGGCGCGTCGCGCCGCCGCCAGCGCCGCCTCCTGCCGCGCCGCCTCCGCTGCCGCGCGCGCCGCCGCCACCTTGGCCTCCACCTCTGGATCTAGAGCCGTCGCCGCCGCCTGAGAGTCCGAGGCACCTGCACAGCACAGCACAGCACAGCACGGGGGCACCGCTGCACGGGTTCGGCAGCCGCATTCCTTCCTGCCATGCACCGACAAGACAAGGCAACCTAGGGGCAACCTCAGCCTGGCATTATGTGGCCGGGGAATGGAGGCAGGCGTTCTCCTCCTCCTCCTCCTCCTCCTCCTCCTCCTCCTCCTCCTCCTCCTCCTCCTCCTCCTCCTCCCCCTCCTCCTCCCCCTCCTCCTCCCCCCTCCTCCTCCTCCTCCTCCTCCTCCTCCTCCTCCTCCTCCTCCTCCTCCTCCTCCTCCCCCTCCCCCTCCTCCTCCTGCACATGGAGGAGCGGTGTGCACCCACCGTTTTGTGGCTGAGGCACCACCGGACGCGCAGCACGAGCAGACGCCGCCGCCGCCGCCGGCGCAGCAGGCGCTGCCGCAGTGGTGGGTGGCGGCGGCGGCGGCGTCTTGCGCAACGCCACGAGGCTGCGAGGGTCGAACTTGGGGCGTGCTGGCACCGCGCCGGCACCGCCGCCAGCGGCGCCACCGCCAGCAGCAGCAGCGGCAGCTGCTGCCGCTGCAGCCACGGCGGGGGCGCCCCTCGCCAGCGCAGCTGCGCGTCAAACAAAACACACACGCGTGCCGCGTGAGAAGAGAACGGCAAGCGGACAGCGTTGTGCACCGTAGTTGCCGCCATTACGGTAGCTTGCGGTCTGTGCGGCCCCTGGCGACGGCGCCGCATGTGCCCAGCGGCAAATGCACACACACAACACGCGTCGGCCCTAACGCCGCACCCTAAACCCGCCCAGTCCCACCCAGCCCCGCGCACCTCGCCGCTCCCACGCCGCCGCCACCTGCGCCGCCTGCCGCTTCACGTCCTTGCTCCGGTGACCCGCGCACCGGCCCCTCACCACCTCCAGCAGCAGCCGCACCGGCCGCCCGCACGACACCGCCTCGCACGTCGCCGCCGCCGTGGCGGCGGCGCCCTCAGCCGCCGCCGCCGCGGCCGCCGCCGCCGTAGGTGGCGCCTTCGCACCGCCGCCGCCCTCCTCCTCTTCCTCCTCCTCCAACAGCAGCAGCCCCGCGCGCTCCTCTGCGGCCGCCTCTTTGGCGAGCTCGGCGGCTGCGGCGGCCTCGGCTGCGCGCTGCGCGGCCAGCAGGGCGTCGGGCGACAGCGGCAGGCGCTCGGCCAGGCGCAGCTCGGCCAGCAGCAGGTGCTCGGCGGCGCCGGAGTCGTCCAGCAGCTCCTGCGGCGCCGTGGCGTGCCGGGGTTCCATGCACGTTAATTTGATGACGAGGTAGACGTAGGGGGTGCCATGCATTTTAAGTTAATAGACGAGGTAGACGTAGGGGGGGTTACATGCATTAGAATTGGAAGAAGATCATAGGCGGCCTTGGAGGAACGTCATCAGGAACAGCAGGGGCCGGCAGCTTGTTCCAGAAACCAAAGCGACCCTTGCAACCCCGAACACGGGGGCGGAGGTTACACGCATTACATGAGCTAAGAAGAGAAGACGTAGCCCAGGCACCACAGGTAGTACATACAGGGGCCCGGGAACGGGGGCTGTGCAGCAAGTCCCATACCCAATCACACAATACTGGTACCAAGGAAGCCGAGTCAACCCGGGCAGCTAGCCCTACTCCGATTTCCGGATACGGTAAACCAACGCGGACGCGAAACCCCGCGAAGCAACGTGTCAGCAGTGTCAGAAGGGCAGGGGTTCGCGGGTGGGAGCGAGGAGGGAAGGTGTGGGTTGTGGGGCGTTGTGGGGGTGTCGTGATGGGTGTGATGGCGCGCGCCCCCATCCGCCCCTGCGCCCGCCTCCCTGCCTGCCTCGCATCTCACCGCCGCCGCCGCACGTGCCAAACCAACAGGCCATGCCCCCATTGCTATTGCCACGCCCCCTCCCCCTGTTGTACGGCTGCTCTGGCACCGCACGACGAGCGTGGGCCCGTATCTACAACCTTCAGCCCTCCCTCGGCCCCCCCTCCTGCTGCCCCCCTCCTGCTGCCCCCCCCTGCTGCCCCCCCTCCTGCCCTCCTGCTGCCCCCCCTCCTGACCTCCTGCTGCCACCCGTCCTGCTGCCCCCGCCCCCACCTGCATCCACTCGTGCAGGTAGGTCAGCGCCTGGTGGTCGCCCGCCACCAGCTGCAGCACCGCGGGGGTGGCGCCCTGCACAGGGTGTGTTAGGAAAGCACAAGGAGAGGAAGAGTGTGTGTGCGTGTGCGGGGGGGGAGGCGGGTCCATGCAAGTATAACGAGAAGGCGAGGGGGGGCACACACACTTGCTTCATCCCCAAGATCACAGGTTTGGTATAGACGAGTAGAAAAAGGGGCGCGTTGAGTTTCCTTTCCTTAGTGGTACACATACGGAAAACCGATTCCGGTCCGCCTCAGATGTGCGCCGCCTCCACCCGGCTCCTGCTCCCCCCCTCCCCGCCTCCCCCGGCTTCTCCCCGCCACCCCTCTGCTCCATACCCACACCCAGCCACGCCCTCTGACGCCCTCGCCTCACCCTCGAAGCCCCCGGGACCGGGACTTATCGGGTTGTGGGAATGTTTGCGAGTTTTCTCTTCCTCCTTCTCCCATATTAGGCCACGCTCACCTCCTCGCTCTTATGCATTGGGTTTGGTTTAGTTTGGGCTGGTAGCCACAACCCCCCTCATCCATGGCCGCGCACGCACCTGCAGCGCCTGCAGCAGCACCTGCTTTGCCTCCAGGCTGCCAGCACACCCCGCCATCTGCTCACGCAGCGGGCCCACATTGCCTGTGTGGGAGGCAGGCGCGTTCGGCTGGTTCAGCTTGGTCGGGGGCGGTGTGGGTTGGCAGCGGTCGGGTTCGGGCAGCCACACGGCGTGTTCACATCGGTGCGTGTGCTGCCGCATTTCCTCTTCCACACTGCGTTTTCCCCAGGGGTGTTCGCGACCCCGCCTGCGCCCGCCGAAATGCGGGTCTCGCGCACGGTCCGGCACACCAACACACACATACGCCACGCCTCCCGTGCTGGGAGCCCCTTCCTCCTTCGTGCCCAATCCCGGGCCCCCCTGACTGTGTGCGCACGCACACAGCCCCCAACCCCACATCCCCCCAACTCCCAACCCCCCACCCCAAGCCCCCACCTGCGCCCGCCGCCATGAAAGCCTTGTACACGGTCTTGACGTCCTTGCGCTCCGCCTGCAGCTTGGCCAGCGCCGCGGCCTTGCGCTGCCTGCGAGCGTGCGTGCGGTGTGTGTGTGTGTGTGTGTGTGTGTGTGTGTGTGTGTGTGTGTGTGTGTGTATATATGTGTTAGTAAATGGAAACGGAGAGAATTCCCCCGCAAGCGCTGTGTGTGTATGTGTGTGCGTTTAAGATAATAAGGGAGAGACAGCAGACAGAGGACTGTACATGTGTGTGTGGTGTGTGTGTGTGTGCGCGAAATGTTTGAGCGTGTGTGGGGGCGGGTTGCCATTGGGTGGTGGCGGGTGGGCAGAGATGGGCATCTGAAGGCAAATGGGCGGTGGCGGGAGTGGTAGTGGTAGATGTGGTGGTGGGCGCGGTGGGGGTGGTGGGAGTGGTGCTCGTGGTGGCGCCGTCCATGGGTGAGCGTGCAGGGCGGCGACAGAGGCGGAGGTGGAGGCCCACGCCCCGGGGCGTGGCGTGCGCCTGGACTATCGAGGTGCGTGGGGAGGTGTGTGGTGGTATGCGCACCCGGACGACGCCCACCCACACATGTAGGCACGTGCAGGCGCCGCACACACACACAACCCTCCTTGCCTCACCCGCCCCCGCCCCCGCCCCCGCCACGCTCTCCTCCTCGTTCGTTTGCACTGGGTATGGGGGTTCCATGCATTTAAATCAATGACGAGGTAGACGTAGAACAGGCGGGGGTGGGGTGTGGTTTCAAGGATATGTGGCGTAGTGGGGTGGGGCGGGCTGGAAGCAACAACCCCCGCCCCCACCCCCCAGCCCCGCCTGAAGGTCACTGGGGTGGGTGGCCGGCCACCACTCACTTGTGCTCCAGTTGGTGCGCCAGCTCCTCCGCCTCACGCTGCTCCTTGGTCATGGAGCCGCCGCCGCCGCCGCCCTCGCCGCGCTTGCCGCCCTTGCCGCCGCCTTTGCCGCCCTTCTCCGCCTTGCCGCCGCCCTTGCCGCCGCCCTCCTCCTCGTCGCCATCCGCGCCCTCGTCCTCCTCCTCGCCCTCATCGCTGCCACCGCCGCCGCGCTTGCGCTTGCCGCCCTTGGCTTTGGCGCCCTTGCCGCCTTTGCCGCTGCCGCCGGCCTTGGCCCCGCCCTTCTTGCGCTTAGCGGCCTTGCCTCCCTCCTCGCCTCCCTCCTCCTCCTCGCCGCCCTCGCTCTCCTCCTCCTCGTCCTCCTCCTCGCCGCCCTCACTGCTGTCCTCGAGGTCATCCTCCAGCTCCTCCTCCTGACCTCCAGCCTTGCCCGCCTTCTTGGCCTTGCCCGCCTTGCCCTTGTCCTTGTGAGAGGAGGCCTTGGCGGCGGCGGCCTTGCCCTCCGCCGCCCCCGCCTGCCTGCGTCGCTTCGCCGCCTGACCTGCCGCCACCACCACCTCCTCCTCATCGTCGTCCGAGTGCAGCACCTGTCAGGCGGTGTGTGTGGCGTGTGTGTGTGTTAGAGATCACGTGTGTGTGTGGGGGGGGGGGGTTCCATGCATGTTTAATTAATGACGGGGGAGATGTAGACAGACGTGGGGGGGGGGGGCGATATGCCACCAGGCCCAGTGGTGGGCGCCATTCATGGGAGTGGGAGGAGAGGTCCAGTTTTGATGAGTGTGTGAGAGTGTGGGTGGGTGCCAGCCCCAAGCGGCCGCGCGGCCGACATGCGCCGCCATGGGCCCATGGGCGCCATGTGCACACACAGCTGGGTCCACAGCTGGGTTGCCCCCGCCCCCGCCACCACCCCCGCCCCCGCCCCCGCCCTGCACCCTGTCAGCAGCCCCACATCCCATCCTGCAACACCGCGCAACTTCTCTCGCGCGCGCAACCGCGCCCCGCAAGCCACACCAGCAACCCCCCCCCCCACACACACACACGCTCGCGCGCGCACACCTGCACGCGGCCTTTCTTCTTCCCGCCCGCAGCCGCCTCCTTGGCCGCCTTGGTCGCCGCCGCCTTGGCGTCCTTGACCGCCTTGGCCACCGCCGCCGCGGCCGCCGCCGCCGCCGCCACCAGCTCCTCGTGCGGCCCCTCATCGCCCACCTCAAGCGACACCGGCGCCTCTTGCTGGGGCTCCTTGCCGCCCTTGGCGTCCCTGCCCTTCCCGCCCTTCTTGTCAGCGGCCGCAGCCTTTCCGTCCGCTGCTGCTCCTGCCGCTGCTGCTGCCGCTGCTGCTGATGCTGCTGGCGGCAGCGGCTTGAGCGCCTTGAGCGCGCGGGCGGCCTCTCGCAGCCCGCTGGCCAGCAGCGCACACACCAGGCCGGAGCCGGCCAGCTGGTCGGGCGCCGTGTGCTCGCCTGGGATGGACGGAGGGGGTTCCATGCATGTTAAATTAATGAAGAAGGAGTGAGACAGACGATGCGACACAGAAGGCGTACCGATGACCGGGGAGGCGAGGGGATTGGAGGGGGGGGCAAGGCATGGCATTTAATAATGGGTTTTTTCCTCGCGGTGTCCGCAGTGGGAGTGGAAGCGCCCCCTCCCACCCCTAATTTCTTTTGCGTGACACATCCACCGCTGGGGCGCCACACTCCGGTACACTCCGCGCCTGCAGCCCCCAGCCTTCAGCCCCCAGCCCCCAGCCTTCCTCCTCCCTGTCTTCTCCCCCTCCACCCTCTGCGCCCCGCTTCTCCCTCAGCGCCCCGCCTCTCCGCCCTTCCTCCCCGCCTCTGCCCCCTCCCCACCCCCCCTGGTCGTTTCGCTTTTGGTTTCTGGAATGAACTACCCCCACCCCCCACCCCCGTCCTCCGCGGCTCCGCCTCACCCGCGAAGAACACGCGGCCCCGGTGAGGCAGGCCCAGCAGCCGCATGTCGCGCACCTCGGCCCCCGGGGCCGCCGCCGGCGCCGCCAGGTAGGCGCGGCAGCCCGCCAGCCCCTGCTGCTGCTGCTGCTGCTGCTGGGCCTGGGCAGTGCCATCGCTACCCGCGCCGCCGGGCGCCCAGCCGAAGCGAACCACGGCACCGCCGTCGGCAGCGGCGGCGGCCGGCGCGGCGGAGCCGCCCGGCGCCGCCGCTGATGCCGCGGCGGCGGCGGCCGCCGCGGCGGCGGCCTGCAGGAGCTGGGAGTCCGGCAGCGCCCAGGCCTTGGCCGCGGACGCCGACAGCACGTGTGCGCACACGCCCGCCGCCGCCGAGCCCGAAGCCGCCGCCGTTGACGGCGGCGGCAGCGGGCACAGCACGAAGCCCAGGGGCGGCGGCATCGCCGGCGCCGCTGCGCCTGCCGCCCCCATCGCGTCCGGGGCCACCACCACCACCACCTGCTGCTGCTGCGCTTCGGCAGCCGCCGCCGCCGCAGCCGCTCCTGACGCTCCGAGGCGGAGGGTGACGGCGACGGCGCAGCCGCCGCCGACGCGCGCGGCGGCGGTGGCGCGGGCGCTGGGCGGCGGCGGCTGGATGTCGATGACGCCGGCGCGGGAGGCGCCCAGGGGCCGCTGCAGCGCCGCGTGCGGCACCGCCAGCACGGCGGCGGCGGCGGAGAAGACGCCGGCTGCGCAGCGCACACACAGGGGGAATGATGAGGGGGTGCCATGCATGTTTAATGAATGACGAGGTAGACGTAGAACAGACGTTGCAACACGCGTTGGCATACCGATGACCAGAAGGCGTAGGGGCGGGGCTTTGTGATTACCGGCACAAGCCCAAGCTCAGCTTAAACGGACTCATGCGAGGGGAACGCGGGGCCTAGGTTGCCATGTTGATGATGTGGTTTGATGTGGCTGTGGAGCTTTAGGGTGGTAGCCAGGAGGCGGTGGGTGTGTGTGCTCTGCCGCTGCACCGGGAGGGCGTCGGGCGGGCACACTACACACTCCGTGTAGCAGCGGCAGCCCCACGTCAGCCATCAGCCAATACGCCCGCCGCCCAAACACCATGCTTGGCGCTGCTCGCGCTTCATCCCCCCCCTCTCCCAAGCCGAGGCCCCGCACTCACCGCCCTGCGTGGAGACCTTCACGCCGTCCGAGGTGACCGCCACCGACGTCACACGAACCCCCAGCTTCACCTCGCCCAGCCCCGTGCCCGCCAGCGCCGCCACCAGCAGCCGCAGCGCGCGGCCGCCCAGAACGCCCCTGGCCGGCGCCGCCACCGCCGCCGCCTCCTCCTGCTCCTCCTTTACCGCCTGCTCCCCCGCCACGCCCTCCGCGGCCTTGCCGTTCGCAGGCGCCGCAGGCGACGCCGCGAGCGCGGGCGCCGGCGCCGGCGCCAGCGGGCGGGCAATGCCGGGCAGGCGCGCTGGCAGCAGCCGCAGCGCGGAGGGCGACAGCGCGGCCAGCGGGCCCCCCAGCCCCAGCTCCAGCAGCGGCAGCAGGTGGGAGCGCAGCACGGCCAGCACCTCCTGCGGGGGCCGGGGCCCGGGCGGGGAGGGAGTTCCATGCATTTAAATGGGGAGGGAGGGGAGGGAGGGGGACGGGGTCGTGCGGCAAGAGAGGGTGCCGTTGTTTCGGTTTTGCTACCAGACCCGGGCGTTGAGCATTTCAGTAAGGGGCGCCCGAGAGGGCGTGTGCTGATGAAACACCCGCCGAGGGCATGGCTACTGTAAGCGGAGTCATCGCCCCGTTGAGAAACAGCGCGCCAACCACTCCAAGCACGCCAAGCACGCCAAGCACGTACGTACCGGGCGGATCTGCCGGCCCTTGGGCGCGGCGGGCGCCTGCCCCTCCGCCGGCGCAGCCTTCACAGCCTCGCTGCTGCCGCCATCTGCCGTCGCCTTCTGCTGCTCCTCCTCCTCCTTCACAGCGGGCTTGGCACCCTCCTCAATCCCCGGCTTCGACTCCGGCTGCTGCTCCTCCTTCTGCCCCTCCTGCTTCACCTCAGCTGCCGCCGCCGCAGCAGCAGCAGTGGCCTCAGCAGCATCACCAACAGCTTCAGCCGCGGGTGCTGCATCCTCCATCTTCACATCGGCGCCATTGGCGGGAGCCGCCTCCGCCGATTCCTCCTCCTTGCCCCCCTCCTCCCTCGGCTCCGCCTTGGCCGCCGCTGACTTCTTCGCGTCCTTCGACTCCTCCTCCGCCTGGCCCTCGCCCTCGCCCTCGCCCGGCTGCGAGCCGGCACCCTCCGCGCGGCCGCGCTTCGCCTCCTTCTCGCCCCCCGCCTCCGGCGCCTCCTCTGCGGGGCGCTTCTCGGCCTTGCGCTTCTCAGCGGCGGCGCCGCCCTCCGCCTTCGGCTCGGCCTTGCCCGCCTCCGTCGCCGCCCCCGCCTCCGTCGCCGCCCCCGCCCCCGCCGCCGCCGCCGCTGCCGCCGGAGGAGGAGCCAGCAGCCGCGCCAGCGCCGCCTCCAGCTCCGCGCCCAGCGAGGGCGGCGCGCCCAGGTGCCCCTCCTCGCTGCTGCCGCTACTGCCGCTACTGCCGCTGCTGCTCCTGCCGGCCTGGTGCAGGCGCTGGTGGTCGGGCGAGTCGATGTGGGTGCGCAGCTGCGCCAGAAGCTCCAACAGCAGCCTGTGTGTGTGTGTGTGTGTGTGTGTGTGTGTGTGTGTGTGTGTGTGTGTGTGTGTGTTTGTGTGTTTGTGTGTTTGTGTTTGTTCCAGCAACAGAAGGCTTCAGCGATAGACGTGATTCGGAATCGGTGTGCGTGAATGGGTGCAAGCAGGCAGCGGGCAGCGGTTGTCCAAGACATGAGTGGGCCAGGGGCTGCTCGCCGACGTCCCCAAGTCAGGCGTGGGCAGGCGCAAAGCACCACAGCACACGCGCACAAGCCCGCACTGCGCCCGCCCTCACCGCTCCGCCTCGTCGGCAACGTCGGCCGGCACCTCCCTCACGCCTGCGGCGCCAGCCGAGCCCGCAGACTTGGCTTCCCCGCCCTCGGTCGCCGCCGCAGCACCGGCGCCGTCCTGAGGGCCAGCGTCGGCGGCCGGCGTCGCAACGAGCAGCCGCGGGCGGCCTGCGGCCGCCGCCGCCGGCAGCGGCGCCGGCTGGATGCCGAGCTGGCGGCACAGCGTGTGCAAGGCCACGGCTCCGTCGGGCCAGGACGCGGCCGCTGCCGCCGCCGCCAGCTCCTCCGCGCCGCCGCTGCTGCTGCCGGCGGCTGGCGGCGGCAGCGGCACTTCCGCCGCCACCGGCCCGAATGCCAGCGCCGCCGCGGCCTCCGGCGACAGGCCCGCCTCCTCTTCCTCTTCCTCCGCCGCCGCCTCCTTCTCCTTCTCCGCCGCCGCCACCTCCGGCGCGCCGCCGCCGCCGTACAGCGCCGCCAGCCGGCCGCCCAATCGTTCCGCCGCCTCCAGCAGCGTCACCCGCAGCCCATTGCGCTGAAGCACGTGCGCCGCTGCCAGGCCCGCCAGCCCGCCGCCCACCACCACCACGTGCGGCGGGCCCGCTGCCGCCGCCGTCGCCGCAGCAGCAGCAGCGGCGGCTGCGGCGGCGGCGGCCTCCTTTTCCTTCTCGCCTCCCTTCCCCTTGCCCTTGGCACCCCGCCTGCCGCCCTCAGCAGGCGGCTCCCCTGCCTTTCCTTCCTGCTCCTGCTCCTCGTCATCGTCGGACAGCGGCAGCGGCTCCAGGCTCTCCCGCCGGTCCAGGTTGTCGACCACGTGCATAACGTGCTTGCGCACCAGCGCCCTGTTGCCGTTGTGTGGGGCGGGCGTGGCGGCGGCGGGGTTCCAGGGAATTATCAGTTGGTAGTGGGGAAATGACGGTGCGGACAGTGTAGTGGGCGCGGGGCCAGGGAAGGCGACGGGCGGGCGGGGGCGGCGGCGGCAGCCGGTGTCGTCGAGCTGCAGCGCACCCCTGCTGCCCCGCTTGGCCGGCGGCTGCCCCAATCTGCTCTACCCAGCCCAGCCCAGCCCAGCCCAGCCCAGCCCAGCCCAGCCCAGCCCAGCGCAGCCCAGCCCAGCCCAGCCCAGCCCAGCCCAGCCCAGCCCAGCCCAGCCCAGCCCAGCGCAGCGCAGCCCAGCCCAGCCCAGCCCAGCCCAGCCCAGCCCAGCCCAGCCCAGCCCAGCCCAGCCCAGCCCAGCCCAGCCCAGCCCAGCCAGCTGCCCGCTCCCGTGGCTGCCAGACCGGCTGGCCGCCTGCTTCCGCCCCTACCAATGCCCCAGCCTTCCTAACACCGCCACCACGACGGGCCCACTCACTTGTACTTGTTCATGAAGCCGGCCTCCAGCGCCAGGTCCGACTCAAGCTGCGCGCGGATCTTCTTCTCCGTCATGGTCTGTGCGAGGGGTTGTTGTATTGCACACACACAACACACGCATACACACACAGCCTTGAGTTCATGACAGACAAAGAAAGCACAGACGCGTCATAGATGGGTCCAATGGTGAAAATAAGTTACAGTGGCGGTGATGGGGGGGCTGGTGTGTGCATGGAGCGGCTCTGCTGTGCTGCTGGGTGGGTAGGAGGTTGGTCGGTTGGTTGGTTGTTCAGTTACGAGGCAGGCAAGCCAGGTCAGCTCAGCAGGTTCCTCGTGTGCAGGCGGGTGGCATCCGAATGGGGCGGGGCTGGCCCAGGTGAGAGCGACACGGGTCAGACCGTCGGAGCTATGGCCCCCAGCGCCCCAACATGCGTGCACGCACAGCCAGCACCGGAGCCTGACCACCATCCCGTCGTTGCCACACCCACCTCGAAGTCGGCGGTGCGAAGGATGTCGTACAGTCGCTTCACGACCTCGGCCTTGCCGGGGGGCTTGGCGGCGTCACCGCCCGTCTGCTCCTGCTCCTCGCCCTTGGCCTCGCCCTCCGCCCCCGCCGCTGCGGCGCCCGTGCCCTCAGCCCTTTCCTCGCCGGCATCTGCAGCGGCAGCGGGTGCGGCGGCGCCCACCGCCTCGCCGCCAGCCATCTCCACATCCTTACCGGCATCCGTGGCGGCTTCTGCGATGTTGTGAGACAAATCCAAGCATGGCGTACAAAGTTGGAGCCCTACTTGTCGCACACGGTCTAGAAGGGCGGCTAAGGAGTAAGGGGCAAACCGCTGCTTGCCGCTCTGTGGTACGCTGCTGAGCATGCGCGCTTCAGCTGCGCTTGCAACGGAATTTGAGGCTGTGATACTGACCTGGAGCGGGCACAGCCTCAGGGGCCTTGCACACGCCGAAATTGATCAGGCCGTGCTGCTGCAGGAACTCGAATGCCGCTGGCAGGATGTCCACCAGCTCCTCCGGCCAGCCCTCTGCACAGAGGCACAAGTTCGGCAGCTTCACAGCGGGCGAGGGCCGCTGCTGGCCATGCATACACATGCACGCCCAAGCTGCCATGGGGGTCCTGCCCAGGAGGCTTGCAGGGGCTGCGGGCGGCACATAGTCGATCGTGGGAGACATGCGTGTCAATGCTCGGCCACAGGCCGGGCTGGGAAACCCGCACCTTTGCAGGAATCGAGTGTTAATGCCACGCTACAGTCTGCAAACCAGCGCCCCAGCAGCCTCCGCCTACAAGCGAGGAAAGAAGTCAATTATGTCGGTCAAGAGCTCAAGCGCGCAGTTACTATCGTGAGGCCAGGTGGGATTGCTCTTACTTTGCATCCTTGTACAATTGTAGCTTTCCCTTAAAGCAGGATGCCTCCTCCAGCGATACTGCACCGGTCTCCACCATCTTTTCCCTCCGCAAACTCTGACAGTCGATCTAACAATGATCTGGCCCCATAACTGCAGTAAGAGAGATGTGACGCCGTGTTGCTGACACCCAACAGAAGTTTGCCGCGCTCAACTGCACGCGCTGGCAAGTTGGGGCTCGGTCAAGTTCAAAGTCTTAAAAAGGTATCACTTGATGAATCGGGTGTAGAAGAGAAAATTTGGATGCGAGGGATCGCAGGGTCGCAAGGGCGGGACCACAAACATTGTGTTTCGACACCTGCGTTCCTCTGCTGGCTCTGTCTCCCCCCTACCGTTCCCTGCTGTGTTATTCTGCTGCCGTGCCCTGCTGGCGTCCCCTACTGCCCCCACCCCTGCTGGCGTCCCCTGCTGGCGTCTCCTGCTGGTGCCTCCTGCCCTCCTCTGAACTCCGGTGGCTTTGCTGGAGTCTGGCGCGGGCACCACGCTGTCGCAGGTGGGCTCAGCTGGCTCTGCAGCGCTGCATCAGGGTCTGGTTGAGGGGACTGACGGTGTCAGGAGTGCTAGTGTGCTACCAAGTCAGCCATTCAGGGAGCCGAGCACCAACGTACTTGCCCTATGCCGTCCCAAAATTGCATGCAGGCCCGCATCCGTGAGGTGCTGGAGATCTTTGACGCCCGGCGCGCGCAGCTGGACTCGCCCATGTACGACGCTGGGTACGTGCTCGACCCCGAGTTCCACGACCACGACGTGTCGGAGGCGATGGACCGCTTCACCACCGTGCTAGAGCGTATGCTGTCACCAGAGGACGCGGCTATTGCGCAGGCGCAGCTGTCTGTGTTCCGCGGCAAGCAGGGGCTGTTTGGTCGCAAGTCGGTGGTGGGCGGGGCGTGGAACATGGCTGGCCACGAGTACTGTGAAAAGCAGGGGTGCCCCTGGGGAGAAATACGGTGGTTCGGTGCCGCAGCTGCAGCGGGTGGCGGTGCGGGTGCTGTCCATGACTGCGTCAGCCACCAGCTGCGAGCGCAACTGGAGCACCTGCAGCTTCATTCACACACACACACACACACACACACACACACACACACACACACACACACACACACCGGCGCAACAAGCTGAAGCCCAAGCGCGCGCAGGACCTGGTGTACGTGTCCTCCAACCTGCGGCTGCACCGCCGCGTGCTGGCGCGCGGCTACACCACAAACACGCTGGAGTGGCAGGACTCAGAGGAGTCGGGCGCTGAGCCTGATGCGTGAGCTGTAGTGAGGGATGTGAGGAGGTGCGGCTGTGATAGTGCGGAGGCAGTGCGTGAGTGCAATTGTGAGACAGAGCACTGGTAAGACAGTGCGGTGGTGAGACGACGTGATGGTGGCCCGTGGTGGCCCGCACACGTATGAAACGTAAAATGGGGCTCGTTTGACGTTTGTAACCAATCGTTGACATACGCCCTAAACGCTAGCCCACGTCGTTTGTTTCGTATACTTCGAAGTTCGAACCATACGAATCGTATCGTTTGTCGTAGACTCGTAGGCAGCGACCTGCCTTGCTCAAAGCTCAGACGGTCGCTGTGGTTCTGCCCGTCCCCCAGTTGCCTGCCCTGGCTCTCATCTGTACTGGCAGTGCCAACTGCATGCACTGGGTGACTGGGTGATATTGCGTACCGTACGGTTTATGTGGGGTTTCTCTAGACGGCTAAAACTTCGTACATCATGGTCGAGGGCTCGAGGCGCACACCTCTGTGGGTGCCGGCGGCTGCTGACCGGCGGCGCGCTGCACGCCTGCACTGCAGTGGGCCCAGCTCGCAGAAGTGTTGCCTGCCTTGTCGTTCCCTGCAAGGGCGGCCTGTGCGACTGCAGGCCTGCACAGCGTGACAGCGTCCTTCAGCAGCAGGAGGGCATACGGCGGTCCAGACGTGCACACAACGCGCCAGCGCTCCGCGTGTGGGCGAAGATGCAGTTCGGCCACTCCCCACGGGAGCAGCACTGGCACTCAAATACCGTACCTGGGGGGTCATCCGTACCCGCCCTGGTCGCTACTGTGGCCCCCCACCGCTGACGCCTTCGTTCATAGCGCAGACAGTTTCCCAACGAGAATGGTTTACCAACTAACCCCTGATCTAACCCCCACCGCTGCCCAGTGCCCACCCGGTCTGCGCGTGCAAATGTTGCGTGATGTGTTACAGATGGGCCGTGAACCGTGAACCATGCCCGTCGGCAACCTCCGCCCCGCCGCAATGTCCTGCGGGGTGCCTGCACACCATTCGAGCAAATGCAGCCTTATTCTTCCTACTACAGCTTCGCTGCAGCCGTGCACCAACCTAAAACTTGCCGTGACACTGTTCATTCCCCCTTATTAGCATCTTCATTACAACGCGGCGACAGGGCAGGCAAAAAATAATGTATCATTGTTGCAGTACGACCCATCACAGTGTCATTTCAGCCGGTCAACACACAGGCCCAATCAATCGCCAGTGCCGTGTCCGACACACCAGGTCCGAAGGTCCGGGTTGCAGCTGCTAAATCGCAGCAGCAAACAGCCGGTGCCGTGTTCGGTGGTTGGGTTAAGATCACGCACACCACACCAGCCGCAGCACCGCACGCGCCCATGCGCTCGGCCTCGTTCCCATAGCCACCGCCTCGCCACCCCAGTCGTGCGCTGGCTCCCCAGCACTGCGCCGGCGCTTAACCTGTACTGCTTGTGCCCCTCCACACCGCTGGCTGCAGACCAGCCCGTGCGCCCCGTCAGAGTTTCCCCGAGGCGTCACTCGCCAACTCAGCAACCGGGGCAACAGGGCTCTGCTGCGTTAGGCGCCACCTCCGTTGAGCAGCACATCGCCGTCGTGCGTCTAGCAGAACCGACAGCAGGTGCTGCTTAGTGCTTCTTCATCTTCTTCAGCAGCTCGTCGGCCTTAATGTTGGCCAGCACCTGGTTTACAGGGCGCCACGGGTGCAAGAAAGATAACGGCGCGGTCAAGACAGTTGCCGGACACGAAGAACCCGCCAGGACTGGCTTGAGAATGAGGAACGTCGCATGCAGCGCAACCCCTCGCTACGTGCCCAAGCAGGACTGGGAGGTGAGGCTCGGTACCATGGTTGGCAAGGTAAGTGGGCGACGTCAGCAAGAAAGCCCCCCACCCCACCCGCGGGCGCACCTGCGCGGAGAAGGTGATGGTGCCGTCCGCCGCCACGACCGGCTTGGGGGCAGCAGGCGCGGCAGGTGGCGCCGCCGCCTTGGCAACGGGCGTGTGCGCCGCAGGCGCGGGCGGCGCCGGGGCAGGAGCGGCGGGACCGGCGGCGGCGGCAGGTGCCTGCTGGGCCTTCCATGCGGCGATCCATTGCCGGGCCTCCAGCACGTTGGCTGGGACGTCGGTCGTCGCTTGGTGGGCAGCGGCCGGGGCCGCAGGAGCGGCGGCGGCGGCAGGTGCCTGCTGGGCCTTCCATGCGGCGATCCACTGCCGGGCCTCCAGCACGTTGGGCGGGACGTCGGCGACGTAGGCGCGCACGGTCACCACGGTGGCGCGGGAGCGGCGGGTGGCGGGGGCGCCGGCGGCCTGCGTTGGTGGTGTGGGCAAAGGGCGGGCGTCGTGACATGCGGGTGCTGTTACAGGCGCGGGTGCAGGAGTTGCAGGGTAGAGGGGGGGCTGTGTACTGTTCAACGCCGCGGGGGAATGTTTTTGAGCGGGAGCGCGGCGAGGTCACCGGGCCGCACTGACAACACGATATACAGAACTCGCGGTTCGGGTTGCCGGACTTTCCAGTGTGTCGGCAGCCGCGCGAGTCAGGGCGCGGCGCCGTGCGGGGGTGGTGACGCAAGCAAATCGCTAGCAGCGCCCCTAAAACGCTCGCTAGTCAACGCCCGCGGTGCAATGCCATGCATAAGACGACGCCAGGACCGCAATTCTGTCGCAATCAGGGAAAGAGAGAAGGCATCGCGGCGCCGGTTTATACTTTCCGAGACTGGGGCCCGTCGACCGCCGCGGAACTATGGCGACTCACCGTGCGCGTGCGAGACAGCATCATTTCAGAGGTAAAGTGAAGACCACGAGCTAGGCTAGGCGATACAGCGAACGCAAGACGAGACGCGCGGCTGCTAGCAACAATGTCACGGAGAACAGTCAACCCGTGGAGTCAACCTCAAGCGCGGCACAAGTTGAGGCAATTGGCAAGTGATGGGGATGCACAATTATATTCACGATAATTTGCGCGCTTGCGAAGAACGAGCCTTCTCTCGCCTGTCCCATCACATCGCCTCCATCGCAAATTTGGAACTAGGCCCTGGTGGACTCCGTGCCTTGCCCAGCTGCTACAAAACATTGTGCTAGTCCAACACGAACTGGCGCAGTCAAATTAGCGCAAGTTGGCGACCACCTGTTGCAGAAAACTTGTACCTTGGCTGCAGCGCTGTAAGAATGTTGTTCACTAGGCTCCATCACTGGGTATTCCTGCTCTTCTAGCTGCACTGCAGTCTGGCGCGGCAACACGCGTACTGGGCAAGCAACTGCTGTGCGCAAGTTCGCGACGGGCGCACTGCGTAAGTAGGTGTGCAGCGTCCTGGCCACAGCCAGCATACAGTGTGGCATTTGGATGCGGGGGACGTGTATTGATAAGCGGCTTCCCAGGCGAACCTTGGCTGCAGCGCGACGGGCCCTCGTTTTACGAGCAGCAGGCGGGCGGGCGGGCCCTTCAGTCCACTGAAACAGCGTTGCGCTCAGAGGGATGCGCTTGCACAAAGTCTCAGCGTCCAAGCCTGGCTGTCATTTTGACGCTGCGATGCAGGCGGTCCAACTCGAGGCCTGTTCCAGATATGGCGCCGCCGCCACGCGTGGGCGCGGGCGCTACAACTAGCGTAGGCTGGCGCCTCACAGGGCCCTCGTATGAGCGCACTGCGCTCGTCGCGGCCTGCCTGGGTTTGGCACTCGGCGCTCGACCGGCGTGGGCAGGTAGGCTGGTGCCTGGGGTGCACCTAGCGCGGCTCTGCATGAACCCGTCGCCCGCGACTGCTCCCTCGGGTCTCTGAATACTGGTCGCGTGAGGCGGGCGGTGGACGGAGGCGCACGCGGCACGCGTTGGCGCAGCAGCAGCCGTGCGAACCATTGACTCGGTGCCTCGCCTCAAGGAGAGTAGTACCCAGCTTTGGCTCTCACCCGCACACGCTGCAACCCTGGCGCTCGCCCTGCCCTGCCCTACCTGCCCTCCCTCCCTCTCCCCCTTGCTTCCCCGCGCCCTCTCATACCACCCTCCCTGAGCGCCTGCCCTCCTTTGTTCCCGCCTGCCCTCCTGCCTCCCCCCCCCCAACAAGCAGGCGATGCCACGGTGTCCGACCTGACCGCCGGCCAGATCGTGGGCGTGGTGCTGGGGAGCGTGTTCGGCGCACTGCTGGTGGTGGTGGGCTGCCTGGGTGAGAGAAGCTGCAGAGAAGCTGCCGTGTGCATGCTGGCACTCCCGCGGGGGCGGGGGGGGGGCGGGGTAAAGGCTCGTGAACGTAGGGAAGAGGCGCGCGTGCGTTACAAAGTCACACAGCTTTAGTTGATGCGCCGGACTGAGGAGTTGGTTTTGGGAAGACCTTCGGCGGTCGGGGCTAGAGCTGGAGCTGCCTGTGATGCCCTGGTGATTGACCTGGACGTGCCGAAGGGAGGAGAGATCCCGAGGCCCACCAGCCGCGCCGCCAACTGTCCCCCTAGCCTGTTTCTCACCTCCCTCTGTCCATGGTGCCCATGCTGCTGCTGCTCCATTGCCGCCGGCCACACACGCGCGCTGCAGGGTGCTACTGGTGCCTGTGCACGCCGCGCCGGCGACAGACGGGCGACCTCAGCTGGTGGGTGTGGGTGCGGGGGGGGGGGCAGTGGCTGCCGTGCTTGGCTTTGGGGAAGATGCTCCGGATGTGACTGACCGTCTGCGGCCTTACGTTTCTTTCGGATGCCGCAAAACCTCCGGCGTATCGCACTGTGTGCCGTTGGCCCTTCTTCTCCCTGTGCTCACACAGGGCCAAGCACATTGACCTGGAGGCGGCGGCACGGGAGGCAGTGCCCCACGTGCCCGCACCCGATGCCCCCAGCCCCGGCCGCAGCCCCGGCGGCGCCGCCGCCGCCTCCCCCTCCGGCCTGCCGGTGGCGGTCTCCGCCAGCGCCGGCCCCGGCGGCCCGCGCGTGCCGCTCCTGCCGCTGTCCAGCTCCGCCGCAGGTGCGGCGCGGCGTGCTGCGTGTGTGCGGCGCGGCGCCCCTGCGCACTTGCAGCCTTGCTGTGACGCAACGTGCCTCCTGTCCCAGCGGCCAGCGCCATCTGCCACTGCGGCCTCACGGTCCTTCTTTCTCCGCGGCTGACCTACGCGCGGTCACCACCACCACCACCGCACCCACAAAGCCCACCACCACACATGTACCCAACAACGCCCGCCACCCGCCGCCCTCCAACCGCCCTCCAACCGCCTTCCAACCGCCCTCCAACCACCAGCAGGCGGCGGCCCGCGGCCCCTGGACCTGGGGCCTGCCTTCGACGACCTGGCCGCCCTGGAGTCGGAGCGGCAGCGCCAGGCGGCGGCGTCGGGGCTGGACGCCACCGGCGCGCCCTCGCCCACGGGCGCCACCGTCAAGCCCACGCCGCGGCCGGCGGGCGGCATCATAGGCGGCGTGGCGGCGTTCATGCTGCGGCGCGGCGGCGGCGGCGGCGGCGGCGGGCAGCAGCGCAGCAACAGCACGCCGCGGCGCACGGGCAGCGGCGGCAACAGCCTGCGCGACAAGAACCTGGAGGTGAGGGGGCGTGTGGGGAATGGAAAGGAGGACGGGTGGAAGGGGCGGGCAGCTGGGTGGCTGGCTACCTGGCTGGGCAGCTGGCATGCTTGCGCCAACTGCGGAAGTGATGGTGGGGGGGGGCCGGGCGCTTAGCGGCAGCGGCAGCTACCGTGATGATGGGCGGTGGGGTGCGAGCTGGGCGCGGGGCGGGCCAGTTGCCAAGGTTCACCAGCGGGCGGGGTTGTGCACCCTGGGCTGTGGCCACAACGCGGCCGCGGCCGCGCTGCCGCGGTTTGGGGTCTGGATTGCGTCGCCCGCGCCCCGACATCCCCCGCTCCTTGGCTTGCCTTGCCTTGCCTTGATGCCTTGATGCCCTGATCATCAGGTGTCGCGCTCCGCCCGAGTGGAGCCGTCAGCCGAGGTGGAGCTGGCCGGGCCCTTCGAGCCCGCGGCCACCAACCTGCAGCCCCCCGCGGGTGCGTGCGTGCGTGCATGGGGCAGTGTGCGTGCGTGCTGATACATGAGCTGCTTGGCTACACGGCTGTTGGCTCCAGCCCACACCTCCTGCAACCGCGCCCGCACACGCGCCTGCGCCTGCGTTGGTGACTGGGTGTTGGTTGTTGCGCTGGCGTCCCCCTCGTCGTTGGAGGGCGGTCGTTGGAGGGCGGGCGGGTGGGTGGGTGAGTCCTGGCGGCCCTGCCACTGGGGGCCCTGCCACTGGGGGCCGCGCCACTGGGGGCCCTGCCACGTATGTGCTAGGCGGCGGGCTAGCTAGCTAGCTGGCGTGCGTGCATGCACACATGCGTGCAGGCAGGCGAGATGAGGCCGCATCATCCACCACACCTCCTGAGGCCGGGGCCTGGCGCTTTGCCGCGCCGCTGCATGCCGCGTACTGTTGCCGCTTGCCTCGAGTCGGCCAGCGCAGCCCGCCTCCCGCCTCACACAACCCGCAACCCGCCTCACCCGCCTCAGGGTTTGCCGGCCCGCCGCTGTCCAAGAGCTCCATGCTGCTGCGCTGGCTGCAGGGGGCGGAGGTGGGGGCGGGGGGCTGGGACGGGGGCCAGGGGCGGGGACGGGGGCGGCGGAATAGCGCGGGGCTTGAGAGGACGGGTTGGCGAGGTGCGATAGGGGACAGGAGCAGAAGACCAGCCGAGGGAGCGACGCGGGTTGTTGTGGGAGCGTGTTATGCGGCCGGCCGGCCACCCGGCGCTAGCTAGAACACGCAGGCACAGGGGCGCCGCGCGCTGTGGGTACCTGGTAGGTAGCTTGTCAGCCAGCTCATAATCCGCCCGCTCACCACCACCGCCACCATCACCACCTCCATGCCGCAATACACCACCTGCAGGACGACTACGGGGAAACGGTGGCGGCGCAGCTGGCCGCAGCCGCCGCAGCCGCCGGCGACGGCGGCGCCTCCAGCGGCGTCAGCCCCGCCAAGAGCACCGCTGCAGGCGGCGCAGCCGCCGCCTCCGCCTCCCCCGGCGGCCGCTCCGCGGCCGCCGCCGCCTCCGCCGCCGCCTCGCCGGCGCGCGGCGTGGCGCTGGTGGCGCTGGGCGGCGGCAAGGGCGGCGGCGGCGCCGCCATCAACCCCTTCAGCGACCGGCTGCCGCTGCTGTCGCTGGCGGCGCAGCAGCAGGGCATCGTGTGGAGCAAGATGCCGCCCAGCGTGGCGTCCAGCCCGGCGGTGTCGGTGACGGAGGCCAGCGCCGCGCGGCACATGCTGCTGGGCGCGCACAAGGTGGGCGGGGCGGGGGAGGGAGGGTGAGGGAGGGAGGGGTTGTGGTTACCAGCCCAAACTAAACCAAACCCAATGCATAAGAGCGAGGAGGTGAGCGTGGCCTAATATGGGAGAAGGAGAAGGAGGAGGGGGGAGGGAGGGGGGAGGGAGGGGCGGGGAGGGGAGGGGAGGGGAGGGGGGCTAGGCGGGCTGTTGGGTTAAGTAAAGCTTTCAAGGGGAGGCAGGGGGCCGGGGGGCCGAGTGCGACAGG
The DNA here is from genome assembly GCA_016834595.1 of Chlamydomonas schloesseri. NCBI lineage: Eukaryota > Viridiplantae > Chlorophyta > Chlorophyceae > Chlamydomonadales > Chlamydomonadaceae > Chlamydomonas > Chlamydomonas schloesseri. The sequence continues at coordinate 350,573 of JAEHOD010000086.1, forward strand.
ACCGGGCTGCGGGTTGGGGGACGTGCGGGGCGGAGGTTGGGACATTGGGACGGATGCACCTGCGGTTGCGCCAGCAGTGCATGCCGGCAAACACGGTACACACACGAATACATGCGCACCCCATGCACTATCTTTCGCGTTGTTTTCCCTTGCGCTCTCTTGAAAACAAAACACGTGCCCACAGGCCCACGGAGGCAGCAGCCTGCGCCGCCCCGACCACAACGGTGACGTCATGTCCGCCGCCTCCGAGGCGCTCACAGCCCGCGGCGGCGCAGGCGGCGGCGGCAGCAGCCTCTACGCCGGCCCCGCCGGCTTCCTCAGCAGCACCGGCGCTGCCGGCGGCGGCGCCGCCCTCTCCCCCGACGACGCCGCGGACCCGCGCTACCCCGCCTCCCTGGCGCGGGCGTCCGTGGAGAGCTTCACGCCGCGGGGGCGGGCGGGCCCGGCCGCGGCGGGCAGCGGCGCGGGCCTGGTGTTTGACCGCGTGCCCAGCCTTCTGGGGGCGAGCGTGGCGGGCAGCCGCAGGGTGAGCAGCGCCGGCGGCGCCGGCGGCGCCGGTGGAAGCGCCGCCGTCAGCATCGGCGGCGCCGTGTCTGCGGCGCCAGGGCAGGCGGGCAGTGGCATGAGCGGGGGCGGCGCGGGGCCAGCGGCGGCGGCTTTCACGGGGGAGGACGCGTTCTGGAGCCTGGCGCCGGCGGTTGCTGGCGGAGCGGCGGCGCCAGCAACAACGGCACTGGGGGCGGCAGACGGCGGGGGCGTCGTGAGCGCGGCCGCCGTGGCAGCAGCTGGCGGGGGCGGCGGCGGCGCCGCTGGTGGTGGTGCGGCCGGGCCGTCGCCGTGGCTGCACCAGGTGCCGCCGCAGCCGCTGATGACGCTGCGGGAGGGGGAGGGAGAGGAGGAGGAGGCCGCGGAGGCGGCGCCGGCGGCGGCAGCGCACACGCAGCAGAAGCAGCAGGCGGCGGCGCTCCATGCGCTGCCGCCGGCGGCGCTGATGTGGCGGGGCACGGGCTCCAGTGGCGGAGGCGGCACGCCGCCACCCGGCTCTGGGTCCGTGGCCGCTGGCGGCGGCGGCAGGGCCGGAAGCGGCGGCGGCGCGGGAGGCGCTGCCGGGTGGACCACGTTTGATGAGACCGCGGACCCGCTGCCGGCGCTGTCCGCCGCCGCCATTGCTACCACTGCCGCTGCTGGCGCCATCGGCGCAGCCGCCGCCGCCGCCGCCGCCGCCGGCCGCGCGGGCTCCGGAGTCGGCACCGAGGTCGCGACCAAGGGCTCGCCGGCGGTGCCACCGGCGGCGGCGGCAGTCGCCGACAGCAGCAGCTCTGCCGCGTCCGCGCCGGCCGCCGCCGGCAGCCACGGCAGCGCCTACGGCCCGGGCGGCGGTGGCGGCGGCCCGCCGCCCAGCCCGCTGGGGTCGGAGGGCACGGCGCGCGAGCTCAACTCGCCCGGCGCCTCGCCCTACCGCGCCAACTCGGGGAACAGCGGGGCCACAGCCGCGATCGACGCCGTCGCGTCGCCGTCGTCGCTGGGCTGGCACGTGCCGCCCGGCACCGTTGCCGCCGCCGCCGCCGCCACCACCACCGCGGCCCCGACTGCCAACAGCAGCACCTTCAGCGCAGCCACTGGCACCCCTGCCGCCGCCGCTGCCGCGCCGGTGCCACTGCCGGCCGAGGTCGTGCCCACCGGCTTCGTCGCCGCGGCGGCAGCGGCGCTGCAGCAGTCGGCGGCAGCGCGCCTGCCGCCGCGGCCGCCTGCGGTGCCCAAGCTGCCGCTGCAGCCGCCAGCCATCGTCGCGCCGGCGGCGCCCGTTGACCTGTCGCCCATGGCCGACGCCGCGGCGGAGGCCGCCGGCGCCGTCGTCACCACGCCGACGCTGAGCACCGCCAGCGGCGCCGCCGCCGTCCACGCCGGCACGCTCACCGCCGCCGCCAGCCGCGCGGCGCTGCTTGAAAACAGCGGCGCCGCCACGCCCGTGCACGGCGCCTCCGCCAGCGGCGTCGCCGCCGTCCACGCCGGCAAGCCGCCGTCCGGCGTCAGCGGCCTGTCGGAGCCGCCGTCGCCGCGGACGGAGCTTTCCAACGTGGAGAGCGACGCCGCGGCCGCCGCCGCCGCGGCCGCCGGCGGCAGCTTCATCTCCTACAACCTGGGTCTGGACTGGCACATCCCGCCCTCCCTGTCCGCGGGCCTGCGCACCGCCAGTGCCGCCACCGCCGGCGGCGGCGGCCGACTCACGGGCGACGGCGGCCGCATCACGGGCGACGGCGGAGCCAGCCCCAGCGGAGCCATCACGCCTGCCCTTGCCAGCGCCGAGGTGAGTGCCAGTGGCGAGGCCACGCCGCCCGAGGGTGGTGGCGCACGCCGCGGCGGCGGCGGCGGCGGCGGCGGCGGCCTGCTTCCGCCGCTGCCCGACTCACCCATGAAGCCCGAGGGGCCGCTGGCTGACGGCGGCGGCATGGCGGCGCCGCCGTCGACGCCGTCGGTGGAGCACGGCAGGCAGGTGGGCAGCAGCGGTGGCGGCGGCGGCGGCGCGGGGCAGCCGTCGCGGCTGGACCGGTCGCCGTCGCCGGTGCGTGTGGCGGCGCCGGCGTCCTCGCCCGTACCGCAGCAGGAGGGGCAGCCGGGGGCGGCCCGGGGCTGGAAGCAGGCGCGTACTGAGGAAGAGGCGGCTGCGGCGGCGGCGGCGGAGCAGGATGACCTGCCGCTGTGAGCATGTAAGAGGTTGCAGTAATGGTGCTGGTGGTGATCTTGAGCTACGCACGGTGTGTCATGAAGTGACAGGCCAAGTTGGCAGTAAGAAAGCGTTCTGACGTGAGCTGATGCTGTCGGTTGTGAGGTGGTAGGTGGTTGAAGATGCGAGCACTGGTCCTCCCTGTTGTCTAGGCGGGGCGCTTGGGGGTGGTGATGGCTATATTACGGGACGGGCGTGTTGCACGGCTGGATGTGGCGTTAGTTATGATGTTAGTAACGCGATGGACGAGCAGGAACAGTGATCATGGTCTTACAAGTGGGGCCTTTGTGGGCGAAGCCCTAGCCCTGCTACACTGCTACTACCTGTACCTGTACTGGGGGAGTTCAGCGGTTGCGCTTCTGCGTTCGTCGTTTGCCCAACTGCTTAGAGAGAAACGGGGCAGTTGGGTAGGGTCGGCAACCACAGCATGTAGGGCCTGCGCTCCGGTATACTCATACTCTCAAAGTGTGCGGCTATGGGAAGGCCGAAGGCGGGCAAAACTGCGCTGTAACCTGCCTCGAGACCAACCCACCAGACCATTTCCGCAGTACCGTCATACGTTGGCTTGCCCCTTCCCCGAAGGGGGAGGGGCGGAAGCCTTTGCGGTCACATCGATCGGTGCAGGGGGGCAGTCTCGGAAATTACAGTTTCAAATGTAACGTTAAAACGTTTCACACCCGATTTCGCTCTGGACGCATGTTTATGGCATGCAACGGCGATGAACGGATAGTAAAACATGTTATCTATTGGTTGGATGGACTTCTGACCCCAGGTCGTGGACGAATCACATTGTCAGTGATTATGCGACTTTCCAGGCCCAAAATGGAAAGCTCGCTGAGTTATTTCGATCAACATCACCTCGCTATATAATAATCTTGTTAGAAATATCAGGAAAGAACCTGATCTCGCTCTATGGAGCCGAGGAAGCGATCGACATAATCGTCAGCGAACTTGCATGATCGATGTATGTGTGGATTGCACGTGCGAAAAGTAGTGAAATACAATCGCGTATAGCGTATGATCACGAGGCCATCGACGTCGGGTCGCTCCCTCGCCCCCTGGCCCCCCTGGCCCCCTCGCCCCCTCATCCCATGGTCCCCAAAGGGGCAAGCCGTGGTACTGCGTAGCGGTAGGTGTTTCCTGCGGCTTCTGCCATACGGTCTTTCAGTTTCTATCCATCCACATAAGCATTACCTGGCCAACACTCAACACAGCAGTTCGGCACACGCAATCACAAAAGGCTTCAGCCCGAAGCACAAAACACACATGCTACCACAGCACTTGCCACAACAACAACGTACGCATGCACAGGCTCCCGCGTCGATAATCATGCCTACCGCTCAGTTCGTGCGCTCATAAGGCGAAAGCTCACCACCGCGTCTTTCTATCTTCAACTTACCCTCCGCAGGCAGCTTCCATCCCCAATTCCCCACACAACCCTAAGTGCTGCCCTTCGACGGCGCCGCCGCCTCCACGTCCCCGTCCTTTCCATTCGCCTCTGACGTCGCCGCTGCAGCCGCAACGGGCGGCGGCGCCGGCGGCGCGGCACCGCGGCCGCCCGGCGGCGGCGCCGCCATCGCCGCCGCCGCCGCCGTACCGGAGCCGCCCAGGCTGACGCCCGAGTAGATGGGCAACAGTCCAGAGGGCGCGGACTTGCCTGACAAGGAACGGCCGCGCGGCTGCGGGGTCTTGGGCCGCTCCTGCTCGGCCTTGCCCGCCGGCAGGCAGCCGGCGGTGCAGCGCACGCAGGCGCCCTGCAGCGCCTTGGCGCTCTGCTTGACGGACAGGCAGTCGGGCGTGTGGTCCTCGAGCCAGGCCAGGATGGGGCGCAGGATGGGCATGAACAGCGGGTCGACCAGCGCCTTCTCAACCTCCACGACCACAAACACAATGGCCGAGCACACCACCACGCGCGCCCACTGTATGCCGTCCATGCTCCCGCTCATGCTGAAAAAGCCGTTGACGCCGGGCACGTACGTCACAAACACCTGCGATTGCAAGATTCGTTTGTGTTGGGCGGTCCAGGGAAAAAGGCGCATACACAGTTTGTTGGGCTGGATTAACGGGCATGCGCCATGTGAGGGGTCGTATGCGGGCTTGCGCCCGATGCAACGCGTGTGTCGCATGCCACATATTCGTTCCGGCTTGCTTTCTAGCCCACTTCCGACGCAAACGCAAGCCCCCTAACTCTCTCCGTCCCGGGCGACCCACCATGATGCCGGCCACGATCGCGATGGAGATGTAGGCGATGGGGTTTCCCACGAACACACGCGGGTGGAAGCAGGACAGCTTTATGTACCTGCGTGTGTGTATATGGCGTGGGTGGTGACGCGTGTGCTACCGACCACCAAGTCTTGGGTGACTTGCACGTGGGGGGATGGTGGTGGTGCCATGTCGCGCACATCTCATGGCCCATGCCGGAAGCCATCCCTCACAGGCTGTGCAAGCAATGCACCGGCACGTACACGCACACAGTGTGGGCTGTCCAAGATGCGCAACACTTTCGGAGGTCCGCTTATTTGATGAAGATACCGCAGTACTTTTACGGACGTTTCCCTAGACCCGAGTTCTCATTACCTGCAGTTGACGAAGTAGGCGATCTGCGAGCCCACCAGCACGTTGAAGGCCTCGCTGCGGCGCTCATTGAGGCCGTAGCCTCCGCCGGGCGTGTCCGCGTCCTTGCCCGCCCAGAAGAACATGCCCAGCACCAGCGTCACGATGACCGCGCACACAAACACCATGCGCCACAGCAGCAGCTTGCCCTGTTGCGTGTTGCGGTTTTCGTGGTGGTAGTTGTTTTAGCGTGTCGTGTGTGCGTAGTGGGTAGCGGGTGTGGATGGGATGGAGTGGTGTGCATGGAGTGGGCGGGCGGGCGGTGAGGCCCCCTGCAAGGCGAGTGGTTGGGTTGGGGGCTGGGGGCGCCTGTTGGTGCAAGCGCATAAGCGCCGCGACGGTTCCTGCAGACCAACCCGACCCCTGTCCATCTCTCCTCCCACCTGCCCTCCCCTGCCCTCCCCTCCTGCCCCTCCCCCTTCCCACTCCTGCCCCTCCCCCTGCCCCGCTCACCACCAGCCTCTTGCCGCGGCGGCGCGGCTGGCGGTCCATGATGTCGGGCTCGGGCGGCTCCGCGGCCAGCGCCAGGCCCAGCGTCACACTGGTCAGCAGGTTCACCAGCAGCACCTGTAATGCAAACCAACGATGATAACCATCAGACGATGGAACTTAGCAAGCAGCGGGGCAAGCACCAGATATGGGGTTGGAAGACGCCAGGACGGCGGGGACTTGCTATAAACCCGCTCGTGGCAACACGCTCGCGTGGGGCCAGTCCCAATCCCAGCTGCCATCCACTCCCACAGACCACCCCGCCACAGCCCCCCGCCACAGCCATCCCCCACAGGCCACCCCCTCCCCACAGGCCCCGCCACAGCCCCCCCCCCCCACCTGCAGCGCCGTGAGCGGCACCTCGTCCATGCTTAAGATGTACGACCACAGCACACTGAAGCCCTGTGTGTGTAAGGGGGGGAGTGGTGGCGGAAATGGAGGTTGGGTCCTGGGTGGGGGTGCGGCAGCGACCGAGAAGTGGCAGCGGTTGGCAGCGGGGGGCGGGTGCAGCGGGAGGGTCCCATGCATGTTTAATTGGGGGCAGCGATAGTGGTGTGCAGGTGCCGTGCCATCCAGTGGGCGCAAAGGGCATGTGGGACAACAGCACGATACACAATACGGTAATGCGCAATCCCACAGCCAAGAGGAACGAACGTGGCAGTCCTGGGGGCGGCGCACGATTCGGCATATCGCAAATCCAGCTCGCACATTCGTTGCTTGTGCCAGTTTGCCCGCCCCTTATCTTTTGCTCCTTCCAGCCCGCCCCCTGTGCCCCCACCTGCGCCAGGTTGACGGGCAGGTTGAAGATGAGGATCTTGCGGATGTTGTCCCACACGCGGCGGCCCTCGCGCACGGCCGCCACGATGGTGGCGAAGTTGTCGTCCGCGAGCACCATCTTGGCGGCCTCCTGCAGTGGTTGGGTTATCATTAGAACAACAACGACACATTGGAAGGAACTGCGAAAGGTGGCACAGCTTGAGAAATGGCAGCAAGGCAGGTGAGAAGGTGCAAGGAGCGCACAGGGCATGCGTAACCAGCCGCGCCTCCTCCAACCCCCGCCCGGCCCGCCCGCCCGCCCCGCCCCTCGGCCCGCCGCACCTTGGACACGTCTGTTCCGGTGATGCCCATGGCCACGCCCACATCCGCGGCCTTGAGCGCCGGCGCGTCGTTCACACCGTCACCCGTCATGGCGACCGTCTGGCCCAGAGCCTGTGGGTTGGATGGAGGGCGGGGCACGTGTTTGCTGCTCCCTTGCTCCTCTGTGCACAGTTCCGTACGGCTTCTCCAGGCAGACCCATTTCCGCTGCAACCCGCCTGGCATGGTAGCGCTTGCTCTGCTGCCCCCGCCACTGCCCGCACCTGCCCCACCCAGCCCTTCCCCCCTTCCACGGCCCCCCCACCCACCCACCCACCCACCCACCCACCCACCTGCAGCGCCTTGACGATGCGCAGCTTGTTCTCGGGGGAGGCGCGTGCGAACACGTTGCAGCCCAGCACCACCGCCTTGAGGGCCGCGTCGTCCATGGCGTCCACCTGGCGGCGCGGGGGGGGGGGGGGCCGGAGGACAACAAGCGACGGGCAAAGTCAGAGGATGTTCAGCAAGGCAAATTCTTTCGTATTTCTTTTGATAGCTCAGGTTGGCATGCCCTTGTGGGGGGGGGGGCGGTAGTTTATTCCAGAAACCAAAGCGACCGGGGGGCGGGGGCGGGGGCGGGCGGGGAGTGGCATGTCATGCCGCGCATTATACTATGCATTATAAGACAGCGAGTACCGGTACCGGCATGAGCACCAGAATTATATCGGCATCGGCATCGGAGGAGCCAACGAGGAGCCCCTGGCGCGTCTCGCTCCGGCGCTGCCCACTGTACCCCACCGTCCCCCGCCCCCACACGGCCCCCACACCCCCGGCCACCTTCCCCACCTTCCCTCACCTGCGGACCCGCGATGACTGGGACCGCATTGGAGCCGGCATGGTGCGTGTCGTGGCCGTCCTGGTGGTGGTGGTGCTGCTGCTTGTGCCCCTTTGCGTCCTGGTCATGGGCGGCCTTGTAGCCGGCCGCCGCCACCTCGTCCGCCCCCGGCACGATGCCCAGCATGCGGCCGATGGCCACGGCCGTGAGCGCGTGGTCGCCTGTGTGTGCGCGCGCGTGTGTGAAGAGTGGTGGGATGGCGGAGCATGGGTGCTTGCGAGCAGCGCGCAAAGCAGTATGAGGAAGGGCACACTCGTCCTCTGGGCTGTACACCCCACTTCAACCACTTGAGAGCCGGCACTTCGCCCTGCTCCGCCCTCCCCGGTCCCCACATTCCACCCCCAACCCCCACCCGTGATCATCTTGACGGTGATGCCTGCCTTGTGCGCCACGCCCACCGCCCGCACCGCCTCCTCGCGCGGCGGGTCCAGGATCGCCACCAGCAGCACCATGGACAGCTGCAGCTTGCGGGCGGGAGGCGGCGGCGGCTTGCCCGCCGCCGCCGCCTCCGCCGCCGCCTCGGGGTTCACGCCGCCCGACAGCAGCCAGGCGGGAGACAGCACGGACAGGTCGGTGTCGTCGGGGAGCTCGCCCCTGCCGGGGGCGGGGCAGGAACGGAGGAGGAGGATGTCAGGAAGGCTAGGGCGCGTATATGAAGCACTCCACACCGACGTAGCGGACATGGAAGCAGGCTCTGCACACCGCCCAGCCGCCGCCCCACACCGCTCCGGTCCGCACCGCTCTGCACCGTCACCGGCCCGCACCGCACCACCGCGCCCCGCACCGGGCACCGCACCTGCACAGCGCCAGCACGCGCAGGCCCCTGCTGCTCAGCTCCGCCTGCTGCGCCTTCCAGAAGCCCGGGTCCAGGGGCGCGGTGCGGCCCAGGTCGTTGTCCGCAATCTGCAGCCGTGTGCCGCACACGCATGTCAAGAGGGGGTGCTGGGTGTGCAGGCGTCATCCCGTCTGTGTGGAGGTAAACCCACTAGCTCTTGAGCTGCCCATATCACACCTGCTCCCGCCCCCCCCCCCCGGCCCCCTAACGCCCCAAACCCCACCCCGCCACCTCCACTGTCCCCCTCCACTGTCCCCTCCCGGCCCTCCTCCTCAGCCCTGTGTGCACCTGGGTGTTGCACAACGGTAGCAGGCGGTCAGGCGCGCCCTTCACATACATGACCAGCTTGCCGCCGCCGCTGCCACCGCCACCGGTGCCGTCCGCCTCCCGGTGCACCGTCGCCATGAACTTGTGCTCGCTCTCAAACGGCACCGTGGCCACACGCGGCACCGCCGCCTTGAGCTCCGCCGCGGGCGGCAGGCCGGCCTTCTCAGCCGCCGTCAGCAGCGCCACCTCCGTGGGCGCACCCAGAGGGCTGTAGCGCACCGCGCCGCCGGCCTTGGGCGCCTTCTGCTCCTTGTCCTTGTCCTTGCCGCCGCCACCAGCAACCGCGCCGTCGGCTGCTGCTGCGCCCTCAGGCTCAATAGCGATGGCCACCTCTCCCGGCGTCTCCTTGATCAGGCCGGAGTCGTTGCACAGCACCGTGCCCTTGAGCAGCTGCTGCAGGGCGGTGCGCTGGGCGCCGTCCAGGGGCTGGCTGCGGCTGCCGTTGGCGTTGGCGTCACCGGCCTTGTCGGGCACGAGCTGCGTCCGTGGCGTGGGAAAGAGCAGGTTTTAGCCGAGCACTGGCATACAACAGCGGCCATGCGCCAAGCCTGCGTGCGTGCGTCTGTCCGCACCCCGCCCACTTTTTATCGCCGAGCCGTTTCACCCAACCCTCCCTCCCCGCTCACCATTGAAAACTCGCCGACCGGCTCGTAGCCCACCCCACTGACGGTGTACTCGGTCGCGGCCGTGCGCAGAGCCACCACCGTCATCTCGTTCTTAGTCAGCGTGCCGGTCTTGTCGGAGCAGATGACTGGAAAGCGGTACAGGTTGCAAGGCAGGGGTCGTAGAGATTTTCAATTTAGTGCTCGTGCCCATTTCTGACCTCGAATGACCGCCCTTGCCCTGCCGCCCCCCTGCACCAATGCCCACTAACCCTGCCCCCCCCCAAGGACATTTGGGCCCATCCCAGCTCCCTGCTAGCCCACCCGCCCACCTCCCACCTCACCGTTTAGGCTGCCCAGCGTCTCCACGGCGGGTAACTGGCGGATGATGGCGTTGTTGCGGGCCATGACGGTTGTGCCGATGGCCAGCACGATGGTGACCATGGCTGGCAGGCCCTCGGGCACCACCGCCACCGCGATGGACACGGCAGACTCGAACGCCTCCTTGAAGCCCTGTGAATTGATGTGTCAGGGTGGTGACATGCAGGAGTGCATAGCGCGCGCGTACACGTGTGTGTTAGAGATCACAAGGGAGAGAACAGCAGACATAGGACAATGCGTGCGGTGCATGGACGTGTGTGTGTGTGTGTGTGTGTGTGTGTGTCTGTGTGTGTGTGCCTAGCGTGTGATTTGCCGCGCGCATGAGCGTTTCCTTCGTGCCTGTACCGTACCGGCACAACAGGTACTCAGCTCTTCCGCATGAGCCTAGAGACACCTCGCGGGAGCTAGCCGCCGACCACACGACCACACGTTCAGCCCCCTTCCGGGCTTCCTCCCCGGGGACCACACGACCACACGTTCAGCCCCCTTCCGGGCTTCCTCCCCGGGGACCCAGCTCTCCAGCAGCCCGCCACCTCAGCAGTCCCTAACGCCGCTTTGAGCCGTCGGCCTCCGACTGCGTCGGGCATGTGGGCCCTCTCCGCATCCGCATGTGCATACGCGTACGCACGTGGACGCCGTCAATGTGGGGGTTCGCCACAAACGCACCTGGTCCGCATGCAGCAGCGCCAGCAGGAACGCAATCAGCCCAATGACCAGCACCAGCAGCACCAGCCAGCGCCCCAGCACCTCAAGCTGGAGCACGAGGTTGTTCTGGGCGGACTCCACCTGCATGGGTGTGTGGGTTCCATGCATTAATGTGGGCGGGGGGCGGGGGGGATAGCTCAGTTCAATTCCCAATTAGATAGGCAGGTGAAGTAGGTGAAGAGCAGGCAACCACCAGCGCAAGCCTATGGGTGCCCCCAATTCCCCCTTCCTCGACAGTACTGGCCCCCTCGGTCCGGCCTCCCAGCAAGGCACATTGGGATTCGCTGCGCATCAGCAATCCCTCCGTGGCCAACTCCTCACAGGCACACCCTCCCAGCTATTAGCCTTGCTCCTCTCCGCTCCACTTCGCTCCCTGCCTGCGACTGCCTCACCGTGCCGACCATCTTGTTGATCTGCCCGATCTCGGCGCTGTCGCCTGTGGCCACCACCACGCCCCGGCCCTGGCCCGACACCACGTTGGTGGCGCTGAAGCACATGCACCTGCCGGGTGGGGGAGGGGGAGGCCGAATGCAAGAATGACTGATTGACTGAGGCGGATATGGCAAGATAGAAGGACATGGGGGAATGCTGCGGTGAGTGGCAGGTGCCCCGGGGGGCTCGTGGCGGCCCCGGGACCCACATGCCAAAACGGGCCAACAATGGCACGCCCACATTCCATTCCGCACACGTCCTGGCCAGCCCTGGGACCTAGCCGACCAACCCGGCAGTTCCTCAGCGCCCTCCCCACTCTGCGGAGTCCTACGCTCGCTCTGTGTGCCTCACTTGCGGTCTCCCAGGCCCGCTGCCGGCGGGGCGGGGTGCAGCACCTTGGACACGGGCACGGACTCGCCAGTGAGCATCGCCTCCTGGACCTGTGTGTGTGTGTGGGCAATGCAGGTGCGGTGCGGTGCATGCGGTGAGTTACGTGAGTCAGGCGGGCTTGCTTGTGCCAGCAACTGAGCGCTTTGTTTGCGTCATTACCGCACCTAAGCCAGTAACCCCGCAATCGCGTTGTGCCACCTAACGCTCGCCTAAAGCCCAAATCACCAGGCCCCATGCGAAAGCCCACCCACCTGCAGGTTCACGGCTGTGAGCAGCCGCACGTCTGCAGGCACCTGTGCACGGGGAGAGGGCCCGTGTCAGCGGCGGCGTCACAAACACACCAGCCAGTGGTTGCAACATGTATGAACTGGAGTGCTTGTGGAAGGCTGTCAAATGCCGCAAGTTTCCTTATGTCCTGCTGCCAAGCGCCCTACTTGCCTCGCGCCTCATTCCCTGTCGGCGGCCTCCCACGTGTCCCCCGCATCCTCACACACCTACCTTGTCTCCGCTCTTGAGCAGCACCACGTCTCCCGGCACCAGCGACTCCGCGGGCAGCACCGCCGCCTGGCCGTCGCGGAGCACGGTGGCGTTGGGGGACAGCAGGGCCTGCGCGAGTGCGTGGGGGCGAAGGGGGGGGGCGGGGTCCGGCGATAAGTAGTGAATGCGCGGGGCCACGTGAGGCGGTGAAGCGAAGGAGCGGCGGCAGGTTGTCACCATACCCTGCCCTGCTGCCCGGTGACCGCCCACCTTGATGGCATCTGCGGCCTTCTCGGCTCGGCCCTCTTGGTACAGACCTGGCGGGGAGGCGGAGAGGTGGGAGGCGGAAATGGCAGTTTATGACCAGTGGGGGCGGTGTGCGGCTCCCCCCCTCACACACGCACACGCCACACGCTTGTTGACGCTGTTGCACATCCGCCACTTCCTATCCGTGTCGCTTTGGCCCGCCCATAGGTCGCATCGCTTTCCCACGTCGTGTAAACGGAACGGTGCACGAATGGGCTTACCCAGTGCCGTGTTGATTGCAATGACTCCCAGGATGAGCCCGAACTCGGCCCAGCCCTCCAGGGCGCCCTCCACGATGGCCGCCGCGAACAGCAGCGCCACAATCATATTGTTCTGTTTGGGGATGTGCAGGAGCGCACACAGGCGATGTCCTGAGCGAATGTTTTGTGGCACAGAGAACGTGTCACACACACGCACAGCCCGCCCTCCTCTGTGCCCTACCCTGGACACGCGACACTTCGCAGCACACGGCATGGCTGCCAGTCGAAGACGTGCGCCCAGCTCCCCCAGTGCTCACCAGCTGGTTCCACAGCCTCCGCCAGAAGCTGATCTTCTCCACCTCTGTTAGCTTGTTGGGGCCGAACACCTGCATCCGCCGCTCTGCCTCCGCAGTCGAAAGGCCACTCTCCACCGAAGAGCCTAGGTCCGCTGCCACTTCTTCTCCCGTCGCAATCGCGTGCCATGGCAGCTCGTCGTTTTCGGGCTGAGAAGGCTTCGCACCTCCGCGGGCTATGCTGATGATGGATGCCTTGTCGAGCACCGAGTTTTTATTGAGCGACTTCCCGCCTGTGGACTTGGTGCCCAGTGACTTGCGGGCCACATCGTCTCCGCCATCGCGCCCCGTGTCGGCCGCGGGGACGTCCGTGACGGTCATCGCGGCAGGGTCTGAGCAGGGAGGGAGGTGGCCAGTAGGTGGAGTCGTGCCAGATATTTTACATACCGAAGGCAGTCCCAGCTCCTAACCGACAGCCATTCACATGTCTTCATGCAAAGGGCACCGGTAAACAGCGCTGCAGATCGCGAGGCCGAAAGGAATGGTGAACGTGACGCTTGACTGACAGCCGGGAGACCCTCAGAGCCCGGCAACCCCGCAAACTGCCTACCCCTCTCCAGTTAGATGCAAAGCGGTACTAGACGCGCCGATGGGTGGTCATTTGGCCCGGCGCGGTAGCAAAGTTCCGGGTTTCAGTTGTTCGACGGTCAAAGAAGAGGCGACTGCGCGTTGGGAGATGTGCAAAGCCTGTGCATATGCACAGTCATTATTATTTATAGCTTCACTTGTGCGCCTTGGAACCGCGCGCACCGACCGCAATTGAGCGGGATTCACGCCGATCGTTTCCTTCGCCCGAAGGACATATCTGTAGGTGTAATGAGTAGCGGCCGCTTTTGAATATGTCCTAGACGCGGGCTTGCACGTAATCAATCGTTCCGTACCTCACTGCCCCGGCCGTATGGGTTAACTGGCCGGGCTGCCTCTAATCTTAGCACATGCATTTGTGGGACAAGCACAACGTAGACGCACTTGACCATCTTTTTCCGCAACAACACAGGCGAAACGCAAGCGCAACCGATGCGAGCCACATATGAACCGCGCAACCAGGCACTGTTAGCTGCGGCCTAAAATGTCACCACGATACGCCTGAACCTTCAATGATATTCATAGACTTGTGTTAACATATTCAGTAATGTGATCCACACAGCCGGGCATGGCTGTCCTGTGGCGGGAGCTGGCGTTGCGGGCAAAGTTTGGCTGCAATTTCTTTGCAACGGATAAGTACATCACAAGTTAATATTCTGCAAAGACCGTGCTACCAGAAAGGGGCGACGGTAAGACGCTCGAGTATTTACTTGTGCCGCATGCGTGCGTTAGCGTATGTGTAAGAACTGGTCTGAGGGTAGTTCATTTTAGAAACCGAATCCACCGTTGCAAACCCAAGATCTATAACCATAGAGCAGTTTGGGAAGAGTTTGGGGACTTGCATGTGAGGGGCGGGGGAGTGCACAGGGGAGTGCAGGCCGCACTTAGCATTGGGGGGTCGGACGCAGCCAGCATGGCCAGGCTGACTCACGTCCAGCGGTGTATGGGGAAACGCTGGCTGGCTGATGCTGACTGGCTGGTTGGCCACTTCGAGCGCTCGGCTGTGGCAACTGCTGTGGCCGGCGCGGACGCTTCAGGACCCTGCAAACAGACGATAGCATCACCGCTTGCCTAAATGCTTGCAAGCAGAGTACCGCCTATACACGTGCAACAGTTGGTAGCAAATAGTGACACGTACCACCCGGTCGAAGGGCACGGCAGGTACAAGGGGGTTAAAGAGCGTGAGAGCGGACCGTGGGCGGGAGTACAGGTCATAGCAGGCGGATTGGAAGAGCATTCGCATTCGCATTTTAGCGCATGTCGGTAGCGGGTGGCTGGTGTCCTGGGCGGTGCGCGGGGGCTCCAAGTGGGGCTGCTGGAGCAGTCCGGACGGAGGTCGCTGGCGAGGGTGTGGTGAGTTTGCCCCTAAGAGAAACAGGTTTAAGGTGATGAAGAACTTGCTGTGTACGGTATGGCGCATTGCCACGGTAGGTGGCCACGGGCGCAGGAGCGTCATGGGGCCGCCGGAGGCTCATCCCGAGGGCATTCTGCGGTGCATGGGCGCAGTCACGTGTGCTGTGTGCACACGGCGGGGCTCGGTCAGAGGCGGCACTCCCCGAGTGCGTGCTGCAGTGTAGCGGACGGTTCATTGAGCACGTGCACAGTTGGGGCATGGCAATGCATGCTGTCAGGGCAGGGGCTACAGGAGCGGACCGCATGGCGGTTCCCCACACCCGTCAATAAACGACGGCCGCGCATGACAGGGCCGGTCGGTTGGGATTGCAGTGTATGAATGGGCACGTAATCGCTTGCAATCTGCAGGATCAGACAGGGTGACCTGGGTCTCGCCACGTCCTGGGTGTGTGTGATGAGGACTGGGAATTCACCCACGACCCTGTGCGACCGCGCGCATGCGCACCCATCCACAAGTGGCGCACGCACTCTCGCTGCTTCTCTTGTCGGCATGGATGGGACAATGGCAGGGACGCGGCAGTAGAGGGAGGGAGGCTGCCGCAGTGCAGGGGCGGCGGCACACGTACACATGCCGCCGGTGAATGGCGGGTGTGACCGAGCCCCACAAGACCACCACGCAGATAAAGCAGCAAATGGCGCAATAGATTCCACGTGAATGCTACATGCTCCCTTGTGTTATCAGAGCAATATGTACGACAGAGCACGTCGGCGCATGCGTTTTTGCCCTGGGCGCGTGCACGTGCCGGGCTATCCCTGCCAACATGGAATGTACGGTGGAGTGCCACAGAACGGAATGCTCATCAATCACCGAGCGACATGCCGTGAGATGCTGCTGCAAAGAAGCACTACTGCGCATACGCACGCACTCAGAGGACACGCACTGACGTGTGATCAATCTGGTCATGCAATTGGCGTGGCAAGGCCCGCCGGCGGGGACGTGAGAGGCGATAGGGTGAGCACGGTGCACGGTGTTTCGGGTGTGCGCCGTACGAACGGTCGTGAGAATTAAGGCGCGAGAGCAGCGTGTACCCGCTGTCTCTCAGCCTGATCCAAGGCGCATCCTAAGGTGGCTAGCCTTCAACCAGCACACGAGGGACCCGTCTACATTACGTAAGCGTAATAGTAGGAACGTGCAAGCCGCTGTAACATGCGGAGTAGGTTTCTTCCGTCCGCCTGAGGGATGAGGGACGATCTCGACTAGTGTCAGCAGTCAGCACGGTTCATACGCCAACACGTGCGCTAACATAGCTTCCATCAGGATGAGAGACAGCGGTTACAAGCCGCGCTCGCCCCTTCATTCTCACGGACATGGATGCAAGCAAGCGCATTCACGGCATGCCGGTATCAAGTGCATTCACGGCATGGCGGTCATGCGAATCCCTAACTCATCATTCCGCCGGCGTGAGTCCGCGCTCGCCCCTATCTACACCATGTACACTCGCCATATGGTATCATCTGTGGGTGTCATGCAGTCATACGGCATTATTCCGACGGCGCGCGGGGGACCTGCACCACCACCACTACGGCAGTATTGACTGACACACGGCAGTATTGACTGACAGTCTCGCTTGCGTCTTGCTTCCTGGGGTGCTCTTCTTTGGCGCCAAGCGATGACCATACAGGGCCAGCCGCCAGCACATGCACCACGTGCACTGTGGTGCTGTATGTATCTGGTGTGGCTTTTGCGGGCTTTTGTTTAGCTTCGACGCGCCTACGCAGCTAATGTGAGGGGGGTCGGCAGCCAAGCAGGGGTGGCGGCTGGCTGCACTCTTGGGGGCGGTGGTACCCCTGTGCCATGACGGTGTTTACTCTGTCCCCTTCTTGTAACCCGCAATCGTATGGACAGGCATCCATGGTCTCCAATTCCAGCAAGAACGCTTGCGCAAACCGTCGCTGGCCACAGTCTGGGTCTGCTCGCCCCCTGGCCTTGAGCAAAACCGTGCTGTCAGCGACGCGCGGCACCGTGTGCGGCGGTGCATGGCGGCGGTACCAACCACAAGTGAAGGGTGGGCGTCATGACCTTATGGGTGCATTTATGTTGGCATTCCTGCACGCGGAACCCACAGCAGCCTACGGGAGCTTCCGCGAGGCCCGGGCACGTAATCGGCCTGGTCAGCAGGGGGGCTTTACCTGTTAGGACGTAGAGCGAGGGCGAAGCTGCATTGTCCGCTCCTCCCGCGCATTAAGGTTGCATGCAGGATGCTTTTATATCGCATGGGGGGAAGTGCTGTGCGAGCCGTGCGAGCGTGGTCGACAGCATCGCTTTATCGTCGAGCCCACACCTACCAAACCGCCAATACTGGTAGCGGTGGCCTCGTTCTAACTTTGCCAAGCGGCAATGTATATGTTAGAAACATATCTGCCTTCTGAGACGATTACGCTCCAGCAAAACGTAAGTGCCCCTGTGGGAGCGAGTCCGACATCGGGTTCTGCGTTGTCGGTCGCGCAATTGACGCAACACACGCCACTTGCAGAGCATGAAGCCCCTCGTATAATAGATACTTAATCAGTGCATATTTAAGTGCTTAACTCATACAGCGCTGCTTCTTTGATTGACGCGAGATTTACTAGGCCCATGGGTTTCCCGCGTGGCAAACGCAACTTGTTAGCAGTTCATTGAATTGCAACGCCGCGCATCTTCAAGGCTCCACAGCGCCAACGGCGTCCACGCGTTCCGCGTCGCCCCAGCCTCGGCGCCAGTGCAATGGCGCCGGGACATTCCCCGCCTTTGGGGACCCAAGACAGCAGCGGCTATGGCAACATAGGCCGCAAGTCTCTTGGAACCAAATCGCTTGGTGCCAAGTCGCTGCACAAGACCTCCGTGCTGGACAAAGCTTCCATCATCAGCTTGGCCAAAAGGACGCGCGCGGAGCTAACGCAGCAGCAGCCACGGGAGTCAGATGAACTGCCATGGCACGCCATGGAGACTGGAGAGGAGGTTGCGGGTGAGCTGGGCTCGTCGGTCGAGCACGGCCTTTCGACTGCGGAGGCAGAGCGGCGTCTTCAGGACTTTGGCCCTAATAAGCTAACAGAGGTGGAGAAGATCAGCTTCTGGCGGAGGCTGTGGAACCAGCTGGTGCGTATTCGCTGTTTGGGGAAAATTACCTGGGATTCGGGCTGGCAGCGCAATGGGCTTTGGTCAAAGGGCGGGGGAGGGAGAGCAGCAAGAGGTTTACAGTGAAGGGCTAGAAAGGCCCGCCCCCCATGGGATCGAACCGGCACGCGCGCATGCTGCAGCCCTCGTTGCGTGCCTTGTCATGGCAACGCACTGAATTCCATGTGGCCGCACTAATCAACTACAAATATGAATGGCAGAATAACATGATCATTGGGCTGCTGTTCGCGGCGGCCATCGTGGAGGGCGCCCTGGAGAGCTGGGCGGAGTTCGGGCTCATCCTGGGAGTCATTGCAATCAACACGGCACTGGGTAAGCCCATTCGTGCACCGTTCCGTTTACACGACGTGGGAAAGCGATGCGACCTATGGGGGGGCCAAAGCGACACGGATAGGAAGTGGCGGATGTGCAACAGCGTCAACAAGCGTGTGGCGTGTGCGTGTGTGAGGGGGGGAGCCGCACACCGCCCCCACTGGTCATAAACTGCCATTTCCGCCTCCCACCTCTCCGCCTCCCCGCCAGGTCTGTACCAAGAGGGCCGAGCCGAGAAGGCCGCAGATGCCATCAAGGTGGGTGGTCACCGGGCAGCAGGGCAGGGTATGGTGACAACCTGCCGCCGCTCCTTCGCTTCACCGCCTCACGTGGCCCCGTGCATTCACTACTTACCGCCGGCCCCCCTCCTTCGTCCCCACGCACTCGCGCAGGCCCTGCTGTCCCCCAACGCCACCGTGCTCCGCGACGGCCAGGCGGCGGTGCTGCCCGCGGAGTCGCTGGTGCCGGGAGACGTGGTGCTGCTCAAGAGCGGAGACAAGGTAGGTTTGTGAGGATGCGGGGGACACGTGGGAGGCCGCCGACAGGGAATGAGGCGCGAGGCAAGTAGGGCGCTTGGCGGCAGGACAAAAGGAAACTTGCGGCATGTGAAGGGTGCATTCCCCAGCCTTTGCCGACCTGGCGCTCCGTTTTAGTACCGGTACATGTTGCAACCACTGGCTGGTGTGTTTGTCACGCCGCCGCTGACACGGGCCCTCTCCCCGTGCACAGGTGCCTGCAGACGTGCGGCTGCTCACAGCCGTGAACCTGCAGGTGGGTGGGCTTTCGAATGGGGGCTGGTGATTTGGGCTTTCGACGAGTGTTGGGTGGCATAGCGCGATTGCGGGGGTACTGGCGCTTAGGGGCTCGGCGTACTGAGTATTGATGTGAGAATGAGGGTTTGCTACCCAGTCGACAGGGATTCCATGTTGGGCCCAGTCGTAGGTGCGGCAATGACACAAACGAAGCGCTCAGTTGCTGGCCCAAGTAAGCCCACCTGACTCACGTAACTCACCCCATGCACCTCGCCGCACCTGCATTGCCCACATACACACACAGGTCCAGGAGGCGATGCTCACTGGCGAGTCCGTGCCCGTGTCCAAGGTGCTGCACCCCGCCCCGCCGGCAGCGGGCCTGGGAGACCGCAAGTGAGGCACACAGAGCGAGCATAGGACTCCGCCGAGTGGGGAGGGCGCTGAGGAACTGCCGGGGTGTGGCGGCTAGGTCCCAGGGCTGGCCAGGGCGTGTGCGGAATGGATTGTGGGCGTGGCATTGGTGACCCATTTTGGCATGTGGGCCCCGGGGCCGCCACGAGCCCCCCGGGGCACCTGCCACTCACCGCAGCATTCCCCCACGTTCTTTTATCTTGCCATCTCCGCCTCTGTCATTCTTGCATTCGTGCATTCGGCCTCCCCCTCCCCCATCCGGCAGGTGCATGTGCTTCAGCGCCACCAACGTGGTGTCGGGCCAGGGCCGGGGCGTGGTGGTGGCCACAGGCGACAGCGCCGAGATCGGGCAGATCAACAAGATGGTCGGCACGGTGAGGCAGTCGCAGGCAGGGAGCGAAGTGGAGCGGAGAGGAGCAAGGCTAATAGCTGGGAGGGTGTGCCTGTGAGGAGTTGGCCACGGAGGGATTGCTGATGCGCAGCGAATCCCAATGTGCCTTGCTGGAAGGCCGGACCGAAGGGGCCAGTACTGCAGATGGGGGGGGGGGGGTAATCGTGGGCGTTGTCACATCTTTGCGCTGGTACCGTAGGTACGCACCCTGCTCGCTCTCCACCTGCCCATCTTCCCCCGCGGCCCGTCCCCGCCCCCCGCCCACACACCCGCGCAGGTGGAGTCCGCCCAGAACAACCTGGTGCACCAGCTTGAGGTGCTGGGGCGCTGGTTGGTGCTGCTGGTGCTCGCCATCGGCCTTGTTGCGTTCTTGCTGGCGCTGCTGCATGCGGACCAGGTGCGTTTGTGGCGAGCCCCCACATTGACTCCACGGCCGTGCAATGCGCGGGCCCCCATACTATTACAAAATCCTTTAGTCATTACAACGAATTGTGAATATGTTGGAAGTCGTGCACGCTTTCGAGAAACCAGCTGTGGACAGGCATGCTTTTACTTTTAAAAGAGCAAGAGCGGCTCTTGCGCATACTGTCATTTTAGATGAAAACGTACAGGACAAGCGTAAAGAATATGATCCGGGCGGTCAAAGTCTGGCCTCGGCGCTCTCGACTCTGCAGTTGGCTGGGCTGTTGTGTTCGCCGCATGCCCATGTATCCGAATGGCGTCACATGGCACGGCAGAGCGAAGGCAGGCAAGTTGCATCGCCCACGCCAGCTACCCGGGACTCGACTCGTCCGGGCAAGCTCTTCGCCATCCCAAAGCCGTGCCCCCTATTATTTGCACCCTCACAGGGCTTTAAGGGAGCCTTCGAGTCTGCCGTGTCCATCGCGGTTGCCATCGTGCCCGAAGGACTGCCAGCTGTTGTGACCATCGTGCTGGCCATCGGCACCACCGTCATGGCCCGCAACAACGCCATCATCCGCCAGTTACCCGCCGTGGAGACGCTGGGCAGCCTAAACGGTGAGGCGGGCAAGGTGCTTTGGAAGGGAGAAAGGGAATAGAGCTTTGGGCCTCACTGGCAATAGGGGGCAATGGTAGGCGGGCGGGAGAATCAGAGCTTGGGCCGTGCGGTAAAGGTTGATAAGGTTGGGAAGGAATGAGAAAAACGTGGGCATGGGCACGAAGAAGGCGGCCCGGATCAAACTCGACTTCGCTCTGGAGGTACCAGACTGCCATGCCCCCTGCCTTGCAACCTGTACCGCTTTCCAGTCATCTGCTCCGACAAGACCGGCACGCTGACTAAGAACGAGATGACGGTGGTGGCTCTGCGCACGGCCGCGACCGAGTACACCGTCAGTGGGGTGGGCTACGAGCCGGTCGGCGAGTTCTCAATGGTGAGCGGGGAGGGAGGGTTGGGTGAAACGGCTCGGCGATAAAAAGTGGGCGGGGTGCGGACAGACGCACGCACGCAGGCTTGGCGCATGACCGCTGTCGTATGCCAGTGCTCGGCTAAAACCTGCTCTTTCCCACGCCATCGATGCAGCTCGTGCCCGACAAGGCCGGTGACGCCAACGCCAACGGCAGCCGCAGCCAGCCCCTGGACGGCGCCCAGCACACCGCCCTGCAGCAGCTGCTCAAGGGCACGGTGCTGTGCAACGACTCCAGCCTGATCAAGGAGACGCCGGGAGAGGTGGCCATCGCTATTGAGCCTGAGGGCGCAGCAGCAGCCGACGGCGCAGTTGCTGGTGGTGGCGGCAAGGACAAGGACAAGGAGCAGAAGGCGCCCAAGGCCGGCGGTGCGGTGCGCTACAGCCCCCTGGGTGCGCCCACGGAGGTGGCGCTGCTGACGGCGGCTGAGAAGGCCGGCCTGCCGCCCGCGGCGGAGCTCAAGGCGGCGGTGCCGCGTGTGGCCACGGTGCCGTTTGAGAGCGAGCACAAGTTCATGGCGACGGTGCACCGGGAGGCGGATGGTACCGGTGGTGGCGGCGGCGGCAAGCTGGTCATGTATGTGAAGGGCGCGCCGGACCGCCTGCTGCCGCTGTGCGACACCCAGGTGCACACAGGGCTGAGGAGGAGGGCCGAGAGGGGGACAGTGGAGGGGACAGTGGAGGTGGCGGGGTGGGTGTTGGGACGTTAGGGGACCGGGAGGCGGCGGGAGCAGGTGTGATATGGGCAGCTCACGAGCTAGTGGGTTCAACTGCACTCAGACGGGATGGCGCCTGCACACCCAGCACCCCCTCTTGACATTCGTGTGCGGCACACGACTGCAGATTGCGGACAACGACCTGGGCCGCACCGCGCCCCTGGACCCGGGCTTCTGGAAGGCGCAGCAGGCGGAGCTCAGCAGCAGGGGCTTGCGCGTGCTGGCGCTGTGCAGGTGCGGGGCTGGGTGCGGGGTGGTGCGGTGCGGGCCGGTGACGGTGCAGAGCGGTGCGGATCGGAGCGGTGCGGGGCGGCGGCTGGGCGGTGTGCAGAGCCTGCTTCCATGTCCGCTACCTCGGTGTGGAGTGCTTCACACGTCCCCGCCTTCCTTACATCCTCCTCCTCCTCCTCCTCCTCTCCCCCGCCCCCGGCAGGGGCGAGCTCCCCGACGACACCGACCTGTCCGTGCTGTCTCCCGCCTGGCTGCTGTCGGGCGGCGTGAACCCCGAGGCGGCGGCGGAGGCGGCGGCGGAGGGCAAGCCGCCGCCGCCTCCCGCCCGCAAGCTGCAGCTGTCCATGGTGCTGCTGGTGGCGATCCTGGACCCGCCGCGCGAGGAGGCGGTGCGGGCGGTGGGCGTGGCGCACAAGGCAGGCATCACCGTCAAGATGATCACGGGTGGGGGTTGGGGGTGGAATGTGGGGACCGGGAAGGGCGGATCAGGGCGAAATGTCAGTTTCCAAGCATGGTTGAAGTGGGGTGTAAAGCCGTGGTGTACAGCCCAGAGGACGAGTGTGACCTTCCGCTATACTGCTTTGCGCGCTGCTCGCAAGCGCCCATCCTCCGCCATCCCACCACTCTTCGCACACACACACATACACACAGGCGACCACGCGCTCACGGCCGTGGCCATCGGCCGCATGCTGGGCATCGTGCCGGGGGCGGACGAGGTGGCGGCGGCGGCGCCCGGCCTCGCTCCCGCCGCTGGTCCTGTCGGCACCAGCCGCCTGGGGCCCCCAAGGGCCGGCACCGGCGCACGCCGCGCCTCTGCCACCGCGGTGCCCGTCATTACCGGGCCACAGGTGCGGCTGCCGGTCCCCTGGGACGGCGTGCGGCAATGGTCGCTTCCGGCGTGCGATCTTACTCAGGGGTTCTGGCTAGGTCCGGTAACATCTGGCGCGGCAGCTGCATTCAAACCCGACCGGCTATGTCTGATGCGGGGTCAGGTTAAATGGGCATGCCAACCTGCGCTATCAAAAGAAACACGAGAGAACATGTCTTGCCTAACATCGTCACTTCGTCAGACTTTGCGCGTCGCTTGTCGCCCTCCGGCCCCCCCGCGCCGCCAGGTGGACGCCATGGACGACGAGGCCCTCAAGGCGGTGGTGCTGGGCTGCAACGTGTTCGCACGCGCCTCCCCCGAGAACAAGCTGCGCATCGTCAAGGCGCTGCAGGTGGGGGGGTGGGTGGGTGGGTGGTAGTTCATTCCAGAAACCAAAAGGTGGGGGCGGAGTGCAGTGCAGTGCAGTGCAGGCGGGGCCGTGGAAGGGGGGGAAGAGCTGGGTGGGGCAGGTGCGGGCAGTGGCGGGGGTAGCAGAGCAAGCGCTACCATGCCAGGCGGGTTGCAGCGGAAATGGGTCTGCCTGACGGTACCGTACTGTATGCAAGGGACATGGGAGGAATGTGTCAATCAAACATGTGCCCCGTGGTCTGTTCCACAGGCTCTGGGCCAAACCGCAGCCATGACGGGTGACGGTGTGAATGACGCGCCGGCGCTCAAGGCCGCGGATGTGGGCGTGGCCATGGGCATCACCGGAACAGACGTGTCCAAGGTGCGGCGGGCCGTGGGGCGGGGCGGGCGGGCCGGGCGGGGTTGGAGGAGGCGCGGCTGGTTACGCATGCCCTGTGCGCTCCTTGCACCTTCTCGCCTGCCTTGCTGCCATTTCTCAAGCTCCGGCACCTTTCACAATTCCTTCCAATGTGTCGCTGTTGTTCTAATGATCATCCAACCACTGCAGGAGGCCGCCAAGATGGTGCTCGCGGACGACAACTTCGCCACCATCGTGGCGGCCGTGCGCGAGGGCCGCCGCGTGTGGGACAACATCCGCAAGATCCTCATCTTCAACCTGCCCGTCAACCTGGCGCAGGTGGGGGCGGGGGCACACGGGGGTCACAGCCGGTTCGAGAGGGGGCCCGAAATCCGGACCAGGTAGAACTTCCTCGCCAGCGCACGAGCGTTTTAGAAAAACACACCATCCTTATTTTCTCTCCATAAATAGACGAGGGTTTGATTCAATTTTACTGTGTTCGTTGGCACAAAATGTTTTGACTTGACTGTCACGGCACCAACGTAAATCATATCCAGTACCCTTGCCGTCAATTATAAACACAATAATGATGCAATTACGGCAGTCTGCAGACGCCTAGCGTGGCTCTAGCGACCGAAGCTCGGGCAAAATGCTCGGCATGTCGGCCTGGTATTCTTTGCCTTTTTGACCCCAGGGTCCACTCAGGAGTTGTTTTGGGCATGTATTAGATACTTTAAAAGGGTTTTGAGGCATATCGTGGGGACCGGCTCTGGCCCCCCCACGACGTTGGTCATCAAAGACCATCCTAGTGGCCGTTTCCCCAACCCCCTAGCCGCAATAACATATATTATGGATACAACTATCGTGTTATAATATTGCATGCGGGGTACGGTACGGGCTGCATGCGTGGAATCCGTCCTTCCCCCCTCCCCAACATGTGCTTCATAGCCGGCCTAGCGCCACCCACGAAAACCTGTGTTAACACCAGTGAACCTGGTGGGATCCACAATGACGATAAGCCGCCTATTAGTTAGTTTGTGTTAACACAGGTTTTCCCAAAAGTGTGGGGCGGGGGCCTGGGGCGGGGGCCTGGGGCGGGGGCCTGGGGCGAGGGTTCTTGATACCAGCCCAACCTGGGGGGGGAGGGGACATGGCGCGGGCGAGGCAAGGGGCCAGGGAATTTGCATGGGCGGGCTGGACGACACGCTGGACGGCGCGGTTGGCGCCCTGCTGTCAAGGTTGTGTAAGAAATCCGTTCTGCCGGATAGGCATTGCATCCCCTTGCATGCGGCCAAGTGGAATGGCAGATGCCGTGGCCTTGGCCTCCTCTTCGAAGGCCATATCCCACATGGTGAATGGCCCTCTCGGGGCGGCACCTCGCGCCCGCCCGTGTCGTCTGCTGTACCTCATCACTTGCCCAGGCCCGTGCACCCACCCAACACACACACACACACACACACACACACACACACACCTTCACTCCCCCTCCTCCTGACCCGTGCCACGCACATGCACATGCACGCGCACGCACACACACACACACACACACACACAGTGTCGACCCTTTCCCTTGTGCTTTTCTAACACACACACACACACAGTGTCTTTCATTTGTTCGCTCCCTTGTGAAATCCAGAGCACACACACACACACACAAACACACACAAGTTGTCAGTCCTTGGTTGTTTTTCCTTTGTGCTTTCTGACACACACACACAGGGTTTTAGTGTGCTGTACGCCTACATCCTGAACTTCGAGGACGTGCCGCTCACGGCGCTGCAGGTGGGTGGGTGGGGGGGCTGTGGGGGATGGCTGTGGGTGTGGGGGGGGCATATTGCCGCAAGGCGGAGGGGCAAGACATTGGGGTGACGAGCGGCAATGCATGGGGGCCCGCAGGGGTGCGCGCTCAGGCAGGCCGGCACTCAGGCTGGCCGGCACTCAGGCAGGCCGGCACGCACGCAGGCCGGCACGCACGCAGGCCGGCACGCACGCAGGCAGGCAGGCGGTCGCCAAGCTGCTCTCCACGTGCATGGCCCGTCTCTCGCTGCTCTCACACGACACTCGCGCCGGCGCCTAGTCCTACCAGTCCTACCTCGTCGCCGCCGCCGTGCGCCACCCACTCCATCACACCTCACCACTCAGGTGCTGCTGGTCAACCTCATCACGTCCGTGACGCTGGGCCTGGCGCTGGCCGCGGAGCCGCCCGAGCCCGACATCATGGACCGCCAGCCGCGCCGCCGCGGCAAGAGGCTGGTGGTGAGCGGGGCAGGAGGAGGGGCAGGAGTGGGTAAGGGGGATGGGAGGGGCAGGAGTGGGTAAGGGGGATGGGAGGGGCAGGAGTGGGTAGGGGGAGGGGAGGGGAGGACGCCGTAGCGCCAGGAACCCGCCTCAACAATCTCTTTGCACCCACAACATCCGATGGTTGCTTTGCTCGGGGCTGCAATACCGTAATCACTATAACCCGTCTTTGCACCCACATCACCACGAAAACCGCAACAGGGCAAGCTGCTGCTGTGGCGCATGTTCTTCGTGTGCCACGTGGTTGTGGCGCTGGTGCTGGGGCTGTTCTACTGGGCGGGCCAGGACGGCAGCAGCACCCCGGGCGGCGGCTACCCGCTCAAGCAGCAGCGCGCAGAGGCGTTCAACACGCTGGTGGGCGCGCAGGTGGCGTACTTTGTCAACTGCAGGTGAGAGGGAGGGGGTGCGAGAGGGGCCGGGGGCTGCAGTTGGTGGGCTGGGTGGGCTCGGAGGGCGGGCTGGGTGGGCTCGGAGGGCGGACTGGGTGGGCTCGGAGGGTGGGCTGGGTGGGCTCGGAGGGCGGGCTGGGTGGGCTCGGAGGGCGGACTGGGTGGGCTCGGAGGGTGGGCTGGGTGGGCTCAGAGGGCGGGCTGGGTGGGCGCTGATGGTGCTGGGGCTGTGCCCCTGACACGCCAGGCCGCCGGTACACACACACACACACTTGTCTGCTGTTCTCTCCCTTGTGATCTTTCAACACACTTACACGCGCACATGCCAGGAGGACCTCGCGCGCGCGCGCGACACCGCTCAAGCACTTGCATGCACGGTCTGCGTTTCCCCTATCTCATGTAGTCCAAAAACACACACACACACATACACACACACACACGTACGCACACAGGTTCCTGAAGCTGGCGTCCTTCCACCCGCGCGTGTTCGTGGGCAACCCCATCGCCTACGTGTCCATCAGCCTGGTGGCGGCGCTCATGGTGGGTGGGTGGGTGGGTGGGTGGGTGGGTGGGTGGGTGGGTGGGTGGGTGGGTGGGTGGGTGGGTGGGTGGGCGGGTGGGTGCCTGGGTGGGTGGGCGGGTGGGTGGGTGGGTGGGTGGGTGGGTGGGTGGGTGGGTGGGTGGGTGGGTGGGTGGGTGGGTGGGTGGGTGGGCGGGTGGGTGGGTGAGTGGGTGGGTGGGTGGGCGGGTGGGTGGGTGGGTGGGTGGGTGGGTGGGTGGGTGGGTGGGCGGGTGGGTGAGTGGGTGGGTGGGTGAGTGGGTGGGTGGGGTGGGAGAAAAGAAAGGAGCGGAGGGGCAGACGGCAGAGCGTGGAGGCGGGGAGCAGGGGTGGCCGGGGCTTGTGGAGTTGTAGGCGAGGAAGAGGGGCTGGGGCGGTGACAGCGTCGCTTGCTTGCTGAAGGCTTACGAGTGGTAGAGACCCACAGTCATGGACCGCAGCGCTCGTGCAGGGTTGTGGACAAGAAGGTGGGAGCCTCCGCGCCCCACGTGCCCCTTTATGAAACACACGCGTGTGACCCTCCCCACCCTCCCGCCCTCGATGCAGGTGTTTGTGACGTACGTGCCCGGCGTCAACGCCTTTTTCCACATGAGCGGAATGGACGGCGTTCAGTGGGCGCGCGTGGTTGTGGCCACCGCCGTCGTCTTTGTGGTCGTGGAGGTTGAGAAGGCGCTGGTCGACCCGCTGTTCATGCCCATCATGCGCCCCATCCTGGCCTGGATCGAGGACCACACGCCCGACTGCCTGTCCGTCAAGCAGAGCGCCAAGGCGCTGCAGGGCGCCTGCGTGCGCTGCACCGCCGGCTGCCTGCCGGCGGGGGGCGGGGGGGCCGAGCAGGGCGCCGGGGCCGCGGGACACGTCGTCGACGAGGCGGCAGGAGGCGCGGCGGCGGCGGCGGGCAGGCGCGGCGCGCCGTTGCGCACGCAGCGCCGCGGCAGCGTGGCGGCGGCCAAGGCGGCGCCCGCCACCAGCGCCGCCGCCGCGGCGATGACGGCGGCGCCGTCGCCGACCCTGACGTCCACCTCGGCGGCGCTGTCCGCCATGTCGGAGGTGGATGGCCACGGCCACGTCAAGCTGGGCGTGGTGCGCGAGGTGGCGGTGGCGGTGGTGGAGCCGGGCGCGGTCCCGGGTGCGGGTGCGGCCCTGGGTGCGGGTGCGGGTGCGGACCCGGGTGCGGCTGCGGCCCCGGGCGCGGGCGATGTGGAGATGGGCCGGCCGCAGCAGCAGCAGCAGTAAGCAGCAGCAAGCAGTGAGCCGCAAGCGGTTTTGTTCTCGGAGCGGCGGGTCGTGCGGCTCACTCACGGGGCGATGCGGCGAGCAAGGGGTGGCACTGCGGCATGGCAGGGAGCGACACGGTCCACATGGGGCCGGGGGGACTGGCGGGGCGGGGCGGGGCAGCGAGGGGCAGCAGGGGACCAACGTGGTGGCTGCGGACAGGATTGCGCTGGGCGCTGGGGGCCTGGCGCGCGTGATGTGCAACTTCTGTCCTTGGATTTCGTTGATTGCTCACTCAGCGCTTGGCTGGTTCCGGGAATACCGTAAGGGCTGCACTGGTTACAGAGGTTACCCGCACTTGTTGCATGGGCGGCCGTACACGCATGAAGCGGTGCGGTGGCAAGCGCATTTGTGGTGGTCCTATGGAAAAAAGGATATGTACGCATGAGGGCTTTGCTGCGAGTGTAAAGCCCTTTGGAGACGAGGTAGTATGGTACTGTGTAGTTGCATGCATGGCTCAACTGTACAACAGCCCCCAACTGGCTGTTGAGTTGCATGATGATCTACAGTTTTTAAAGCATGACAGGACCCAGGAACCTGTGCGGAATACTTCATGCTCATGCTGCGCTTGGCTATAGGGCTATGGTGGGAAGGTCGGCGGAGTGGCCAACACGTTTTGGCATCTGTAGTGCGGCATAACCTAAAAGATTTTAAACCAATCCGCAGAAACAACAGTCACCACTGTTTGGCACACGTTGCAATTTTCTATTGCACATTTTTAGGCATGCAGCTCACAACGCGCATTAAGTACGGTAACCGTGCGCATAAATGTTTTGGCAATTCCTTCTAGCCGGTGCGATAATGCTCAAAGCGAGTGCCTGAACCGTCTACTTTTTACCGGTAGTGCCGTGCGTTGGGGCGGCACTCTTGTGCTGGTTGCAGGCCATTGGACTTGGTTGCATGCAACGTTGCGGCATGAGGGTTGCTTGCGCGGTTCGCGGCACTGCGCACACTGCGCTGCTGGCGTTTATCATAGGGTTGCCGTGAGTAGGCGCCATGCGCACATGTGGGACGGGGCAGCGTCCTTTCTTTGATTTTACGGACATGGGCAACTGCTCCCGCGCGCCTACTAGAACAAAGGTGCGGCCGAATGCCGCCCGCGCGGCAGGTCTAATGCTGCTGGTGTGTGGCATGGAGCGGACACTTCGTACGGGCAGATTCGCCACGTTGCATTTTGTACTTGAGCGGAGTTGCAATGCGGATGCAGATCAAGATCAGGGACACTCTGGGCATGCTCGGAAGACGCGGTGGACGTTGCACAGGGCCATGAATAAAGCAGGGCTTGAGGCGCACGCATACCGTACATGCAGGCCAGGAGGTAGGCCCCCGATGCAAGCCACGCATGACGTACACGGGGCATACGGGAAGCCAGGGCTTGCTCACGTGTAAGACGTGTAACTTGATTACTTGACGCGCGGCGGCCACGAGCGAATGTGGAGCATCCGTTGTCCGTTGATGGCTGCCGGGCCATGCCGCATCGCTCCATCCAGGAGCAGTTGTGCAGTGGGTTTTAGGGCGGGGCGCGGCGCGGCGCGGCGCCAGACCGACAGGCCGGCAGACCGCTAGCTAGCAACTTACAGGTGGCAGGGATATGAGGGATTGCTGCTGTGGACTGTGGTCGGTGGCGAACGTTGCCCCCCCCCCCACCACGAAGTCTTTTCCGGCGGCCTGCTGGCGAGCGGTACACGGTATGCAGCGCGACCACTGGCGACCACGCGTGGGGGCACTGATCACACCCGTGGCTGGAGGGCACTGCAGACTATTACGCAAGGCTGCGCCCTTGCTTGAGCCTTGCAGGTCCAAAAAGCTAATCAAGCACTGGCACTGTGGCATCCCAACTCTGCCACCCTGACCCCGGGGCTATACGGTACACGTTGCCACCTACTCCTCACCAGGCAAGCAGGCCAGGCCCCAACCCGTGAAGGTACCGCAGCAGCACGCCCGAATGTGGCCAGGACCTCACCTTGTCTTTCACACCAGCCCAGGATACCGCCGCTTAACAGGGAAACACAAAGCGCATCTTGCCATAACTTTAGGCAGCCACCCACTACGCTGCCTGCCTCTCACGTGCACAGTTCGGTCAATGCCCGCCGTCACACCTCCCAAACACCATGCCCCATGAGTCGTAAATGACCCAAGGGCACAACCGGCACCAACGTCCCGCCCGTCGCCCAAAACCAATGTGGCACATGTCATCTGCAAGCGACCATTGCGCATTTGCCCATGAACGTGCAACCAGCTGATGACTACGACCAGAGGTCACTTTGAGTTGAGGCCCCAGCAGCTCAGCAGGCTGCCCTTCTGGGCCGGCGCCGGCCGGGAAGCAGCAGCCCCGCCCGCGCCCTTCTTGCCGCTTCCGCCCTTGCCGCCAGTCGCCGGAGACGCCCTCTTTCCGCCACCGGCGCCGACCTTGCCCGCGGCGGACCGTGGCGACGGCGCCGCCGCGCCTCCCGTCCCACGTCCACCTGCGCCTCCGCCCGCGGCCCGAGCACCTCCGCTCGCTGCTCCTGGCCCTGCTCCTGCTCCGGCTGTGGTGGGCGCAGCGGGTGTGCGCTGTTGCGCCGTCACGGGGCCCGGCCCGTCACTTCCCGCCCCGCCCCCGGCACTGCTGCTCGCGGCGCCATGTCTGCGGCCGCCTCGCCCCTCCACCACCGCCCCCTCCTCCTGCCCCTCCACCACCACCTCCTCCTGCCCCTCCAAGTCCTCGTCGCCATCCGAGATCACGACCACGTCGTCGGGCGGAGAAGGCGCCGCCGGTGAGCATGCCGCCGCGCCCGCGCCGGCGCCCTGCTCTGCTGACGCAGCGGGCGGCTGCCGCGGCGGCCCGCGCGAGTGGCGGTGCCCGCCAGCGGCTTGGGGCCCAGCCGGCTCTCCGTCGCCTCGCGAAAGCCGTTGATGCCGTTGGTGCGGCTCCAGCCGGGAGGCTAGCGTCGCCGCTCCATCCTGGGAGCCCCCGGGGCCGCGGCCGTGATCTGCACCGTCTGCTTGTCTGGGCGCCTCCTCCGCGGTGACCTCCGTGGCCGCCGTTACCAGCGTCGCGGCCGCCGAGGCTCCGTGCTCTGGCTGCTGCTCCCGCTTCACCCCACCCACACCAACGCCTCTGCGAGCGCAAGCAGCCGCAGCCGGTGCAGGCGCAGGCGCAGGCGCGGCCTTGAAGGCGGCGGCGGCGGCCGTAGGCACAGGGCCGCCTGCAGAAGACCGCTGCTGCTGGGGCTGGGGCTGCTGGGGCTGGGGCTGGGGCTGGGGCTGGGGCTTGAAGAAGGAGCCGATGGCTCCCTTTCGGCTCCGCATGTCCTGTGTGTGTGAGAGGAGCGCCCATTGACGCGCGTGGCAATTCAGGATCGCGGCATGTTCACCACACGGCGCACCGACGAGGCACGTGTATCACGTGTTAACGGTGATAAGGAAAGAACTTGGGAGTTCTGGCTAACAGCTCCCATACATACATCCCGTCTCGGCGTGAGGCACGGGCGCGAATCGCACCGCCGCCGGATGTTTGACACGGCCGTGTACCACGTGCACACAAGGGCGCGGCACACGGCACACACGGCATCCCCACACACGTCTCACACATGCCGTACACGTATACGTACCTTGGCAGCATCGGGCTTCTCGTACCCAGGCTTGGACATCTCGGGGGTCACCGGGTGCCAGCGTAGCAGCGGCCCGCCGTACGGCCGACACAGCTGTGCATTATGTGCCGTGATCACGCAGGGAGGTGTGGGCGTGGGCACGTGCGTGGGCGTGGAGTCAGCAGGTGTGCGGATTGTGAGTGGGTGGCCATCAAGCAGCTGGATGGCGTACGTGGAGGGCTCGGCAGCAGCAATGCGCTCCCGGTGCTCGACCATGCAACGAGCTACACGAGCTGCAGCGGGCCGTGTGACGCACCCACAAACCCGCCCAACCAGCCACCCAGCCATCCCTACCATCGAGCCAGCCAGCCAACCAGCCAGCCAGCCAGCGACACGTCTGCCAACGAGCAATAACTTAGGACGCCCGCAACCTACCTACAAGAATTACGCGAACGCACGCTGTCGACCTCACCTGCGCCACCAGCCCCGCCGCCTTGCTCTTGGCCCCCGCCAGCCGCTGCTGATACGTGGCATCGTCACCACCATCCAGCCCCCGCTCCGACGACTGCTTCTGACTGCCGCCGCCGCCGCCGCCGCCACCGCCCCCGGCGGCCTCCCAGTCCCCCGCCTGCGGCAGCTGCAGCTCCTTCTGACGCCCGCAGCCCTCCCCTGCCACCACGCCCTCGCCCTCGCCTTCCTCGCTTCCAGCTGCTGCGTCACTGCCGCCGCCGCCCCCGCCTCCACCGCCGCCACCGCTTGCTCCAAGACCGGCGGGCGGTGCGGCCAGCAGTCGGGCTCGCTTGGCTGGCCGCTGGCCGGCACCGCCCTCTTCCTCCGCCGCATGACCCGCCGCCTCCGCCTCCGCCTCCTCCTTCACCCCTGTCACGCCCTCAGCGGAGGCTCCGGCATCCGCCTCCCAGCCCTCCTTCATCCCGCCGCTTAGGGCTGCGTCGCTGCTGCCAAGCGCGCCCTCTTTCCCGGCGCCGGCTGCCGCGGCGGCGCCATCGGCGCCCGGCAGCTCGCCGTCTCCAAGCCAGGCCGCCACCTCCTGCATTTTCGGGAGTGGGTTGACGACGGTGGGGTTCGGTGGCTTCTGCACACCGTCGTCGTGCATGCAGTCGAACAGGAGGCAGGGCAGAGCGCCGAGCCCTGCTCAAGGCCCGTCCATCGGGCCCGTTGGTCCTGGTGCCTGTGCGCTGGCTGCGCTGGCGGCGGCACAGCACCGCGCAGCCAACCAGGTCCTTGCACTCACCTCCTGTGTGGTTAGGATGACTGGCATGCGGTCGTGCAGCCAGGCCTGAGTCGAGGTGAGACGGGCGGCAGGGACGGGCAGGGGCAGGGGCAGGGGCGGCAGCGAGTGGGGGTGGGTTTGTGGGTTTGTGGGGCAGGGCAGAATCTGGGGCGCAATGGTGCCGCACAGCGAGATGGGCGACGGGTCAGAAGCTCGCGAGGCACGTCCCCCTGCAGCGCGTGCCCCGCCGGACGGCAGGAGGACACTGACCCCACAAGCACATACACGTACGCAACATGTACAGACGTCGCCGGGCGCCAGGCCCACAGGCTCACAGGTCCGCAACCGGCTCCAAATTAACTCACGATGGGTTTGCTGCTGTCGGTGGTGATGATGGTGCAGGTGGGCGTGGGCTCGCCGCCGCTGCCGTCTGCAGGCAGGTGCAGGTGCAGGTGCAGGTGCAGGTGCAGGTGCAGGTGCAGGTGCAGGTGCAGGTGCAGGTGCGGCGGCGTTCAAACACACACACCGGGCAGCAACAGCTGCACACAGGGCGGCCAGCAGCACACATGACATCAGCCCCCCCATCACATGGCGTACGCCAGCAGCAGCAGCTGGGTCAGCTCCTCGCCCCGCCACACACCACTCCTGCCCCGTACGTCGCCCAACACATACCCCGCGGCCTCGCGCGATCCAACTCGGAACCACCTCCGTCACCCGGCGCCATGTTCAAATGGTAGTCGCGCGTGTCTTGGCCCCCGCCTCCCCCCTCCCCCGCACACGCGGCTGCAGCCCCCAGTTGTCGTGTCGCGCAGCTGTCCTCCCAACGGGTTGGCTCAGGAGCCCACCGCACCCGTACCCCCACCCGTAACCCCCACCCACACCCGCACCCCCACCCCCACCCCCACCCCCACCCGCACCCGCACCCGCACCCGCACCCGCACCCGCACCCACGCCCGCACCCGTGCCCGTACCCCTGCCCCGTACCGTCGTATGTGTCGTACAGCCCCGCCAGGTACATGGCGCCGCCGGGGCTGTCGGGCGGCGCGGCGGTGAGGTGGTAGGGCTGCTTGCGGCCGGGCGCCTCTGTGTGCCTGGTGGTGGTGGTGGTGATGGGGGGTGATGGGGGGGTGATGAGGGGTGGTGGCGGCGGTGGCGGTGGTGGTGACGAGGGGTGGGAAGGGGAGGGGGCGCGAGAGGGGCGATACGGGGCCGGTGGTGTGTGGCGCGATCCAAATCGAACGCGTGTGCGCATGCCATACACGTGAACCTGCATGTGCAGCCGCAAACGGCAGCGGCAGCATCAACCCACCACTCATAGAAGCCGTCCAGGAGCACCACACACCTGCACGTGTGGCATGTGGGGGAGGCACGCGCGCCAGCTCTTTGGCTATGAAATGTTGGGCCATCCCCAGTCACTTTGCCTCTGCTTCATTGGTAGCGCTGCCTCCGCCCCCGTGAACCTCCTAGTCCAACCCGCAGCCTCCCTCGCGCCCCTGCTCCCCTCGGCCCCTGCGCCAGCCCTGCTGCAACACGCCACAGTGCCCCCGCCTTCCCATTCCTCCACCCAGAATCCCCAAACCCCAGCCCCCAACACCCGCAACCCCCTTACCCCCATCCGCGCGCTGCCCACCCACCTACGGAAGGGCAGCAGTCGGCTGAAGACGGACTTGGTCACCAGCCCGTCGTCGCGGGCGTTGAACATACGAAAGAAGTCGGGGCGCTCGCCAGGGGCCAGGCGCGTGAAGCTGGGCACCAGGCCCCAGCTGCGCCCATGCAGGGCATGTGTAGGCAGGAGGCGCAGTTCGCGTGAGAAAAGGGGGGAGGCGAGAACTGAAGACACCACCGGGAGTATTTTGGGAGAGCCGCAGCAAGCAAGGGAGCGCGGCCAACCAACCGCAGCACGCTCCGCATAAAACCTCGCCTCGCGGAACCCATACTCGCTTTCGAGACCACATGCTGTCACCTCTGAGTGCTTAGGCGCACGTGATTATCGCCCCCGGCAGCGAAACCTCACCGCATGGACACAACCTCGCGCTGCCCGTCTCGCCCCAGCCTCACGCAGGGTATCCAGGCCCCTGGACTGGCGTTGTATGTTGGCTGGTATCTGTCTGCATTGGCCCAACGGCCTTGGCCCTCGATTCGGGCTGCAGCAAGGATTTGGGCTCGCCCTAGCGAGCAGCGCGCCCGACCGCACATATGGTGTGCTGTAAAAGTTGAACAATGTTCCAATAGGAATAATAAAGACCAAGATAATTTTCCGCAAACGCAGAACGAGGTGTCGCGATCGCGGCTGACACACCCTTGGTTCCCCGTTGCCGACCCCTTCCCCCGGGTGGCAGGCGGATACCTGGAACGGCAACAAGCTTTCAGTCCTTTTACGCCTGTGCCTTTTGCGCTAGCCCTTCTCGGCTTGTGCTGCGGCCGGAGCACTCGTGAGCCTTTCACTGTCACACCAGGTCACACATCGCTGCGCTCCTTGTGCTGCAGCGCCTCGCTCAAGCTGCATCCCTGGTTGGCTCGAAGCGGTTAAGGCAGTTGAGCAGTTGAAAAGGCACCGCGGTGTACGGCACGTAGGCGGGGCTCCAGCCGGCGCTGGCGGCGGGCGGCGGACCGGCAGGACGCTGCTGGGGCGTGCCGCGTTCGGGCGGGGGTGATGCCGTGATGGTGGCTGTCGCCGGCATTCAGCACGTGGTGGTCATTGGCTGGAGCACGTGGGCTCATTCGGCACCAGTGATCAGGGACAAATGATACGGGCATGCGCTAAAATGCGAATGCAAAGAACTGATACTATTAGCACTCGGCTCGTCGCTCCCTGGCTGGAAGGGCACCAAGCAAGGGCCGGCGCCCGCGGCACACCAGGGGCAAGCACTGAGATTCGGATGCTCCGCTGCTCGACTCATGGGCTGTGGTGCGTAACAATGCGATATAGCCATCAGCGCCCGTTGTTACGACGTACGCCAGCCAGCACATCGGCAGACAGCATATCAAAGCCTTGAAGAAAACAGTACACAGCTCGGTGTGCCGTCTCGTAACCTTGCGATCTTGTCAGGGGGTCTAGCACTGGGTGACAACACTAGGAGCAAGCCCGTGCCTATTCCGTCTACTCGCCCCGCGCCCGGTTCAACAATGCAATCGCGCCCAGTTCTCAACAGAACAGCGCATGCGATGCAAGAGAAACCCGATTGCATTCAACCGCGCCATCATCACACATTCACACCCCAGCGCCGATCGCCGGCGCGGCATCAGCTATTGGCTCTGCGTGCCTCCTGCGCCCCCCGCTGGCTGCGTCCCCTCACTCCCCTCCGCCTTCTGCAGCTCCTCCTGTTTGCCCCTGGCGGGGTCCACCCCTTCCGCCGCCGCTGCCTCCCCCGCCTCTTCCCGCGCCACCACCACGACATTTGGTCGCGGATTGACCCGTACCGCCAAGCGGGGGTTGCCAAAATACAGCCGCAGAAGCATGGCCGCCGCCTCCGCGTCCACTCCTTTGGCCTGTGGGATGAGAAGGCAGCAACACCCGACATTTAGCTTCGGCAAAGCGCCTTGGGTGACTCACAGCTCAGCCGAGAAGGCGGCTACCCACCTGGTTTTCGCAGCCACCCACCCACGTTTCGCACCCACCCACCTGCTTCTCCTGGTGACTGATCCGCTCCTGCCAGTTCCGACCCATGCCCTTCACCACCGCACGCGTGGTGCTC
Source organism: Chlamydomonas schloesseri (assembly GCA_016834595.1). Classification (NCBI taxonomy): domain Eukaryota; kingdom Viridiplantae; phylum Chlorophyta; class Chlorophyceae; order Chlamydomonadales; family Chlamydomonadaceae; genus Chlamydomonas; species Chlamydomonas schloesseri. The sequence continues at coordinate 387,321 of JAEHOD010000086.1, forward strand.
TTCTCGTCTGCAGCGCACCAGCACCCATGGTAGAACAAGTGCCAGTGTCAAGAAGCGGCGGGGCCTTCGGGATCAGACACAAAAGCGTGTGTGCAGGCAGGCTGGTGCCGTGCAACCGCACAGCTGACGTACGGGCTATACACCATACCCCATCCTGCTTTTTAAACAGGCCCGGTGTGCATAGCTGCGGTGTCCCACGTCCACGTTCAAGCCGCAACGCCGACCCCCCCTTCCCCCGCCCTTCAGTACTCCTGCTCGCACCCCTCCCCCCGTAGCTCTCAACTGTACAGGTACACGCTGACGCCCGCCTCCCTGCCCAGCAGCGCCAGCGTGTGCGCCAGGCTGCGGCAGCGCCGCCCCTGCAGTGCGAACGCGCGTGTGTTAGTAAACGGAAACGGAGAGGATTGTGTGTGTGTGTGTGTGTGTGTGTGCATGGTTAGCCAGTGACATGCCCGCATCGCCCCACCGGCACGCCCCACCGGCCAGATACACAAATCATAGCAGCGGCACCCAGCTGCCAGCCAGCAACCCGGGAGAGGCTGAGCAGCCAACAGCTCTCCACCTCAGCTCCCACCCTTGCCAAGGCCGCCGCGCCCACTCTCCCGCAGCCCCCTTCCTGTAATGCTAACTGTGATGCAATCCGCGACGATGCCCCAACAGCCAATCACGCCAGCACGCACGCACGCCAAGCACGCACCCACCATGGGCGAGTCGGTGTGCGGCTTGACTATGTTGCCGCCCGGCTGCACGGGGATTCCCACCACCACCGCCTCGCAGCCCTGAGCCGCCGCCACCTCCAGCACCTGCACACAGCCGCAGCCATAACCACAGCCACATTACAGCAGCAGCAGCGCCACTACCAGTAGTTTGCCACAGCATATACCGTACATAGCGCCACAGGGGCAAACAGGCGAGCACAGCGCACGGCCGCAGGGCTCATGTGAGTCATGTGCTGCGCATGCGCCGCAACCGGGGCCTCAGGAGCGGCCTGTGTGTGACGTGGCACCGTCCATAGCTGGGCCGGAGGCGGCTGGAGGGTAGGCGGGGCCACGGCAGTGGTGCGGAGGCGGTGCTCGGCGGCTCGTGCCCCACATCACATCGCGGGTGTGTGTGTGTGTGTGTGGGGGGGGGGGGCGGTCTCTGCCCACCTCAAGCCCCGGAGCGCGTTGGTCGAGCCGATTGGATGGGGCTCTTGCTGAGTATAGTGCAGTGGGACTGGTGCGCTCCGGCACGGCCCCGCGTACCAGTCGGCATGCAATTCAGATCGATCACGCATGGCTAGGAGGCCTACCGTACGTCAATCGCATCAGCCGATGTGCCACTGTTCTGCCCAACACCGCACGAACGCGTACTTCACCTTCCTAGCCGGCCCTCCCCACGCCCCCGGCTGCACGGTGCGTCGCACACAGGCCGCCGCGTGGTGCGCAACCACCGCCACAGCGCGACCCCGCCCGTGCGCGGCCCTGCCCACCTGCCGTGCCACGTCGGACATCTTAGCGGTGCGCGGCGTGGGCAGCGCCTGCAGTGGGCAGCGTGGTGCACGCGGAAGACAACGCGAAAGACGGCTGGGCGGCTCAGGCAAGCAAGCAAGGCAGGCAAGTAAGGACGCCAGGGCATGCCCGGCCTTGAGCGGTCCTGGGTCATAGTCCCGCTGCCCGCTTCACGCACCCCCCACCCCGCTTAGCGGGCTGGGACAGCAGCCCTTGCAACACACAACGGGAAAGGTTACCCGGAAGCCGCTATCCTTTCACGCAAAAAGCCACTCCGCACGCCGCCAGCCGCTCGCCTTCAGCGCGTTGCAGAAGCCGTTCCGCCCCAGCGCCAGCCCCGTTGTAGCGGTGCCGTAGTCCACCCCCAACACACGCTGAGGCACGGCCGGTGCAGCAGGTGTCGCAGCAGGTGACGGGGCGGAGGCGGGTGAGCGGGCTGCGTGCACGGGGGGGGAAGAGCACGGCGAGGCCGAGTCTCGGAGGCGTCTGATGGCTGGAAGGTGACTGGAGGGGCTGGTTTGCGTTGGGCGCGCGAAAGCCAAGGCCAAAGCGTTAAAAAGGCGCTGCCCACGCCTGAGCTGCCGCGTGTGGGTGGTCACGATGCCCCCCCGCACCCCCGGGGCGCTCACCTGGCGCCGCAGCGAGCGAGGCGCCACGAGGACGTGCCGCTGGCCATCCGGGGCACAGACCTATCAACGCCACAGCGCCTCCGCGCCTCCGCTCGTGTACTAATGCTGCTCTATCATGCTGTGACCTACCCAAGCATGTTACATGCCTCCAGTCTTCTAAAGCAGGCGCAGGAGCCGCACAATTGGTCAAGTGTTGGGCGAGCATCAGCTTTCACGCCAGCAGTTATATGATAAGATAGGTATTGCTTCCTAAATAACAGTATTGCTTACCAAATAGGACGTGAAGGGACAATTCATAAGTTCGGTGCCTAGAGGGGTCTTTCAGGTAGGCAGGCCATTACCAATGTTCTTAACTATTAACCAAATAGTTGAAATTAACTACATTAACCTTCTTCGGGAGGCGTGGTCGACCTGAATCGCATGCCGAGTTGTACGCGGCGTGCCGGAGCGCACAAAAGTCCCTCGCTCCTTTGCATGTTGTCTTTGAGCACTGTATATGATGGCAGGTAGGGCATGCGCAGCACGCGATGCACGCCGCAGCGGGCGCGGGGGCCTGTTGCGGGGCGACGGAGGGCGGCAGCGCTACCGGTGCCGTATCCGCAACTGGCCCGGCCCAAGACCGCGCCGGTCCGCTCCCGATTGCTTCAACACCAAGGCGCCGGCCTTCCTCCACATACATACTTAGCAAGAGCCCCACCCAATAGGCTCGACCAATACATTAACAGACTCGGGTCGCTGTGCCACTCGCGATTTTCCGTCAAACATCGCTTCTCAAAGAGAGACACCACCTTAGCCTGTCCTTGGCTGCTACGTGGAGTATCTCTTGGGCCATTCAAACTCAAGGAGCTCAGCAGGACTGAGTGGAGCTTAGCGCTTTGGTGCAGCTGTCGTCGCGCAGGTGCGCATCGCTTGGCCCTGTAGCTTGGGCAGCGACCAGCGCCGAGCCTGCAGCAGCCGATCATCGCGGAAGCAGCTTTTCTTATGCAACAGTGCTGGCGGAGGGGGTTCTCGCGGCTCTGCGACAGCGCTTGCCCTTTTGTGCTGTAGCTTGGCGCGAGCAGCCGCGCCGGCCTTCTAAGTCTCTGCCCAGCAGCGGCTTGATAGACACAGCTATCTTATTGCGCTTGCAAGAGGCAGCAAGACTAAACGGGGGCACTTTGAGTTGACAACATTCTGATGTCGCTCCCCACCGTCTTTCGTTTCGCAGACCGCTGCTAAGGATGGGGCGACCGCCCCTTCGGTTGACCAAGGGCTGCCTGCTGGCAGTCCTGTTTCTCGGGACACTAGCATGGACAGGTGCGCGCAAGCGGGCTTTCGAAGCGCTGGCGAGCAGTGGCTAATGCATGCTTAGCCTAGGATTTCTGCCAAGGGCAGCGGGTGAGCTGGAGGCGCACTCGGCCAGTGTGGGGCTTGGGTGGTATGTAGCGCGCGCGCCGTCAACCGGTGCCCCAACCAGCCCCTGCCCTTCGCGCACGTCGCTCAACGTCTTGCCCCCCTCGCTTCTATCCGCATCCTGCAGGTCGGGCACAAGACCCGGACCCGGAGGCGGGCATCTCACCCATTCTGCCCGGGTTTGAGGCGGACACGGCCGCGCTGAACCGCTTTCCCTTCTGCCAGTGCGAGGACTACCGCTGCTCCTCCTCACCCTACCGCCTCGACTCGATTGCCTCGCCCACCGGCCGCACCGATGAACTGTGCTACCGGATAAACCGGGTGGGCTGCAGCCAGGCTAACCCCTGCTGCAAGATGCTGCTGGCGTCTCTGGGCAAGGTGGAGTTCTCGGTGGAGAAGTCGTGCTCCAACCAGTACCTTGGCTCTTGGGTGAACGGCGTCAAGCGCAACTCTTTCTTCGACACCGGCTTTGCCACCGGCAAGATCCGCATCACGCCCCTGGGCATGACTGCGGACACGGCCGCCAACGCCACCGTCTGCCTGCGCTTCCAGCCCGGTGCCACCTGCAACTCGTACCCCGTGCTGTGCGGCAACACCGCCGGCATGTGCACGTACGCCGTGTTTGAGAGCAGCAACCACCGCTGCTGCCCCATCTGCGCCCAGGCGCTGCCCCCGCCGCCGCCCACCACCCCGGCGATCCGCAAGCCGCCGCCGTCGCCTCCTCCCCCTCCTCCCCCGTCGCCGCCTCCTCCCCCGCCTCCCCCTCCCCCTCCCCCGCCTCCCCCTCCTCCCCTGCCTCCGCCGCCTCCCCCTCCCCCGCCTCCTCCCCCGCCTCCCCCTCCTCCCCCGTCGCCTCCCCCTCCCCCACCTCCTCCCCCTCCTCCCCCGCCTCCTCCTCCCCCGCCTCCCCTGCCGCCTCCTCCCCCTCCTCCCCCGCCCCCGCCTCCTCCTCCCCCGCCACCTCCCTCGCCGCCCCCTCCTCCCCCGCCTCCGCCTCCCCCTCCCCCGCCCCCGCCTCCTCCCCCTCCCTACCCTGACGCCGCCCGCCCCGAGGCGCCCAAGTGCGATTGCATCTCGTCTTTCCTCAAGACCACCTCGCGCTTCCGCCTGGACTTTGCCAACTCCACTGTGACCCCCTCCGCCATCACCTACAACTTCAACCTGTACGTGATCCGGCCCCAGGATTGCTGGGCGCCCGGCTACCGCGGCGGCAGCTGCTGCAACCAGACCCTGGTGAACATTCAGCTGAACCTGGCGGAGGGCATCCAGCTGGCTGACCTGGGCGACGCCACGCTGACCACCTCGACCGGCAAGGTCATGCGCGTGTCCAAGCAGCGCGACTTCTGGGGCGTCAAGCTCTACCCCAACGACGACACCCGCGGCCGCGACTACACGCCCTCGCTGTTCGTGACCAACTTCACGGACGGCAAGCCCTGGAAGCTGTCGGTGGCGGTCAAGACCGACGCCTACCCCACGCCCCGCCCCAGCCAGTGGCCCTGCGGCCCCTCCAAGTACCTGACCGACGACCCCAACGTGTGCGACATCATGCTCAACGGCTACCAGACCGTCATCGGAAAGCCCACCACCATCCTCAACATCACCGGCTTCGACGTGCCCAACTGCTGCCCCGAGGGCATCATCCGCTACAAGAAGGAGGACAACTGCTGCGTGGACAACCTGGCCGAGAACCCCTACCGCCTGGGCTACAACGCCACCAACAACTCGACCAAGGACGACACCATCCTCACCTTCAAGCTGTCGTACGCGGGCATGTCGAACGGCCCCTATGGCGGCATCTTCGACGGCGTGCGCCCCAACTGCTCGGTCACTGAGGTGGACCAGCTGGAGCTCTTCATTGCGCCCGAGACGCTCAACTCGGTGTACAAGGTCACGGTGGACGGCGCGGAGGCGGACTTCACCAAGTCCTCGAACCCCTGGCAGAGCTGGGTCCGCGCCATCAACCTGCACAAGGTGACCAAGACGCCCAGCCTGGTGTCGGTGTTCTTTGCCAAGGACGTGACGCCCGACCAGGTGTGCACCAGCAAGGTGGCCACGAACCCGCTGTGCGAGTACGTGCTGCGCGGTTCGTACGACGTGGCGTCGCAGGAGTTCCAGTGCTGCCCAGCCGGCGCTACCGCCGTGGCCGCCGCCAGCTGCCCCGCGTAATATGCGGCGAGTGGCAAGCGGCCCAGTGCCGCCCGCCGTCAGCGCGCATGGTGGCTTCCACAGTTGGCCGTTCATGTAGCTCACACAGGCGGGCGGCACAGCAGCAGCGTTGGAGGCGCCACGGAGAGCTCTGGGGCTATCTCTAGCATAGCGAGCAAGCGAGCTCGGCAACGGAGCTCTGGCGCGGATGGATCAATGGCGATGGGAGATGTCCGTCGCTCTTGACTGGCCGGGGTGCTAGATGGGTAGGCACGCGTGCACTGAGAGACATAGGTAGTAAATGGGTGTAGGGGTGGGATGGAAAGCGTTGAGTTGGGACGCGCGTTCTGAAGGGGGGGATGTTTATGAGAGTCGGCTAGGCGGGGCGGGGGCTAGTGGGGGGCCCCGTGCCAACGCGGCGCGCGCATTGACGTTCGTGTGATCACGATGTGTACCTAGGAACCCCATCACGGCGATGCAATTGATTGCCTCCTAGCTTAACTGCGGTGTGTCGTGTATTCGTGTGCTGACACGATAACCCGAACCCTAGAGACACACGACCTAGACCAACCAACTTAGTAGCCGCACACGCTAGCTGACTTAATGACTAGGATGTGTGCCAGGATGTGTTGATGTGGTGGAAGGATGATGGCTGATGTGCAATAGACTCGACCGACCCGCCTAAGCGGTGGACGGGATGCGTCGGGACGGCCGCATGACGGAGACCGGGCCTGACTGACGATAAAGGCAGCGCGCGCCCTCGGGCCATCCGCCCTGGGCAAGATTAGCACTGTGTAACACAGTACATGTGAGCACTGCACTCGCTGTTCCACTCGGGTTTAGGAAGGGATCAGGAAACAGGACATGATAAGTAAAACTTTGTCAGTTGTGCAGTAGAGCCTGCAAGGAGTTCGGTTTGTGATGGCGCGGGTAAACGGGCTGCCAAACCGGAAGCGAGCTTGGTGCGTCAGGGCGCAAACGCGTTGTTTACTGGAGTACAGCTTCGCTTCGCTTTCGTTTCGCAATTTACCGCATGTCTTTAATACAGCAGCTAGGCCTGACATGGTCTTGATTCTTCAAGCGCAAAGCGGATCACGGCGGCCACGGCCCTGCAGCAGGGTGGGAATGGCGTGGAAGGCATGCGGGCCCGGGTGCCTCCCCCCTGTCTCCCCATACAGATTGCCGAAGCGGGGACGGTTCAGCCCAGGTTGAGGAAGCCGGGGCGCTCACACTACGCCGAAGCGCAGGCGGATAGGCGACCAACGGCGGGTGTGTTTCGTAGACATCCCCCGTGCGCGGCTTCGAAACCCATATTTCGAGGAGAGCCTAATGCAGCCACTGCTGCTGTGCTGCTCATTATGAAGACCATCAGAGATAGAATGAAGGGCGTGTGCGCCAACACGCACACGCGGCAGGCGCTGCCCTGCCATGTAGCATACGGTATGCTACGTACTGTAAAATGTGGAGAAACACCGTCCCGGCAACGGTCAACCTGTCACTGACGCCGCCGCAGGCCTCGTAACAAGTGTATCAAGATCTGGGTTGATGGCTTGGTGCGGGCGCGCGCGCACGGGGCCCGTGTGCGGACCACATGTGGGGTGCCCCTGGGCCAACGCGGGCCGCCCTACACGCCCCCATGGTCATTCTGTTACTCATGCATCTGCACATGCAGGCGAGACAGCAGCTGACAGGCACCGCGCATTCAACTGAATTGGTGTGCTCATGTTGTAGGTACGGCCCGAGCCCGCGCATACATTGCGCCTCCTAGCAGCCAGCTGCATGATCTTGATGTCCCCCCCAGTCCCAGTCACTCTCCGGCTCCCTGCCAGTTCCGTGGTTGTCAATGCGTGGTGGCTGAAGCATGCCGAGCACACAACCCATCACGCAAAGGATGGATCCCCGAGACAACCCAAGCGAGCAGGCCGCACTTGTCATTACATAAGTAGCACGCTTCCTCCCCTTCGGTGCCATGTGCGCCGTCTTTGAGACTGCTCCTGGCCACGTCCTGCCTTTCTCCTCTACCCTAGCATCCACATCTAAAACGTAAGGTAGTCCTGCTGGGCTGCTGCTGCCCCCACCGCCTAGCTTTCGCTTTGCATACGCATCCCTGCACATTGCTATATCCAACGCTGTTGAAACCCCTTCATTCTGATAAACTTCTTCACACATTCCTAGCCTCAATATATGGATCACTGCACTGCCATTGCCGCCGCCTGCGCACTACAGCCCTTGGCATCACGTCACGCCCTTGCTCCCAGATCACGTGCGGTCCAGATCCAGACATAACCAGCGTAACCTGGTGCAGACCCTCCGATGCGCTCCGTACCTGCCTGCCTGCCTTTTCCAACTCCCAACGGTCGCGCTTCACTCCGCCACCCCACTCCACACCCATGCCAAGCCACTGCTCCGGGATGGCTTGCAGCGCTCTCACGCGGCCGCGAAGGTGCCGGCCGCGGCCGCGGCTGCGGTGGGTGTGCCGGCGGCGGCCTTGGAGGTCTGGTCCGGCGCGGCCAGGCGGGCGATGTCGGCGACCACGTTCTTGAGCTGCTTCCACGCCGCGTCGCGCGCCGCGTCCGCCTCCGCCTGCTCTGCCTTGAGCTGTGGGCGGCAGGGGAGGAGAGAGAGTGGATTGGACGGGAGCGAAAGGGAGGGGCTGGAAATAAGGAAGGGGCTTGGGCTGGAAGTATTGCCGGGATGGTGGGGGCAGAAGGAAGGCGGGACCCCGAGGAAGGGGGGCCACGTTGCAGGCGCGGCGCAGGGCTCAGCGGGTAAGCCGCACGGCAGTGCATACGCGGTGCAGGGTAGGCACACGCAAACGGCAGCAGCACAAAGCTGGCGAGCTGAACGCATTTTGATTTCATAGGTGGCGTGCATTCTGACAGCAAGCCTAGTTTCCAGCGCAAACCTCATGGACACGCACCACCGAAGGCGTGCCACCCGCCTTCCCCCGACCAGCACAGCTACACCCCTTTTGCCCCGTGCTGCGTAACCCCGCCCAGGACGCAGCACAAGGAGCCTCGTACCTTGGCAATGCGCTGCGTGAGCGCGTCCAGATCCGTGGTCTTGCCCGTGTCCACCGCCGCAGCAACGGTCTGCGAAGCCTTCAGGCGAGCTACCTCCGCCTTCAGGGCATCGATCTCCGCCTTTGCCGCGGCGAGCTCCTTCCGGAGCTGCTCCGCGTCAGCCCCTCCAGTTGCGCTGTTTGATGATGTAGCAGTAGTCTCTGCGGGCGCCGACTCAGTCACTTGCGTGACGGAGGGCTCCTCAGACAGCGATGCCTCAGCGACAGGACCGCTGTTCTCCGGCTCCGGAGCACCGCTGTTGGTAGGGCTATTGGCAGCCTCAGCAGCGTTGCCCTTGCCCTTGCCGCCCTTCTTCTTGGCCATTTGCAAACAAGTTCAAGCGGCTACAGAACGAATTGCAGAAGAAGGTCACGCCGGATCAGCGCTTAGATGCCTTTAATGTATTTAAGGAGTAAAGCTTTGTTGATTGCACTTTCTTGCGCGCGCGAAGGGCGGGCCTTGAGCAAATTCGATTCAAGTGGGGGATGGAGAAAGAACAGCTGCCAATCGGCCTGCCTGCAGCGCCGGGCCATGCTGCAACCTATTCAATTTGCCTTTGCATACAGAGTTACTTTGGATACCGGAGCTAGGTTCTGCTCGCGCCGTCGTGCGTCCAGAGCTTGCGCTCTTCCTGTGCCTGGCATACACCTGCTCGTTCATAAAAAAACTTCACACCAGTCTTATACTTGTCTTCCTGCGCCTTCGTTAGTAGGCTTTCCAACGACGCCGCATTCCCTTCGCACTCGGCTGTCGGTCTCTCTGTTCGCGCGCGACGACGAGGAAGTCGTGACCTAACGTCGACGCAGCAAGCATCTATTCATCAAGCTTCACGGCGGGACCAGCCAGCGCGCGCCAGACCCACCTGGCACCCGCGCGCGGACCGGGCCCCCGGCGCGGCCTGGCGGCGGAGCCCACGCAGTACTCCGAAGCTCGGCGGCTTCCTCGTTTCCTTGCCCCGCGTCTCGCCTCCCACTTCCACTGCGACACCCGCTAGCCCTGCTGCTGCCTAATCCACGTCACGTGGCGCGAGGATGGATGACGACATGGACGACCAGGTGCCCTTCTCCCAGGAGGCGATGCGGCACCAGGTGGGGGCCGGGGGCGGGCGGGGCGCTGTTTCGGGTTGGGCAGGTGGTTTCTTGCGCCGTTGCCAGCCGCAAGCCAGGCGTGTGTGTGTGTGTATGTGTGTGTGTGTGTGGGTGGGGGAGTCTAAACACCAGCCCGAGCTAAACCAGCTAAAGTTAGGCTAGCCAAGCCCAGACAGGTGCGATGTCGGGGGTTCAAAGCTGCTTTCCGGGCGCTTCCCTGCCGTGCGGGCAAACAAATGAACCGGCGCCTTGCGTTGGGGGGGTTAGAGGACGGGCCAAAGGGTGGTGCTGTGAACCCAGTATTGTACACTGATAGAATGCCGCCAACCTGTGACATGGAAGCACACGCTGGCCAACACATTCCCAGACGTACATGCGCCGGATCCCACGGCTGGAGCGAGCACGGGCGGGGACCCCCCCCCTCAGGCCGCAACCCACCTAAACCCACCTAAACACTTTAAACCCCGGTTTGCATTCATGGGCTGCGGCACACACAGGACACAGGGCACGCACAAGTCTTTCATAGTACTCTCCCTTGTGACCTCTAACACAGGACATGGTCTTCACAGCCTACAACTTCAGCTCCGGCGGCGGCGGCGCAGGCGCCGCCGCCGCCACCACCACCAACGCCTCTCCCACCCAGCACCCGCCGCCGCAGCCGCCGCCGCCAGCGTACGCACAGCAGCACCGGCAGCAGCAGCACCAGCAGCAGCTGGAGCTGAGCGGCGCCACCGCCGCGGACGCGCTGGCGGCGGCCGCCGCCCACAACCCGCACCTGCTGCGCATGTCGCTGCTCGACGGCAGCCAGCACGGCGAGTGCGGCGGCCTGCCGCCGGCGGCGGCGGCGGGACCCGGGCCGGCCTCCGAAGCAGGGGCAGCGGCCGCCGCCGCCGCCGCGGCTTCCGGGGCGGCGGGGCCGTCAGGCGGCTCCGGTCTGCAGGCGGGTGCCTCAGCGGTGCACGGAGCCGGAGGCGGCGGCGGCGGCGGCGGGGGTGCAGATGCGAGCTTTGCCAGCCCCCATGCGGACCTGCCCGGTGTGGGCGTCAGCGGCGGCGGCGGCAGCGGCGGCCTGGGGATGGATGCGGCGCTGGTGGCGGCGCTGGCGGCGGCGGGTGGCGGGGGCGGCGGCGGCGAAGGGGAGGGCAGCCCGGGCGCGGTGGCGGCTGCCGCCGCGGGGCAGCAGCAGCAGCGGCGGCGGCGGGGCAAGATCTTCAGTGACCCTGTGCACGAGATCATCCGGTGCGTGAGTGATGGCGTCTGTGGTGGAGGGTGATGGCCCGGCACCGCTGGACGGGGGCGTGAAGCCGAGGGGTTGGTGCTCGGCGGCGCCGGCTGCAGTGTGTGCTGCCGGGCAGCCGCACCGTGTGGCTTCCTGACCTCATGCTGATTGGCATCGTCTTCACCGCAACAACACGCCCGCATTGCGTCGTGTGGATGTCAGTCCACCCGCGTTCAGCGCTCCAAGCCCCCACGCCGCGCCACCCGTGCTATCCGTGCGGAATTTGCCACGACCCGATAACCCACCCGCTCCACCTCCACATGCAACCGCCGCGTCCTCCCCAACCACCACTCTCACGACCAAACCCACTACTCCACCGCACCCACACCCACACCTCCCTTCTCCGTCCACCACCTCCCTCCCTCCCTCCCCTCCTCCCTCCCATCCCACCACCTCCCTTCCCTCCCCTCCCCTCCTCACGCTCCTCCCCTCCTCACGCCCCTCCCCTCCTCACGCCCCTCCCCACGCCCACGAACCCCCCCCCCCTCCCCCAGGCTGGACCCCATCCACGTGGACGTGATCGACACGCCGCAGTACCAGCGCCTGCGCGAGCTGCACCAGCTGGGCCTCACGCACCTGGTGTTCCCGGGCGCGGTGCACAGCCGCTTCGAGCACAGCCTGGGAGTGGGCTTCAAGGTGGGGTGAGGCGGTGGAGGGTGTTTGTGTGTGCGGGGGGGGGGGGGCGGTGAGGGCGGCGGGGGGGGGGGTGCGGGGTAGTTCATTCCAGGAACCAAAGCGACCATTGGGGATGGGGGGCGGTGAGGTGGGGTGAGGGCGTGGGAGGTGGGGAGGGGTAAATGGCAAAGCATTCCCGTTCTAAGACAACTGCACTGCGGGGAGAAACAGGGGTTGGGGGCGGCCGGGGGGGGAGGGGAGGGGGAGGGGGCCCAAGGGTGGACGAGGGCGTGGTGGATTGAAGCGGATGGGCTGAGGGGGTTACTGGTAAACAGTCCCGGTGAGAAACAAACTGCGAAGAACGTGACTGCGCTGAGGGGGTGGGTGAGGCGGGATAGTCATTCCACAAACAAAAGCGGGGATGATGGGATGGAAATTGACACTCGCCTGCCACCCCCGAACCCCAACCCCTCCTCCGCACCCCACGTGTCCGCACCCCCGCCCTCCACCCCCCCTCCCACACACACACCCACCCACGCAACCCCCCCACACACACGCACGCCCCACACACGCAGGCTTTCGAGGTGGCGGACCGCATCTACCGCACCCAGGGCCGCCAGCTGGGCATGGAGCTGGACGACATCAAGCGCGTGTCGCTGGCGGGTGGGCGCGGGGGGGGGGCGTTTGGGGGGGGGGGCGGGAGGGGGCCCGGAGGGTGGCGCGGGGGCGGGGCGCGGGGCGTGGCTTGGGTGCGTGGTTAGAGGAAGAAAGAGGAGCAGCAGCAGGAAGAGGGCGAGGACGGGACAGGAGGAGGAGTCGGGGTGCAGGTGTGCTAAGTGCTTCGGCGCAAAGAAAAGGGGCTGCGGTGCCCTTGTGGCCCCCTTGCGCTGCACTGCGCTGCGCTGTCCTGTCCTGCCGTGCGGAACCCGTCACTGCGGTGCTTCACCTCCCTCCCTCGTCCTCCCTCCCTCCATCCACTCCCCCACCAAGCTTCGCCCACTCGCTCCCCCACCCCACCCCTACTGTCTTCCCCCCGCCCCCTCGACTCGACTACTCCTTCCCGCCCGTCAACCCCGCCGCCCACCCGCAACCCCTGCCCCATCCCGCCCCACCCGCACCCGACGGCCGAGCTCCGTTCCCGTGGCGGCTGTGCTACTGAACCGCTCTGGACCAGCAGCTTCAGGGGCTAGTGGGAAAACATTTTCAGTCCGCGCAAAAGTTCTAGGCAGCGGGCACCAGGCCCCCGGCGTTCGCAGCCGCGTTGCGTATGCGTGCGTGCGTGCGTGCGCGTGTGTTCCCCCGCCTTCCCATGGTGCCCGCGTGTGTCCCCGTCGTGCGGGTACCATGGGGTTTGGCGTGGTGGCGGGAGCTCTCGCGAGCCCCGCCACGCCCCCTGTGTTGCGTCCGACTGTGAGTCGCGTGTCGGTGTGCGTGTACGTGCCGGCGTGTGTGCGCGTGTCCGGTTGCTCCCATGCCGTCCGCTGTCTTGGTCGCGTGCATGTTTGTGTCTTTTATTTTTAGGTGCACACGCATGCGACCTCTCTCTGTTTTGCCTTGCCGCCCTCGCCTTAACGGTCCCTGCCTCTTTTTGTTTGCCACCCTCACACATGGCGCGTCTTCGGGTTTCCCTGCGGCGTGGCACTGTCACGCCGCTCCGTAGGTACGTATGGGTGCAAGGCGCTCAGCAAGCTATCGCGCGTCTCTCGCACCGCACGTCTCGCCGTCTCGCCGCCTTTTCTTGCTTTTTCCAGCCGCCCGCTTAGGGGCGCGCTACCTTTCACTCGACATACATACCGATTACTATACTCGCCAGCAAACGGGAACGCAGCCTCGACGAACACGGCGCTGGAGCCAACGGTAATGTACCCGCTGTTCCGCTGGACATCGGCACTTCACAACCATTTGATAAACACCATCCGATGGATGGCTACCCCCCCCCCCCCCCCCCCCGCCCCACCCACAACCCCTGCCCCGCCCCGCCCTCCCCGCCCCCTCCCCCATCCCTCGCGTGTACCCGCTGTACCTCCGCACATATCGGCACTTCTGTTTTGATGAAACACTATCCATGGATGGCTACCCCACGTGGCTCCCCCCACCCCCTTCAGGCCTGTGCCACGACCTGGGCCACGGCCCCTTCAGCCACGTGTGGGAGTACGAGTTCCTGCCGCGCCGCCTGGGCAGCCTGCAGGAGGGCGGCGAGCAGTGGGCGCAGCTCAAGGACTGGTGGGTGGCCGTGTGGGTGCGGTGTGTGTATGTGTGGGTGTGGGTTTGTGTGGGTGTGGGTTTGTGTGGGTGTGTATGCGTGTGTGTGGGCGTGTGTATGCAGGCGGAGAGGGAGGTGTTAACTCCAAATCAGTAGCGTGGGGAAGCCAGCTGCGCTGCGAGCAGCGTGTGTGGGGGTTGGGGGTAGTTGTAAATACCAGCCCATTCACATACATCCTTGTAAACGCACACACACACACACACACACACACACACCCCAAAAACCATTTGATAAACACCATCCTATGGATGGCTACCCCCACACACAGGGAGCACGAGAACATGTCCGCCGCCATCCTGTCGCACCTAGTGGACGAGAACCACATCGAGGACATCAGCGGGTGGGTGGGCGGGCGGGTGGGTTCTGGAATGAACAAACCCCAACCCACCATACGCGTACCCTAAAGCTGCCCCACCCCACCCACCCGAACAATCCCGCCCTACACGCCCCCACCTACCCACCCTACACGTACCCAGTCCCACCCACCCACCCAACCCGAACCCCACCCCACCCCACCTGCCCCCCACCTTCCCCCGCCCCCAAACCCAACCCAGCGAGGACATCCGGGTCATCCAGTCGCTCATCAAGGGTGACGCCTTCGCGGCCGAGGGCTACCTGTACGACATCGTGGCCAACAAGCGCAACGGGTGAGGCGGGGGGGGGGAGAAGGAGAGGGAGGGAGGGAGATTGGGGGGGGGGGGAGAGAGGGGGCAGGCAAGGGGGTTCAATGGGGGGTGGACAGGATAGGGCAGAGGGGTTGGGCGGGTGAGGGGTTGGACCGTGGGACGGGGGTTGAGAAGTAGGGGGTTACTGGTAAACAGTCCCGGTGAGAAACAAACTGCGAAGGACATGACTGCGCTGCAACTGGGAGGTAGGGGGAGCCGCTGTTTGTGTTTGTGTGTGTTGGGAACCCCACCTCCGTAACTGTTGTACCACTTCGCGCCATATGTCCTTGCAAGCCTCAATGGTCGCTTTGGTTTCTGGAATGAACTCCCCCCCATTTGATGAACACCATCCTATGGATGGCTACCCCCCTCTTATGCATTGGGTTTGGTTTAGTTTGGGCTGGTAACCACAACCCCCCTCCCCCGGCCCCAGTGTGGACGTGGACAAGTTCGACTACCTGCAGCGCGACGCGCTCATGTGCGGTGTGGAGATCGGCTGCAGCTTCCGCCGCCTGCTCATGCTCACCAAGGTGTGTGCGTGTGTGTCTGCTCCCGTGTGTTTCCCCACCCTTCCCCGCCCCGCCCCGCCCCGCCCCGGCTCAGCCTCGATGTTTTGGCGGGCGTGTGTGGCTTTGGCGGGCGTGTGCCGTGGCCCGATGTGGCCACGGCCGCTTGCGCTAGGGGGGGGGTCGCTTCCACGGGGGGGGGGGCCTGCTTGCCGCGCCGTTTCCGTCGTTGACTATGTGGAGGGGGCTGTCTGTGCGGTCTGTCTGTCTGTCTGAGCGCCGAAGGCACGGGGCATGCGACGAGGACGCGACGTCACGCCTAGGCCGCCTGGCGGCGTTGATGGTTGCGGTGCCGTGTCTTGCCATCTGTCTCGCGCTGCGTGGCGTCGCATTGTGTGTGGTGGCATCGCCTGGCCGGGCGCCCGGAGCGTGAGGAATGCGCAACAGTAAAACGCTCCAGCAACATCGGCCAGCTACCTCAGTCGGTACAGTCACAGCGCGCAATTTTGCCTCTGTCCCGACTGCTCATGTATTGACGGTATTTGGGGGGTGGGATCTTCTGACACTCGAGGGACGCCGCACACCTGTTCCCTTGCTTGCATCACCGCCGTGTCTTCGTGACAAATCAAATATTCACGCCTGCCTGCCTGCCTGCCTGCCTGCCTGCCTGCCTGCCCCCCTTCACACACAAACAACCCTTCACAACCGCCTGCCTGCCTGCCCCCCTCACGCCAGGTGCTGGACAACCAGATCACCTACAAATGGAGCGAGTACAGCAACCTGTGGAACCTCTTCCACACCCGCGCCTCCATGTTCCGGCAGGTCTACCTGCACAGGTGGGTGGGTGTGGGAGGGGGGTGGGAGGGGGGGAAGAGGGGGTAGCTCATTCCAGAAACCAAAGCAACCATTGCATTGGGGGGGGGAGGGAGAGGAGGGGAAGGTTGTAAGTACCAGCCCAATCTAAACCAAGAAGCCAAACTAGCGAGCGCAGTACAGGCAAAGGCGACAGGTGTGTGTTTGGGAAGGGGGGGGGGGGGAAGAGAAGGAGTGGCAGTTTTCTCCAACTACCCCACCTGAACACGGGACCCGGAGCCCGTGACCCAGGACCGCAGAGGTGGGGGAAGTGGGGTGCGTGGGGTGGGGTAAGGTGGGCGGAGCGGTTTTGAGGCGGCCAGGCGGTGGGCAGGTGTTGGGGCGGGGGGCAGTACAGGGCGGTGCTCCCTCCCTCCCTCCCCCCCGCACTCCCGCACCGCCGCCGCCACCTTCGACCACACGCTCCGCCACCACATGCACGTCGCCCCCTCACCCCTTCGCTCTTTTGCATTGGGTTAAGTTTCGTTTGGGCTGGTGGCTACACCCACACACACGTACGCACACATATTCACACCCACACACGCACCCACACACACACACACACACACACACACACACACACACACACACACACACACACACACACACACACGTTCCCTGCTTGGCGTTCCTGTCCCTTCATGCGCACAAGTCCTTCATTTGTTCTCTCCCTGGTGACCTCTAACACACGCATGCAGGAAGACCAAGGCCGTTGAGTTCATGGTGTGTGATGCGCTGGTGGAGGCGGACCAGGCACTGGGCTTCAGCCGCGCCTGCGCCAACGCCGAGGTGGGCGGGCGGGTGCAAGTGGGTGGGCGGGCGGGTGGGCGGCCGGGTGGGCGGGTGGGGGTACCATTCCCGTTGAGAAACTGACTGCGCTGCGAATGGAGGCGGGTGGGGAGGGGGGCTGGAAAAGGTGCGGGGGGGGGCATCGGCTGGTGGGAAAGGAGGAGGTGTTTAACAAACCCCCTGAGCCTCTCTCTGACCCTCCCCTTTCACCCAACTCGCGTTCCGGTGCTGCGCCCGCGCCTCCCCGCTGCTCCTTCCCACTTATCAGGACGCCACAACCTGCCCTTATCCCTTTCCAACTCCCCCCTCTCCCTCCTCCCCCCCACCGCCTCCCCCCTCTGATACACACCATCCTATGGATGGCTACCCCCCTCCGCCTCCCCTTCTCCCCCCTCCGCCTCCCCTTCTCCCCCCTCCACTCATCAGGACTTCTGCATGCTCAACGACACGCTGCTGAGTCAGATCGAGAACTACGGCCTGCTGACCGGTGACTTCAGGTCCGTGCGAGCGTGTGGGTGGCGGGTGGGGTGGTTGGGTGGGGGTGTGTGTATTGTTTCCAGCCCAACAAGCCATACCCAATGGTGGTGGTGGCGGGTGAGGGTGTGGTGGTGAGAGTGCGGTGGTGTGTGAGGGTGGGGTAGTTCATTCCGAAACCCAGAAAGACCAAGACCCAGAAACCAGAGAACCATTGGGATGAAGGCTGGCTTTGGGTTGAACGGGCGCCTGTTGAGAAATGGGGTTCCGCGCGGTCCCCAAGTCCCAACGCTTCAGTGGGATCATGGATGATGTGGTCGTTGTCGGGGGCGGGGGCAGCTGGCGCGGTTGGCGGGGACGTCTGCAGGAAGGGCTCGGGTTTGGGCGGCGGATGTAACAACGGGTTTACAGGCGGCCTGGCGGATGTGTGCGGCTGCTCGACTGCTCGCCCCTGCACGCACGCGGCCGTTGGACTGCACCGACTGCGCACATTACGTAGTGTGTGTGCGTGTGTCGCGCGGTGTGCGCGTGTATGTGTGTGTGCGTGTATGTGTGTGTGCGCGTGTGCCTACGTCGCAGGTCCGCCAAGCGGCAGCGCGAGCAACGCCAGCAGCGCGGCGACGGCGCCGGCGGCGCGGACCCGCTGGCGGCGGCGGCGGGGGCTGAGGGTCTGGACAACGGCACCGAGACGCGCATGGCCAGGGCGCAGGCGATCATACGGCGACTGCGGAAGAGGGAGCTGTACACGTGAGCAGGGCAGCGCGGTCGGCCGGGAGGGAGGGAGGGAGGGGAAGAAACAGGAGGATGCGTGGGTTGGGATATGCGTTGGGAGGTGGTGGGGATGGGGTTGGGGTTGGGGAGGGCCGCGGGGTGTCAAATAGTATGGCACACACTGACATAGTTGATTTGGGGCGGTGGGCAGGGAGTTGGCACACGTGGGGTAGGGAGTTGGCTTTGGGCATCGCCCTGCACGTACTGCGGTGGTACCGTACTGCGGTGGTACCGTACTGCGGGGGATCCCAACCCCCCTTTCACGACAGCCCCAAACCCCAAACCCAAACCCCACGCGCCCTCCCTCTCCTCCCCGCCCCTACGTGCCACCACTTCCTGCTCCTCCCAGCTTTTGCAACCAGGCCAACGTGCCGCAGGAGCTGCTGCGGGAGCGCAAGTGGGACGTGAGTGGGGGGGGGGTAGTTCATTCCAGAAACCAAAAGCGAAACGACCAAGAGAAGAGGGGGCGGGACCGCTACTGCCGCGGCTGGTGCTGCCGTATCGGTTACCGGGAGGAGCGGGGCTGCCGGGGAGCGCTGAAGGACAGGGCAGGGCAGGGGTAAGGCAGGGCAGGCGCTCCGACTCGCATGCGTGCGCACAGACCACCACACGGCGGCACGCACGTCCGACACACGACACACGACACGCCTGCCCTAACCTCCTCACCTCCCCACCTCCTCACATTTTGGACGGATGATGTCGACTCGATGGCAAATTGGCAATGCATGAATTATACATGCATACGGTACATACATCCGCCCATCTCACACCTCTGGAATGAATGGACGGACGTGACAGGACATGAAGAAGAAGTTCACGGCGGCCGAGGTGGCTGCCTGCCACCCGGGGCTGCGGCCCGACGACGTGATAGTGTCCACCTCCAAGATCGACTTCACGGCCGGCGGCGGCAACCCCCTGGACTCGGTGAGAGGTCTAGGCCTAGGCGGGAGGGGTAGGGGGCTGAAGGGGGGCGGGCCGGATGGAGGGGACGGGCTGAGGGGGGGGGGGCGGGCGGGGGCTGCCGGCTGTGGAATACGGCCACACGGCGGCAAACCCCAGGACTCGGTGGGTAGGCGGGTGGGCTGAGGGTGCAGGGCGGTGGGCTGCCACACGTGCCGTGCCCTCGTGCCCATCGCTTATAGATGTTCCCACCCTCAAGCACGCCTCGCCCCCCACACGCCGGTCCCCGCCCCCCATGCGCCCCCCATGCGCCCCCCACTCGGACAGATCCGGTTCTTCCATACCTCCGACGACGTGGAGGCCTTCCCCATGGACCCGCGCTGGGTGCTGGGCATCATCCCTGAGTTTCATCAGGTGTGTGATTGCCGTATCACTATTACTCACTATCCCGGTGCGCTCCGCAAGCGAGCGAAAGGACAGCAAGTGTTTTTGGTTTTGTTGGTGTTGGCGGTCTGGCCACGCGCATGGAAGGGGCTGCGCCGTTATGCCGTTGATTGTGCTTTTTGGCCGCACGTTGCGCTGGTTGGCAGCTTGTGCGCGGCTGCGTGCGGTCTGCACCCCAGCTACGGCCCTAGCCCTAGGCCCTGCAGGCCGGTTGCCGCCGGCCCCGCTGCAGGCCCGCTGCAGGCTCCCTTCGTACGGGGAGCCGCGCTACGGTACTGCAGTTCCGTACTTGGGTAGGGATGCCCCGCCAATGCTGCGCGCCGGACCCTGCCCTCCCGCTACTACGGTACACGCCGCGCAGGAACACATCGTGCGCGCCTACACTCCCCGCACCGAGCCGGGCTACAAGGAGAAGGTGGAGGACGCCTTCCAGCGCTGGTGCCGGCGCTACTTTGGCAGCAACGCGCAGATGGCAACGCCCGCGCGGCGCCGGCCGCCGCCGCCGCAGCCGGACGCGCTCACGGCGCGGGAGGTGAGGTGGGGGAAGGAGGAGGAGGAGGAAGGGGAGGGCGCCACGCAACATCCATTCGCGCACAGCCATTTGGGATTTGTCGATGCCAGCGCACGCGAACCAGGACACGGGCGGCTGCGCATGTCAGTTGTTGGAAATGCTGCGATGGACAGGACTCCGCACAACCTCCCACAACCCCGCACCCACATCCATCTGGCTCCCCGGCCCGGGTGTCGTACCGCACACAGGCGGCACGCACAGGCGCCATCCCCTACCGTGGCGCCGCCGCCGCCGGGGGGCCCCCTGCGGCCTCCATGCGGCCGCCCGCCGGCCCCCCCGGCTCCGCCTCCATCACCGTCGGCCCCGCGGCCGTGCGCAGCTCCGCCGCCGCCGGCAGCGTGGCCGGCCGCGGCGGCGGCGGAGGCGGCGCGGGCCCCAGCCTTGGGGACTGGAGCGCCGGCGGCGACGGCGTCGGGGGCAGCGGCGGCGCCGGCGGCGGCACGCCCACGCGCTCGACGCCGGTGCTGGCGGGCGGCGCCGCCGCTGCCACGGGGTCGCACACCTTTGGTGGCGTTCACGGCCCGGCGGCAGCGGCGGCGGCCTCGGAGGGCGGCGCGGCGACGGGCGCGGGTGCGTCCACGGCAGACGGCGGCACAGGCAAGGGGGTCAAGCGGGCGCGTGGGCTGTTCTCGCAAGAGGAGGAAAGCGCGTGAGAGGGGAGGTGATGGCTGGGCTTGGATTGCTGTGGGGCAGGTGGGGGTGGTTGTACTTGGTACTGGAGGAGGTGTCAGGATAGTTGCGTGGCGTTGCGTGGCGTGGCATCGTGCTCCATTGGTGACGAGCAGGAGCAGGAGTAGTAGGATGTGGGGTTGTACGGCCAAGCGGTGTGGCGTCGGCGCATTCGCCGACTGATGTGCATTCGGATATCATGATTGGGCCATCCGCCGCATTCGGCAGCGTGTCGCCAAGGCCCCCAGTGCATTGGTTTACCGTGTGTGTGCGGTGAGCCGTTGAGTACGTGGCTGGTGTGTGGGTGAGCCGTGCAGTTTGCATTGGTTACAGGAGGGACCTGCCGACGCACTTCACGAGCCAGCACAGCGCTTTGTACGTATGTACGTACGTACGTACGTACGTACAAAGTCCCGCATGGCGCTGCACGTGGGAGTGGCGCATGCGGCACGTACGGCGCGTACGGCGCATGTGCTGCAGCCGCAGGCTGTGGGAGCCAGAGAGGGCGGCAGAGGGCAGGACAGAGTGATGAGGACAAGCAGGTGACACGTGAGGGGGGGGGTAGCCATCCATGGATGGTGTTTAATCAATAATTGGGGGGGGGGCGGCACTTCAGCTCAGGCGTACGCCTGACTGGTGACTAGGCTGCAGAGCGGGAGGGCCGGGGTGTCTGCCGATAAACGCTGCGGTGATACGGAGTTATGTGCAGCACGTGAGCCCACGTGAGGGCGTGAGGAGTGACATCATCAGCACCACGTACGGCGCGCATGTGGGCTGAATGGCTTGGGACTGCACTGCATTACGGTATGCCTTGTGGTCCGTCAGACCGTCACCAACTCGCTGGCGATGTGCCGATGTCCTGGTGTGGACTTGGTGTTGACTGCTACGGCTGGGGTGTGTCAGGTGCCTGGAGCGACCCCTGGTGAGTGGCTGAAATGCTGAACGCACATGCAAACGGACTGAGTGACTGACGGAGCCCATGCTGCGATGAGCCGGAGGCGTGAGTCAGTGCGTGGCCTGCTTACACAAGCCTCGCAGCATCGGGTCATTTGGCAGTAGCGGGCATGGGTCGAGTAAAACTTGCACTCGCGCAAGCAGGAGACTGGAGTTTACTCGACCCATGCTTGCACGAGTGCAAGGAGTGCACCACTTCCGGGCGACGCGGATCCTGATGTGGCAGCGCCCTGTTACAGCTCAACCCTGCACATTCCGAGTTGCACGCTAATGAATGTTCACTTCCCACCGTACTGCCGTACACGTATACGATATACCATCGCCCCAGTGCGAAGCAAGCAGCCAGCAGTCAATCACACCACCATCCATAACTCCGGTACGGGGACGGGTATCCAGAGCCCCTGCTTCTCTGTATGCGGGCCCGCCGCGCCGCCACTCCGCCGGGCAGCGGCGACGCGAGCCCCTCTTCTGTTCGCAGCAGCGCCAAGCGACCAGACCAGACCAGGCACACACACACACACACATGCACTGGTCCGGCCTGCACCTGCCCGCAGGCCCACATCTTGGCCTCTGGTCCCGCCCCGGCCCCGTTCCTCCTGTCGCCACAACCCCAGGACGACCGGGCAGAGCCCGCAGGCCCGTCGCCACGACCCGCCCCTCCTCCCCTGTCCACTGGCCTCTTCACGCCATGGTCAGCAATAATTTCTTCACTGTCACGTTTCTCCTTTGCGGAAAGACGCACGCGACCGATCTTGACAACTGTAACTTCCGGCGACACGCAGACGCGCGTCGTGCATGAGAGCGTTTCTTCTATTAGCGGAGATCCGCCACTGCTGCCCAGTAATGCAGCTTCTCCTCTCCTTATGTACATTGCTCCGCCACTCCAGGCGGCGAGCTTTGTCTTCCGCCCCCTTGCTCGCGCCCTCCACCTCCCGCGCTCCTGCCATCCCACCTTCCTTCCTGTCACCTCTGCCTTGTGCGGCACCTCTACTTGAAGAAGTAGGCGATGGAGATGAGCACATACAGCGCGATCAGCTGCACGCCCAGCAGCCAGTGGCTGGTGGCGCCCGCGGTCACGAAGTTGGCCTGCGGCGCGCGAGGGGTGGGGGGCGTGGGGTGGGGGTGCCGTACATGTGTGTGTGTGTTGGTAAACGGAAACGGAGAGGAATCCCATGTGTGTGTGTGTGTGTGTGTGTGTGTGTGTGTGTTTGTGCATTAGTGGTGATGTGTGTGTGTGTGTGTGTTGGAAAACGCAAGATTTAAGGAAAACGCAAACTGGTGCGTATGTGTGTGTTTGAGTATGAGAGAGAGTTGGGGGCGGGTGCGTTGTGGTGCGTGATGGTAAGCGATGCAGGGGATGTGCGCGTCATATTCAGCAGCGCGCGGCGGTGTGCATGTGCAGAAGCGACTTGGGTTGGTGGAGGGGCCCCGCCCTTACCCCGCCTGTGCCGCACGCCTTCTCCTCCCCATGTCGCCCTGCTTCTGGCGCCCCGCCACCTCCTGCCACATCCCCCTCGCCCCTGTCCCCACACCCACCGAAGCCCCAAACCGCCCCCATGCAGTAGGCCCACCCAAAAAAATGCAAACGCATTGCGCGCATCCTCTTGCACGCCTCCCCCTCGCACCCGCCCCCCCTGCTCCCCTCCAGCCCCCTCCCGCCAGCCGCCAAACCCTGCCCTGCCCTGCCCCCGCACGAACACACACACACACACACACACACGCACCTGCGCCACCGACAGCATGAGCGCCATGGCGCTGAAGGGGTCGAACGACAGCGTGAAGGGGTGGCCGGTGCACCAGCCCACCACCACCGCGAAGGGCACCGCGAACAGGGCCACCTGGAGGTGTGGGTGGCGGGCGTTGTTGGCGTGCGGGTGGTGGGCGTTTGCCGTGTGTGAGTGGTGGGTGTTTTTATATGTGTGGGTGCGGGTTTGTTCAGGGGAGGTGAGGAAGGAGAAAGGACGAGGGAAGGAACGCGATGGAGAGGAGCGCCAAGAGGGCGGGGGTAGAAGAGTGGCAGCAGCTGTGCGCCCCCCGATGCTGCTTCTTTTCTGGCGCGCCGCACGACCCACCTGGATGGAGGAGCCCACGGCCACGCCCATTGAGCTGAGAGGGGGGGGGGTGAGGGGCGGTGGACAGCCAGGGCGAGGAGGAGGCGAGGAGGTCGGAGGGAGGGAGGGAGCAGCAGTGTGTGTGTGTGGGGGGGGGCGCCATTCATTTAAGTTAATGACGAGGTAGACGGGGGGGCGGGCGCGCGGGGAGCAGGACAACATCAGCACCCACCCACTCCCCCACCAACTGCCTGCCGCTGACTGCCCGCCGGTGACCAAGTGCCAATATGAATGCATGAAGGAAATGAATGCCAGTGACTGCCTGCCAGCCTGTTGCCCACTGCCAGCCAATTTCCAAACTCACAGGTCCATCTTGTTCTTGGTGGCCACGATGACGGCGGTCATGTGCTCGCAGGCGTTGCCGGCGATGGGCAGGATGATGGTGCCCAGGAACGCCTCGCCCAGGCCCGAGCTGGGGGGGGCATGAGGTGTGTGTGTGTTACTGTAAAGATATGTACAAACGTGTGTGTGTGTGTGTGTGTGTGGTGGTGGTGGTGGTTGAGGGGTTGGGGCTCGGTGTGGTTAGGAGGGTTGTGTTGTGTGTTGTGTGTGGGTCGGGGTTGGGTGGGATGCACAGTGTTGCACTGTGGCGAGCTGTTTTGGGGTGTGCAAGCGGTGGTGGGCGAAAAGCGACGGCTGCCTGGAGTGGCTTAGGACAGCGCGAAGGAAGCCTTGGAAATACGAGAGCTGGCGGGCATTGTGCTGCCGGTCGCTGCTGCAGCTGCAGCTGCTGCTGCCTCTTGTCCCTGCAAGCTAGCTAGCTAGCTGGGTAGCTAGGTAGCTGGTCAGGCCCCACTCACGTCTTGCTGAACTCCTCAAGCGACGAAGTCAGGTACCTGCAGCAGCAGGCGCCACAGGGGGGTTGGCGGCGGGGCAGCGCCAGGCGGCACGTGGCTGAAGCGGCGCCCGGCACGTGCACGTTGGGGGCAACCTGTCGTGCCCCCCGGTCGCCCCAGCCCTCCTCTTTCCCTTGAATCTCCTCCGCTCCTGGCGGCTGCCACGGCCTCTCGCCGCCTCAGCCCGTAGCACCCCGCCTCCCTCCCCCCTACCCTTCCGCCTGCGTGCCCCCTGGCCTGCACAACTCCACCTTGGCCCCCTCGTCCCGATCGCCTCCTCCCGCCTTTTCGTCTTCCCCCCCGCCCCCATGGTCACTTTGGTTCCTGAAATCACCTCCCCACCCCCCACACCCGTATCACAGTTCTCTCCCTTGTGATCTATAACACACCCGTATCCCGTTTGACCTAACACACACACACACACTGTACACGCCCCCCACCCCCACCCCAAGCCCCCGCCACTCACTCGCTGGCCGCCGCCACCACCAGCGTGATGACGGTCAGCAGCCCCACGGACGCCACCAGGCTCAGCATGGGCTCCTCCGCCTCGGCCGGCAGCCCGTCGGAGCCGATCTCCTCGGGGCCACTGCCCTCCTGAGCGTGTGTGGGTGTGGGCGTGTGTGTGTGTGTGGGCGTGTGTGTGAGTGTGGGCGTGGGCGGGCAGGTGGGCGTGGGCGGGCAGGTGGGTGAGACCAGAGGGTGGGTGGGATGAGAGGGCGGGTGAGGGGATGGACGAATGGCAACAACACGTGCTCTCTCTTGCTGTTGTCCCCCGCGCCCTTCTGCCTGCTCCTCGTCCTCCTTCCGCCCCAGCCCGCTTCCACCTCCAGCTCCGCTCCCGCCCTGTGCCTGTCCCTGCCCTCCAACCACTCCCCCCCCTGCTTCCCTCCCACCCACCTCGAACAGGTCGGTGTGCGTGTACAGCTGGAAGCCCAGGTAGCAGGCGTAGCTGCGGGCAGGTGGGGAGGAGGGGGAAAGGCAGGGAAGGGGGCGGGGTGAGGCGGGGGCAGCTCATGAAAAGCAGGCAGCCGGCCGGCTTTGCTTTGGGGCCAGATGAAGCAGACAAGCCTCCATCCATGCCCTACGCCCACGTAATTGCAGCGCTACACACGCACACGCCCATGCCCATTCGCCTACGTCCCCGCCGCCTACACCACGCCTTCCCCATCCCCATCCACACCGCCACCCATCATCACATCACCACCACCACCACCGCCACATCCGCCACCACCGCCACGCCACCGCACCAGAGCAGCAGCACCACCGCCGTGCCGCGGCTGATGCCCAGCACCAGCGCCTCGGGGTCGTGCTCGGAGCCGCCGCCGAACAGCAGCCCGGCGCCGGTGGGGATGAGGAAGCCCAGCGCCGCCAGGAACAGCAGCGAGCTGCGCGGTGGAGGTGCGGAGGCGCAGGGGCGCAGAGGGAGGGGCAAGGAGGTTGGTTGGAGGGGGGTTGGAGGCGGGGGTGTAGGGAAGGGGATGTTTGCGTGGGTGGGTAAGGAGGTGGGTAGGGCGCAGGTGACGTTGGGAAGGTGGGGGGCAGTGCGGGCGCAGCGGTGGCACAGCGGAGACAAAGCGGTGGCAATGCGGTCTCAGTCCGTGCGCCTTTCCCTGCAACGTACCGTACGTCCAGCCGCCCCTGTGCCACGTCTTCCCATGTCGCCTCCGCCTCCGCCCCCTTGCTTTCCCTGACCCCCTCCCGCCTCCGCCCCCACGCACGCGCCGCCCTGCTCCACCCCGCCCTGCCCTGCCCTGAGCCCCTCACCCGGACGCCTGGTTGCCTGTGGCGTTGAACTTCTGGGTCTTGTTCCACAGACCGCCGAAGAAGAAGGAGCAGCCTGTGGCAGCGGGGAGGATGGGTTGCAGGGGTGCCGGGTGCGGTGGTGGAATGAGCACAAGGCTGAGGGCGGGCGTGTGTGGGTTGGGGGGGGGGAGACCGGCTGGTGGGTGCCATGCCATGTTTTCAAGCCAGGCCGCGTGCCGTCCTCTTCTGCTGCACAAGCCTTTTCAGGCCAGCAACCGCGACTGCCGCTCCCGCTCCTTCTTTCTTCACGGTATTCGTATCACAGAAAGTGCAACGCGACTGCCGCCCCCGCTCCTTGCACTTTCTATGATACGGATACCATGAAGAAAGAAACTCCCCCTCCCTCCCTCCCGCCAGCTAGCTCCCTCCCCAATCCCCATTCCTCCCGCTCCCCCACCCCACCCAACCCTCAAACCCCGTCCTCTGACTCACCCATGACCAGCAGCAGGTTGGACAGAATGGAGCCCAGCAGCGAGGCCGCCACCACGCCGTACAGCCCGTTGAGCAGCGCGGCGATTGACAGGATCACCTCCACGATGTTGCCAAAGGTGGCCTGGCGGCATTAGGCGGCAGTGCAGCGGTCCAGTGGCGTGGAGAGGGAAGGTAGGGGTGGGGTTATAAATGCCAGCCCGTCCTGAGACGGAAATCAAACTAGCGCGTGAGGCACAGGCAGTGGCGGCAAAGGGAAGGTGTGGATCCTTATGGGGGCGGGGCGGAGAGCGTGAGTGATGTGGGCAGGGGGCAGGGCGGGTGGGTTGCGTCTACCCACCCCACCCGCGCCCCTCTCCACTCCCACTCGCTTGGCATGCGCGCCCGCAATCCGGACCCCCTGCCTCCCGTTCTTTTTCCAAACCCTGTCGTAAGAAGACCCCGCCCTCCCTCCCTGCCTCTGTCTCCATCTCCCTGTTTCCTCGGCAGCCCCAGTCTCACACCTCCCGCCACCACACACACCCGCCACCATTGCCACTCCTTCTACCGCCACCACCGCTGCCCCACCCCCCTCACATTGATGAGGCCGCCAATGACGGAGCCGTAGCGCAGCGCCAGGTCCTCAGTCACGTCTCCTAGCACCAGCGCCAGCGGCACCAGCGAAAGGAAGTTCTGTTCGTGATAAGATGGAAAACGTTGATGTTGCTGTGAGTGTTGTTGATTGTGTGAATATGTGTTGGTGGTAAGGAGTGCTGTGCGGTGCAAGTTCAGGTGGCGTGGCAGCGGCAACAGGCAGGAACGGCGCTTGCGTGTCCCGGAGCTGCAGCTAGGCTTGCCAGGAATGCTGTGCGGTGGAGGTGGGTGTGGTGGAGCGCGTCGGGCTGGGGCGCCTGTGCCACCGCGGCAAGCTGTGCGGCGGGGGCCTCGCCCAGGGAAGCCCACGCCCGCCGGTGCTTGGGGGCCCACATTCCCGCTTCCCTCCCCCTTAAAGCTATCCGTGTGACCTCGCGCCAAGCTGTGGTGAAGCTCAAATGCGGTTGGGGGTCACGGGCCTCGGTGCACACACCAGCATGAACACGTAGCCGGCGCTCCAGTTCAGGTACCCGGCGGCCAGTCCAACCGGCGTGATAAGGAGCAGGAGGTTGATGGGGCTGCCCAGGATAATCTCGCGCATGGCACGCATGTCGCTTTTCCACCAGCGAGGAGCGTTCCGGCGCATAGTGTCGCTCCGCCCGCGGGCGAATGACTTGCGCAGTTCGGCCGCTGCCCCGGTCTGCGGCAACCGGCTGCCATCGTAGCTCTCCCGGGGAGCAATGGCAGTGCCAGTTCCAGGCGGAATGAGGGGGGCCTCCGAGTCTGCTGCAGCGCACAGACGCGAGAAAAAGTCAACGGACTCCCATCTCCGAGACACAACGAGTCAACTGACCCAGCTAGTTCATCCGATGCCTATGAACTTACCTTCACGCTGTTCCTGGTCTTCCCTATTTTGGGCCAGCAACTTCATACGGGCCGAAGCCCTCAGAACTGTAAACGCTGCGCTTCTTGATTGCATGGCCGCTAGCTATGATAAAAGCAAGTACCTAAAACATAACAGGAAATTGATGGGAACAACTTGACAAGCGACCCTAGCCGTCCAAGAGTTCGGACATGGAGCCCAATGCGCGTCGCTGCGATTTGGAGTAGATGGCCAGCTATGGATGAAATCCAAATCCATTGCGAGTCCCTACACATTGAAAGAACCAGTGCGCCAAGGGGTGACTGTGCCACGCAGGGGTGTGGGATTCTCGACGCGGGTTTTTGCAAGGTCAGGGTAGGCATCAGTGCGGGTCACTATTGTCCCAGCCAGGAGCAGTGGACCCCAGGCCGCGCGCCCCACTGACCCTCAGGCGACCATGTTGTCGAGACTTCTGAGCAGGGGCGCTTCTGAGTATGCCAGTTCTGAATGTACTCACAATACCGCATATCCCTATGCACCCCTGTCCCTATGGGTAAGGGTGCGTTGCTGTTCATTGGGCTACCGTATCAGCAGCCAAGTCCGTCTTGCACCAATGGACCAGCCTGCCATTGGGGGGATTCGCAAGAGAGAGAATTCGCGCAGACGGCACACGCAATGTGGCTCAGCACCCCCAGAAAAGCAGCCGAGTCTTGATGTGCGCGGGCAAAACAGAAGCCTGGGATGCCAGGAGGTGGCGCAAAAGGTGGCGCTTCCAGACGGGATTGAACCGTCGACCTTGCGGTATCGGCACCCGAGCGACGTCGGGAAGGTGGTCTCGGTACCAGTGTAAGTCTCGATCCCACACGGGGGGCACGGCGGTAGGGGAGGGGTCCCAAAACCGGTTGAAGACCCGTACGCTGGCGTCGCTGTCTTGGTGCGAGCCGACTTGCTGGCATCCCACCTCCTCAGCCCAGTAGCCACGCCGCCGCCAGCACAGTCCCCTCAGCCGCACAGCGACGCCCCCCCCCCTCCTCCCCAACCCGGCAACCCCGGCAACGACGCCATCACCCACCCACCCCAGTCTCAGGTCTCAGGCCTCAGGCCAGCGTCTCAGCCCCCGCCCCCCCGGTCTCAGGTCTCAGCCCGCGCCCGGCCGTGCTGCTGCCGTCCTAGAAAAATTTATGGGTTGCACTCCTGCGGTGCTTGTGGTCTCAGGCCAGCGTCTCAGCCACCCACCCACCCCAGTCTCAGGTCTCAGGCCTCAGGCCAGCGTCTCAGCCCCCCCCCCCGGTCTCAGGTCTCAGGCCGCGCCCGGCCGTGCTGCTGCCGTCCTAGATAAACGTATGGGTTGCACACCTGCAGTGCTTGTGGTCTCAGGCCAGCGTCTCAGCCACCCACCCACCGATCTCAGGTCTCAGGCCTCAGGCCAGCATCTCAGCCCCCCGGTCTCAGGTCTCAGGCCGCGCCCGGCCGTGCTGCTGCCGTCATTAATATCTTTATTGGGTGCACATCTGCGGTGTTTGTGGTCTCAGGCCAGCATCTCAGCCCCCCGGTAGGCCGCACCCGGCCCGCCCGGCCGTGCTTCTGCCGTCCTAGATAAATTTATTGTGTGCATGCCTGCGGTGTTTGTGGTCTCAGGCCAGCGTCTCAGCCCCCCGGTCTCAGGTCTCAGGTCTCAGGTCTCAGGTGCGCACGCAAGTAGCAGGTGATGGCGGCCTAGGAGTGGCCTAGTAGCAGGTGATGGCTGTGATGCCCTGAGATGCTGAGAATTTGTATGATAATGTGGCGTACCCTGAGACGCGTGCCCTGAGACGCTGCCAAGCTATGATGCCCTGAGACACTGAGAATTTGTAGACCACAAACACCTGAGACCTGAGACGCTGGCCTGAGACCTGAATATATGTGTGAAAATGGCAGGTTTCTGAGACGGGCCTGGCCAGGTTTGAGCCCTCACCACACAAACAAGCAACCGGCTAAAGCTCTACCAGGCCTCCAGCGTCTGAAACATCAGTTGAAAGTGCGCTGGTGCAAAAATCCTATGTAAAAAATATGTCATATGCTCCAGTAACCCGCCCCCGCCCCCGCCCCGCCGCCGCCCCCGCCGCCGCCCCCGCCCCCGCCCCCGCCCCCGCCCCCGCCCCCGCCCCCGCCCCCGCCCCCGCCCCCGCCCCCGCCCCCGCCCCCGCCCCCGCCCCCGCCCCCGCCCCCGCGCCCGCGCATATCCCTATGAACCCCCGTCCCTGTGGGTAAGGGTGCATTGCTGTTCATTGGGCTACCGTATCAGCAGCCAAGTCCGTCTTGCACCAATGGACCAGCCACTCCGCCAGCCACGTGGGGGATTCGTAAGAGTGTTGGGGATTTGTAAGAGAGAATTCGCGCAGACGTGTTGAGTGTGTTGAGTGTGTTACAGTAGGACCCTCCTCGGGCTCACGGCGCTCTCACCAGCGCAGACAGCACACGCAATGCGGCTCAGCACCCCCAGAAAAGCAGCCGAGTCTTGATGTGCGCGGGCAAAACAGAAGCCTGGGATGCCAGGAGGTGGCGCAAAAGGTGGCGCGCTTCCAGACGGGATTGAACCGTCGACCTTGCGGTATCGGCACCCGAGCGACGTCGGGAAGGTGGTCTCGATACCAGTGTAAGTCTCGATCCCACACGGGGGGCACGGCGGCAGGGGAGGGGTCCCAAAACCGGTTGAAGACCCGTACGCTGGCGTCGCTGTCTTGGTGCGAGCCGACTTGCTGACATCCCACCTCCTCAGCCCAGTAGCCACGCCGCCGCCAGCACAGTTCCCTCAGCCGCACAGCGACGCCCCCCCCCTCCTCCCCCTTCCCCCCAACCCGGCAACCCCGGCAATGACGCCGCAGCCGCGCCCGACCGCAGCCCCCCTCCCCTTTCCCCGCCGGCGCCGGCGCCGGCGGCCAGCCCCAGCAGCTTTCCGGCTGCCGCCGGACCGCCTGCCGCCGCCCCTGCTGCCGCTCGGGCGTCGCCCACCGGCCGTCTTGCCACCTTCTCCTTCACCTGGCTCGGGCATACCATCCACCTTACCAACGCCTACCTGCCAGCTCACTCGTCAACAGCCCGAGCCCAGTTCGTGCAGCAACACGTCGCCCCAAGGGTTTCCTCCCTGGACTGCACGTTCTGGTTGGCGATTTCAACTTTGTCGTGAATGCAGCATTGGACAGCGCCAACCCAGGCCGTGCGCCTCCCTCTTCTGCCCCGACTTGGTGGACGCCAAGGTGGACGCTCACCGCCACCTGCACCCCGCCAGCCGCGACTACACGCATCTGCAAAAGCTGGCTCACGGGGACGCCCGTGGCGCACGCCTCGATCACATGTACGTCTCACGCGTGCTCCTGCCGTACATGCCCAGCAGTACGGTGGAAACAAGCTCGCCCTCTGACCACCGTGTGGCCACCATGCTCCTCCTTCCCAGCCGCCCGCCCGCGTGTGGCCCCGGCACGCACTGCAGCGGCATTGCCTTCGTGGATCATGATGACACAGTGGATCAGCTTCGCATCTGGCTGGCGGGCCAGCAGGCGGCCATGCTGCCAGCTGGCGAGGAACCCCTGCTGTGGTACCCAGCCTACAAGCGGCGCCTCTCCGCCATACTAACCACCCTCAATAACGCAGCCAAGCGGCGCGTGCTTCGGGCATCGCAAGCTGTGAGCACAGCGCGTGCAAACCTGGAGGCAGACCGTGCCGCGGCCGATGCCTCACAGCAGCCCACTGCCACGCCAGTACCATGTCCGCAGCCCAGGCTGCGCTTGCTGCCGCCCTGCGGGCGGAGGCTACAGGCACCGCACACCGCATGCGGGTTGACTGGATCCGCACCGGCGAGCACCCCAACCCCTTCAGGCCCTTCATCCCCCACAAGAAGCGACCGTCATTGTGGCTCTGCGCGACGCGCATGGCCATCTGGTCACGGATCCCGGGCGCACGGCACCCGCCATCGGGCAGCCCTCACCTGATCTAAACCCGGTGGACAAAACGGCTGTGCTGGCTGCCGTCACAGCGCACTCAGCTCAGCTACCAGCCGATCGCATGGAGGAGGCGGGCGCCAGCGCGGTGTCGCAGGAGGAGGTGTTGGCGGTCATTGCGGCGAGCAAGCCTGGCAAGTCACCGGGCTGGGATGGTATTCCCACCGACATCTACAAGTCTGCCCCGGATGCCTTTGCACCCCTGCTTTGCACCGCTTCTTGCGCGGCTGTTCACCTCTATCGGCACCACCCAGCACACACCGCCGGACTTCACGAAGGGCATCATCACCGTGCTGTACAAGGAGCGTGGTGATCGCGCCAACGCTGGCAGCTATCGGCTCATCACCCTCTTGTGCTCCGACTACCGCCTCCTCACCAAGGCGCTGGCCAACCGCCTCAGCCCTGCCCTGGCAGCCACCATCCCTCTGGAGCAATCGGCATTCCTCCCTGGGCGCGACATTGGCAGCAACATCCTCTTCCTCCGCTCCCTCCCCCTGCTCCTGACAAGGCAGCGCCGGTCAGCCATCATCGCCTTCCTGGACTTTGCCAAGGCGTATGACACCATTGACCGCGACTTCCTGCTGTATGACGTGATGGCCACCATGGGTGCCGGCGCGAGCTTTATCTCCTGGGTGCGGCTGCTGCTCACTGACACCGTGTCTGTGGCTCGGGTCAACGGATTCCTCTCTCGCCCGGCCAAGTTCTACGCTGGCGTGCGCCAAGGCTGCCCCCTCCCCCCCCTGTTGTATCTCTTCATTGTCCACGCTCTCTTCTGCTGGCTCAAGGAGTGTGGCGTCGAGGGGGGATACCGCACGGGGATACCGGTATCCCCCCTCGACCCCGCGGACCTGCAGCAGTCCACTGCCATTGAGGGGGCTTTTGCCGATGACAAAGAAGCAGCGCTGGCCTCAGCGGTGGAGCTGCCGGCATTCTTGGGCTACATGAACTGTCTTGCACGCGCGACCGGTCAGGAAATGAACTTGGACAAGGTGGAACTTCTGCTGGTGGGTCACGCCAGGGGTCCCCAGCCCGCGCTCCGACAGCCCCCGCCCCCGCCCCCCGCCCCCGCGCCCCCCGCCCCCCGCGCCCCCGCCCCCGCGCCCCGGCCCCCGCCCCCGCCCCCGCCCCCCCGCCCCCGCCCCCGCGCCCGCGCCCACGCCCGCGCCCGCACCCGCCCCCGCGCCCGCGCATATCCCTATGAACCCCCGTCCCTGTGGGTAAGGGTGCATTGCTGTTCAGTGGGCTACCGTATCAGCAGCCAAGTCCGTCTTGCACCAATGGACCCGCCACTCCGCCAGCCACTTGGGGGATTCGTAAGAGTTGAGTTGAGTGTCGGGGATTTTGTAAGAGAGAATTCGCGCAGACGTGTTGAGTGTGTTGAGTGTGTTACAGTAGGACCCTCCTCGGGCTCACGGCGCTCTCACCAGTGCAGACAGCACACGCAATGCGGCTCAGCACCCCCAGAAAAGCAGCCGAGTCTTGATGTGCGCGGGCAAAACAGAAGCCTGGGATGCCAGGAGGTGGCGCA
This sequence comes from Chlamydomonas schloesseri, assembly GCA_016834595.1. Lineage (NCBI taxonomy): Eukaryota > Viridiplantae > Chlorophyta > Chlorophyceae > Chlamydomonadales > Chlamydomonadaceae > Chlamydomonas > Chlamydomonas schloesseri. Next base: position 420,998 of record JAEHOD010000086.1, read on the forward strand.
AAAGGTGGCGCAAAAGCTGCACCTATCGCGAGCTCGCCGAGCCCAAAAATGCTTATCCGAGAAGCATCGCTATCGCCTCTTAAGCAATCAGACGGTATGATGCCCTGAGACGCGTGCCCTGAGACGCGTGCCCTGAGAGATGCTGTGCGGAGGCGAGACCTGAGACGGGGGGATGGGGCAAAATTATATGAGAATTTGGCAGGAAAGCGCACCCAATAAATATATCTCTGTAAATCGCGCGCCCCACTGACCCTCAGGCGACCATGTTGTCGAGACTTCTGAGCAGGGGCGCTTCTGAGTATGCCAGTTCTGAATGTACTCACAATACCGCATATCCCTATGAACCCCCGTCCCTGTGGGTAAGGGTGCATTGCTGTTCATTGGGCTACCGTATCAGCAGCCAAGTCCGTCTTGCACCAATGGACCAGCCTGCCATTGGGGGGATTCGCTCGCAAGAGAGAGAATTCGCGCAGACAGCACACGCAATGCGGCCCAGCACCCCCAGAAAAGCAGCCGAGTCTTGATGTGCGCGGGCAAAACAGAAGCCTGGGATGCCAGGAGGTGGCGCAAAAGGTGGCGCTTCCAGACGGGATTGAACCGTCGACCTTGCGGTATCGGCACCCGAGCGACGTCGGGAAGGTGGTCTCGGTACCAGTGTAAGTCTCGATCCCACACGGGGGGCACGGCGGTAGGGGAGGGGTCCCAAAACCGGTTGAAGACCCGTACGCTGGCGTCGCTGTCTTGGTGCGAGCCGACTTGCTGGCATCCCACCTCCTCAGCCCAGTAGCCACGCCGCCGCCAGCACAGTCCCCTCAGCCGCACAGCGACGCCCCCCCCCCCCTCCTCCCCAACCCGGCAACCCCGGCAACGACGCCATCACCCACCCACCCCAGTCTCAGGTCTCAGGCCTCAGGCCAGCGTCTCAGCCCCCGCCCCCCCCCCCCCGTCTCAGGTCTCAGGCCGCGCCCGGCCGTGCTGCTGCCGTCATTTATTAATTTATGGGTTGCACTCCTGCGGTGCTTGTGGTCTCAGGCCAGCGTCTCAGCCACCCACCCACCCCAGTCTCAGGTCTCAGGCCTCAGGCCAGCGTCTCAGCCCCCCCCCCCCGGTCTCAGGTCTCAGGCCGCGCCCGGCCGTGCTGCTGCCGTCCTAGATAAACGTATGGGTTGCACACCTGCAGTGCTTGTGGTCTCAGGCCAGCATCTCAGCCCCCCGGTCTCAGGTCTCAGGCCGCGCCCGGCCGTGCTGCTGCCGTCATTAATATCTTTATTGGGTGCATGCCTGCGGTGTTTGTGGTCTCAGGCCAGCGTCTCAGCCCCCCGGTCTCAGGTCTCAGGCCGCGCCTGGCCGTGCTGCTGCCGTCATTAATATCTTTATTGGGTGCATGCCTGCGGTGTTTGTGGTCTCAGGCCAGCGTCTCAGCCCCCCGGTCTCAGGTCTCAGGTCTCAGGTGCGCACGCAAGTAGCAGGTGATGGCGGCCTAGGAGTGGCCTAGTAGCAGGTGATGGCTGTGATGCCCTGAGACGCTGAGAATTTGTAGACCACAAACACCTGAGACCTGAGACGCTGGCCTGAGACCTGAATATATGTGTGAAAATGGCAGGTTTCTGAGACGGGCCTGGCCCTCACCACACAAACAAGCAACCGGCTAAAGCTCTACCAGGCCTCCAGCGTCTGAAACATCAGTGGAGAGTGCGCTGGTGCAAAAATTCTATGTAAAACATATGTCATATGC